>CM028379.1:7856011-8076289 GCA_013146195.2 Codonopsis lanceolata
AACGCCTTTCGCCATGAGCAAAGCATGTGCACTCTTCATGATCTAAGTCCAAGTATTTATCCGAAGAACACTCGCTTGCAAATTGCTCGCCTTAGATGAGAACCTCTACCCCAGACCAATCTTGTACGCGAGTGGGACTAATACACACGAGCAAGGCCTCAAGTATGCAGGCGAAAGCAAGGTTAAGCGTGGAACTCATGAACTCAAGAATTGCGGGAGGTGGGTGGTTACCTGGGAAACCCGCCACTACGATCAAGATGTGAATGTTCGATTGGATATGGCCTTTAATGTGCCCGCTTCATATGCTCAGGTATTCAATGAGTAGTTAATACAGTTCTCGGTTGGGCTATATAAACCCCTCAAAATTAAGGAGAGAGGTATGGTTTTTGCCTGCTATACTGTCAAATTGCTTACTCAACCGAGTGTTTGCTAATTCACACGTAAGCGCATTTTGCAGAAAGCCCTGCCTAGTTCGCAGATGGTGTTTGCATTACAGGTTTGAGCCTTGAAGGTTTTGGATAGATTGAAAGCATATCCGCATTGTTAAGCCCGAGTGTGTCCGAGGAATATTTGGACGCATCGTAATGATGCTATGCCATACAACTTTGCCTCATTTGCGCATTTGTTTCTTTGATATTTTGATTGGAAAACCTAAATGCCGCATCACTAGCTAAATGCCTAAATATTGACATCACGTTAAATGCCTAAATATCAACGTCATGTTCTCACGGATGCAACTACTAGCTTTTTATTTTATGCAATTTCACTTTTGTTTCTTTTTGGTGAATTAATTAATTGTAAAAAGTAGATTAAGATGATAGATGTTGGTTGAGGTTATGTCTTTAAAGTACACTACTTTTTTGCTTGATTCAAAAGGCTCGAGGACATAAGGGAGAGTTGGATAAACTACCAACGTGGTAATTGGAGGTACAGTAACTGATGACTCGACCAAAGAGTGGCTTGTTCTCGATCAAAAGGTACTACCTGGGTTCTTTGCTTCCTATTCCCATTGCTTCGTACCTACGTTTTGCATTTAGCACAAAAGTTTTTTTTTTTTGCTATAATTAATTTCTCTTTGGAGTCCTTAAACCCTTTCAGTAGTGAATTAACTTGCTTACTTGAATAATGCATTCATATTTCTGTGCATTTCCCTAGATAGTTGAATTGAATGGTGTTATTTTTCAGGGCGTTGTCCCAAACAGTTCTTGAGTTGAATGGTGTTATTTTTCATTTAACGGATGAACTCCTACCCAATGTTAGAGGGTTTAGCACAATTGGAATAGGAGGTGATGATTTTGTGCATGCTATGGTGATTGTTGTTGAGTCGGGCTCGATTATCCAATTCCACGGGTAATTATTACTTTTTTAATTATCTAATTTGATGAATGAAGTCCGTTTCTTATTTGATGCATCGTAGATCTATGAGGCATTCTAAGGTACTAAGTATTAGGACTTTCCAAATTTATCCCTATGATATTAGAGTTGGAAATTCTAAAAAAGATAGTCATCTCCTTAAAGTTTAGGTATTTATGAAAAAACTTTAATCCTTAAAATGTTTAACTTTTAAACATGAACTCCACGAGTTCACTAAAGGGAGTATGAGTTTATGCAAGTTCTTGGGGTTACTGTTACTATTTCCACTTTGTTTATTGCTTCGGTGCACATGGCTTCTTGTCTTATTGCTAAACTCTATCAAGTATATGAATCTGTTATGATGCGGGAGCATGTGGTCAAGACATCATCAACCTAGGAGACTATGAGGAAATGCATGAGTTCGATATTTGGGGGGCAAGGCAGCCATGCTCTATTAATAAAATTAGTGACATAAAAGGGTAACGGAGCCAAAGGGCCAAGGATGCAACAAGGAGGTTCAACCTACAAAGGGAAGGGAAGTATTTCTTGGGAGGCAAGAGAGAGATATAGCATGGCTCAAGGAGGATGAAAGGTTGGGATCAAGTAGTCGCTTGGAAGGGTGGCACGGGCCTAGAAGACCTTGCATGGCACAACATACAAGGAAGGAACGACCTAGTTGCTTGGAAGGGGGGACGACCACCATAAGTCCTTGTGACACAAGGATTGGTTAAAATAGGAAACAAGATCTGCTATTAGATTAGGATTTTAATGCTTTCTAGAATGAGATTTATTTTATGTAACTTAGTCAAACTAGGATTTCTTTTGCGCCAAGTTTATGAGTTCTTTTCTTATTAGAATTAGGGTAGTTTTTGTAAGCCTTTAAAGGCATTTTAATTCATGAATAGAGCAGATTTTTTAGCGTGTGAAAACATTGTGCAAGAGCGGGTTCGTTCTTCTTTTCAAGGAAAGTGAAACCTTGGTTAGTGAATCAAACGGTTTTCTTTATAACAAGTGAATGAAGTTTGTTTGGTGAAGTTGATCTATCCTTCTCTATTTCTTCTTTTTATTTTGTTCGTGACAGCCTCGATCCAATTAAGGCGTGGATTGTGGTAATTATTCTCCTTGGAATTCTCAACCATAGTGAGTAATTATCGTGGGTGCTTTCTTTGTTGAATATCTTAGCGAGTTGGGGCAGATTAAGGAGTGGTTCCAATTGTTATCTTGGGACAGTTTAAAGGTTGTTTAAGGTGGACAAACAAGGCTAGGGTTTGGGTTAAAGTTGTAAAGGAATCTACCTATAATCGGGTAGGAGTATTGAGAGTTATTGGCGGGTTTTTGGGGCTGTTCTGGAGAGTTTGTGTTCGGCTAAGGGCTGTTCAAAACAGGCTGGACAGATTTGTTGTTCCAAGCAAGTCAATTCACATCAGTTAAGTTCATCAACATTCCATTTTTATGTAGTTTGTTAGATTTAGGTTAACTATCTATCCATGTGATATATATAAAATTATTATAGTAGATAGGAGGTCATGAAGAAATAGATTGTTAAGTTACCAACTCATATAAAAGGTTAAGCTATTAGAGAGAGAGAGAGAGCCCAATAGTGTGTATCAATCCTTAATAGCCTACCTCATGTGCAACCCCTACTCTTGCTTGGAGATAAACCATGGTGTGTCACTTGGTGCATTACAACCAAAGAGAGGCCCATTTGTGCAACAACAATGCCCGGCAAACAAATGCAATTGGGATATTGAAGCCAATACCCTACCAAAACATCAAATACATCGAAAGGGTTCCTGTACCTTTCCTATTTTTTTACTTTTTTTTTTAATCAACAAACTTTAATTGATTTCAAAAAGGTATACCAAAACAACCAATACATCGAAACACCGATGTACAGTCAGCATTATGTCCTGACTATCACGCATGCCTATTTAATGATCCAACAATTCAAAACATGAAACACAAGACAAATACAAACAAAAATGATAAGTTACTTAGGATGTAACATATATACTAAGTACTAACTACCCAACTGCTATCTTGTAATTCTTCTGCCTCTTGAGCTTTTGAATATAGTAACGTTGTCATCATTCCATGCATAAATTTGGAATAGGTTGCTCTTAACTTAAAGCTTGATTCAATCAAATGTGTTCAATTTGATACTTTCAAATATTTGGTTTGTGACATTATTTTTTTCTCAAAAACCCATCATTTTTCGCTTTTCGTATATACCAAACAAGCATAAAGAAATACCCAGCTCCATACCTTTCTGTTTCCTCTTTTAAAAGTTTGTCTCATCCATAGTAATCCAATTGTCTCAGTGCTCGATCTACAAAGGCATCCCCTCATCGATCACCTTTTAACTATACTTCATTGTGGCACAGCCTCTTCATCGTTCTCCTTCAAAGGTATTCCCCCCTTCTCTCTCCCCCTATCTCAATTCTGAGAAACAGTCTCCTTTCTAGGCTCCTAAACACGCCCCAAAAATAGATGACTTTTTATTTGTTTATCAATATATAGTTTTATATTTTGATTCATTTATTTAATCTCTATTTATTATATGTAGATGTCTTCAATTGAGGTTGAGGTTTTCTATATGTGTTGAAGAAATCGAAGAAAGCTAAGAAGGAAGTTTGATGTCAATAAAGAGAATGAATAAAGTATTTTTTTCTGTTAATTTTTTAAAAAATATGTTTCTAGGGAATAGACGAGAGAATGATATGAGAGAAAGAGGATATCTCATGTATTTCGATTTCGAACCTTTAATGGTATGTGTATGTCCCGCAGGTTCCAGTTTTTGAAGGTTTTTATGTGTTAATTTTTTTAAAGAGATGTTTCTAGGGAACATACGAGAGAAAGAGCATATCTCATGTATTTCAATTTCGAACATATAAAGTTGATGCCAAATCAAATTCCTTAATATTATTGTTTTTTACCCTAAACTGTAAGATTGAGTGATCTCTAATGAAGCATAGCTACTGACAATCTCTTGCCAGCCATAGCTACAAGGAGAAGTGGAGCACATGCTGATGTGTGTGTGTCCAAGATGCCACATTAAAAAGGTCTCTATCTTATAGACGAGCTTTTATCCACTTTGAAAGAAAAAAATGTTGAATGATGTGTGGGTGCCCCGGAACGATCCCGGACCGCGCGCGCCTTTTTCTAGGGGAGCGCGGCATGCGGAAGAACATCACGCTTTCTATTTCATCCTCCCTTGTTTAGGGGAAGACGAAATTAAAAGTGCAGAAAGAGTGTTGTCAAAAAGCGCGTTGAATACGCCTCGGTCACCGAGTGTGCTTTAGTCCATTATGAGTGCTTTGAATTTCTTCGTATCTCATCCTCCATTGTTTAGGGGAAAAAAAGATGCAAAAAACGCATCACTCTTTTCATTCCCATCGTCATTTGTTTAGGGGAAAATGGAAAAGTGCAAAAAAAGGATGGTGCGAAGGTGCGTGGGAACACGCCCTGCCTCACTATGGACTATTGTACATTCTGGGTCACTATGAGTGCTTTGGGTTTCCCGTGTCTCATTCTCCCTTGTTTAGGAGAAAACAAGGTACAGAAAGTGTATCACCCTTTTCATTCCCATCGTCCTTTGTATAGGGGAAAACGGAAAAGTGCAAAAAAAGGATGTTGCGTGCCTCACTGTGATCCAAAATGTTGTAACAGAGTCGCCATCTTTATTTTAAGGAGAAATAAAGAAAAACAAAAAATAACCAAAGTTTGTAAAAAAAGGGTTCGTGGCTAAGTTACGAGGTAGGAAGGTGTTAGGCACCCAACTCGCTCTTTAGGTCTCAAAAATAGTTTTTGGCTAAAATACGCTTTTATTATATTTATTCAGCAAATAAAAGAAAGCATTAAAGCAAATATATCTATATCTACATTATTTACAAACTTGCAAATTGCCTCCTTCCAAGAATTACAAATACATTTAAAAATATTTGGCCATAATAATGGCTCTTTTTAGCGCTATTTTTTATATAAATCCGGGCAGTATAACTGCTTATATTTTTTACATTGGGCCAGATGAAAATAACACTTTTATATAAAAATCTCTTAAAGGCTTACCTTTAAGAGCGTAGGTTATGCTCGCTCTGTCTTTCTGGGAGAGGGAGTCTTTTGCTGCTGTTGCGATTCGGGCAGAGTAATTGCTTCCGAAAGCTGCTTTCAGGCACCGTGAAATGGGCGGAGCAACCGCTATGCTTTTGTTTTGTTGTTTGCTTGTTGTCGGGTGAAATCGTGCGAGTAACCGCTTGCTTCTCGGCGGATTTGGCCTCGGATTCGGGCAAAGCAACTGCTCTTTTTGGGATTTTTGGACCGGAGAAATAGGGTAGAATCCTAGCTGGAAGGATAAGGTTCACTTTGACCGGCTGGATTTGTGTTTGAAGGAGATTTGACGAGCTTCGAGGCTTATAGGGTGGGGGTACTCTTTTTCACGATCGCTCATGCAAACTCAAACCTGTGTGTGAGCTGTGTGCGCTATGTAGTGAGAATGATTTCTCGGCCCTCAATTTTGAAGCCGAAGCCTTCTATTTATAGGCTGAAGAAAGGACCTCGTTGTCTTTAAATTTTCTTCTTTGTGCTTTATCAGCTTGTACCGCGCGCTTGAGAGCTTGTACAAAATGTCAAAATGGAAGTGCACTATTAGGCCCTGGGTGCCGACCCCATAGGGTCTGGGCGCCACGCCAGGTTGTCATGGTGGTGGCGCCTGGATCCATTTTTAGCCTGCTTTTTTGACACTTTGGCCCCTGCATTTCACTGTTTTACGCATCATGCTTTTCCTTTTGCATTTTCAAACCCTGTAACTTAACATTTGTTAAGTTTCAACATGTCTTGATATCGCATTTCATGTTACGTACCAGGGGTACGAAATTGGGGTGTCTATAGAGCCCCTCAACGATGGAGTTTACGGGTAAAATAGGGAAAATGATCAATTGGAAATACCCAGAGGAATGGGGACATGATTGGCTTGGTAGTATGAGTGTCTTGGATGGAAGGTATGATTCCTAATAGGAGGGAGAAATTTTGATTGGAGCAATGTTTGGAGATTTAGGATTTGAGGCAGGAGAAACTAGTGAATGATCAGTGACTGGAATGTCTGGGTTTGGAGAGAAAGGAACGAAATTACTTGGATTTAAATCTGGGTTTCTTCTCAGTCTTTTGGGAGAATGTTCAGCAGCCTAAAGTCATTTTTCTTCGCCCTGTTCTTTGAGGTGCAAGGATGAAAGAGATGTCAGTTGGTTGCACTTCAGCTGACTGACCAATGTCAGCTGCCTAACCACCTTCAGCTGGCTGACCAATATCTGTTGACTGACCATCTGCTGTCTGACCAGTAGTTGGCTGACCAGTGCCTTGCTGACCAATTGCTGGTTGACTAATTGTAGTTGGCTGACTAGTAGATATAGTAGTGAAAGCTGGGGTCCTTGTCCTTCGAGATCTACGACCAGGTTGAACTGTGGAGATTTTTTGACCAAAACGGCTGGATACATTAGCTCGCTTGATGTTTGCAACCATATATTTCTTAGTTCTTAATGGTTCTAAGTCTCAAATGGTCAAGAGACGATGTTGAAGAGCAGGAAGGGATCAGCTTACCGAGTAAACGAACATCGTTGATAAGAAATAGACTCCCTAATTTCGTGGAAATTATAATGGGGAGTGATGCAACAGGTAGCAGTTATAATGCAATAGTTTATAATGCATATCAAATCTCACATATCCTAGACATATTTAGTCAGTTATAGCATGTTATCGTAGTTTTTAAGCAGATATGCAAATTAAGTGCTCTGATGGTCGGACCTACCGAAGTAGGCTGCCTACGTATCCCTTAATAAAAGGAATCTGACCAAACGTAGTTCGGCCCGATACAAACAAACAATGCTAGGTGGAATACCAAGATCAAACATCACATCCTCAAAGGGTCGAACCCGTTGCCGAATACGATGGTGGGATAGATCGCATCCCCCGGGCAGGGCCCTTCGTCGGAGTTCGATAACCTTTTCACTGACCCGGGGCACGCGACCCCCTCGCAGAAAAGGTTGAACAACTCAGGTGGAACATATCATAAAACATTACATCCTCAGGGGTGAACATCCTTCGTCGAATGCAATGGTGGGACCAAGATTCAAGTTTGATCATTCGCTCGGGTTATGCCCGTGAGGAGATGATCTTACGCTACTTCTAGAAAGCAGGAAAACATCGTATCCTCAGGGGTGGACATCCTTCGTCGAATGTGATGGTGGAACACATCATAAAACATTGCATCCTCGTGGGTGGACGCCCTTCGCCGAGTGCAATGGTGGGATCAAGATTCAAGTTTGATCATTCGTCTCGGGGTTACGCCCGTGAGAGATGATCCTACGCTACTCCTAGAAAGCGTGAAAACATCGCATCCTCAAGGGTGGACATCATTCGTCGAATGCGATGGTGGAATCAAAATTCAAGTTTGATCATTCGTCTAGGGGTTACGCCCCGTGAGGAAATGATCCTACACTACTCCTAGAAAGCAGGAAAACATCGCATCCTCATGGGTGGACATCCTTCGTCGAATGCGATGGTGGAACACATCATAAAACATTGCATCCTCAGGGGTGGACGTCCTTCATCGAATGCAATGGTGGAACCAAGTGAGATGTATACAGGTAAATTATGAATACTTTACCTTTTCTTGCTTTTGCTTTGTCACTACATTTTCGACTCTTGCCTTTCGCTTTTTTGGTTCTCGCTACCTTTCCCTGCTTTTTGCCGCCTGCCGCCTTTGCTGCTTTTGTTGCCTCTGTTGCCTTTTTTGCTTTTGTTGCTCCGCCTCTTGCCGCTTCCACCGCTGGCCGCTTTTGATTTCTTCGCCGAGCTTTTTTTTTGCTATGTTTCTGACTTTTGCTGGAGATTTCCTTTTGTTGTTGGATTTCTTTTCCTTCGTTTCTCTTCCTTGCATTTTTCTTTTCTTTCTTGCTACGCTTCTTGCTTTTTTTTCTTTCTTGTTGCGCTTCTTGCATTTTTGTTTGCATTTGTTTTGCTGAGGATTTTACCTTTGCTGCTGCATTTTCTGCTTTTCTGACCCTTTTTCGGCTGACTTGCTGGGGATGCGAGCTTTCTTTTGAATTTCTGAAGGATGGCCGTCAGTTTTTTGTTAACAAAGCTAACTTTGTTAACTTTCCGTTAAGCTTTAATGGCCTTTTTGCAATTTGGGAAACTTGAGGGCTTAAGTGCTGAACTTTCGAACTTTGGGGGGGGGGGAAGCAAAATTTCTCTTTTCTTCCCCATAAGTGATGGGCAAGAAGCAGCAGCTTCTTCACTTTCATTTCCTTCGTTCTTTTTCTCTCCACCATTGTTGCTGCCGACGAGCTTTCTTCGTCATTTCTTCGCCTTTTCTCGATTTTCTTTCACCAAATTGTTTGTTTTGCTTAATAGATGACTTCTTCCTCCAGATCTCGGAAGGAAAAGACACCGATGTACCCATATTTGGGCGAGGAAAGAAAGGAACTTCCTCCCTTGATCCGAAATCACGTCAGATATCTTTACTCGAAGGACGACTGGGACAATATTCTCCGTGATTGGAATACACACGTGTCCAACCTTCCGATTCCCGTTGTAAGTCTTTTCTCCACAAACCCATTTTGTTGATTTTTCAGATCTGCTAGATTTCTTTGCTGTTTTGGACTTTTTGAGCATACATGTTCTTGCTTATGATGTTTATGCATGCAATTTATATGCTAAAATGATGCAATTTGGCAATTATTCATAGCAAAAATATGAAATTCATGCTATTTATTTTTGAGATGCATACTTGAAATAATTGGCACTATTTGACTCTGCGATGCATATTTCATGTAACTGTTATTTTTTTTGACTATATGATGCATGTTTGAGCTTCAAAATATTTTTCATGATGCATGCCCATGCGATAGATTTTTTGGAAACGTGATGCATTTTTTTCGGATATATTTTCGGACACATTTTTTGATGCATGCAAAATATAAAAGAAATGCTTTATGCAAGAATATACATTTTATGAATGCACATGCGAGAGATGTATGCCAAATGCAAATAAAATATTTTCTTTTTAATATTTGCAACATTTTATTTAAGTGAATATTAAAATGCAATTATTCGGAAAAGGAATGCAAATAATGATTTGCTAATGCATGCATATATCATTTTTATTGGATTCATACATGGGAATGCAAATGTAACATAGAAAAATTTTAGATGGTTGCTAAAATATTGCATGGGTATTATTTTATCAGATTCATGCATGAAAATGCAAATGCAACATGGAAAATTTTTAGATGCTCCATCCTGTCCCTGTAGTAGCCAAGCGTGCTTCTGACGTCTCTTACAGGCCGAGGCCTTCTTGTCCGGCTCCTGACGTGCAGTTGAAATTTTCTGCGCCTGCCGAGGCTTTCTCCTCCTTCCGGTATCATCGTGACGAAAGACTTGTGGAGGAAGTTCTTCTCGATGTGGAAATCCCCGAGGAGTATCGTATCCCAGAGCAGGCTCGCACGGAAAACATTTTTCTTCTCTCCCTCTTTTTGTTTTTTTTTGCTTGCCTCATTTCATTATTTTTTGGAGACTGATATATTTTATTTTGTTGTCTCAACATCTTTTCCCAGGTTAATGTATCGATGTACAAGAAGCTGTTGAGGGGCTTCTTTAGCATCAACAAATTGTACCAGCGGCTTGTGGATGAGTTTTCCTGCCAGGGGAAAGATGCAGTGCGGCTTGTGGACGAGTTTTCCTGAAGATAATTCCTTTTTAAATTGGTATATTAACCCCTTATATTTTGGAGATTTTGAAAAGTCAGCTCATAATGGACGGAAAGTGTAACGATAACGGTGGGAAGGGGGAATTGACAAAAAAAATTTGAATTGAGGGACCAAATGAATAGAAATATAAATAGTAGGACCAAACACATATTTCATGAATAGTTTAGAGACCAAAAAATATATTAATCCCTCAAAAAACAACAAAAGTAATTGGAGAATAAAACCCTAATTTACATTATAGATAACGGTAATTCGCGGAGACCATTAAGTCAAAATAATATGGTGTACATCTTT
Source organism: Codonopsis lanceolata (assembly GCA_013146195.2). Lineage (NCBI taxonomy): Eukaryota > Viridiplantae > Streptophyta > Magnoliopsida > Asterales > Campanulaceae > Codonopsis > Codonopsis lanceolata. Next base: position 7,866,421 of record CM028379.1, read on the forward strand.
TGAATCGTTTTGGTGAGTAAATGTTTATCTTTTGAATAGATAAACTATGTGTACCACCACCTTCCTTTTATTCATCCCTTACTTTTATTTTTTCTTCCCTCTTCTCTCCCTCCGTATATATATTGACTATTGTATATCTCACAAAGCAATTCACATTGCTCTGCATAGTACATAATTCATCAATTAAGCTCCAATTCAAAAGGTTAATTCTTTTTCTTTTCCTTTTGGTTGTTTATATAAGTTATCGATTGCAATAGAAAGCTAATGCTTTGCTTGAATGAAGAGTGAACACTCTTACTTAATTTGTTTCCATATTGTTCGTTTAATTTCCTGCTTTGTATTGAACTTAATTCGTCTTAATTTGAGTATATTCATTCAACTTCCTTTGGTATTCATCTCGTCAAGTGTTGTGTCTTACTAATTAATTATGTTACCCATCTTGTATTGGCTTTCTTGGTTCCATGCAGGAATATGGATATAACAGTTAACACTGGTGTTGCTAAGTCACCATTAGATAACTACAGGATTGGAAAAACTCTTGGCTATGGCACATCTGCTAAGGTGAAAATTGCAGAGCATGTATGGACATGGTCTACCATGGCTGTGAAAATTTTTAATCGTCGTAAAATAAAGGACACCGGTACGGAGGAGAATGGTAAGATCATTAATTGCTCGAACTAATTCCATAGAAAAGGTTTAGATGCTCCATCCTGTCCATCCTGTCCCTGTAGTAGCCAAGCGTGCTTCTGACGTCTCTGACTGGTCGAGGCCTTCTTGTCCAGCTCCTGACGTGCAGTTGGAATTTTCTACGACTGCTGAGGCTTTCTCCTCCTTCCGGTATCATCGTGACGAAAGACTTGTGGAGGAAGTTCTTCCCGATGTGGATATCCCCGAGGAGTATCGTGTCCCAGAGCAGGCTCGCACGGAAAACATTTCTTGTCTCCTTCTTTTTTTTTTGCTTGCCTCATTTCATTATTTTTTGGAGACTGATATATTTTATTTTGTTGTCTCAACATCTTTTCCCAGGTTAATGTATCGATGTACAAGAAGCTGTTGAGGGGCTTCTTTAGCATCAACAAATTGTACCAGCGGCTTGTGGACGAGTTTTCCTACCGGGGGAATGATGCAGTGCGACAGACCAGACGCCGGGATGATGATGATGATGATGATGCGGCCGGCGGATCAAGTCGTGCTTGGGCGAGGGGACGGGAGTATAGGATTGGCGGGTCCGGCCCTCGAGTCATGGGTGGCAACCTTGGAAGGAGCAGATCCTCTCGTGCTCATTAGCTCCATTTACCTGCACTTATTAGCTTCTTCTTTTTTTTGTACCAGACCTTGTACATATTTCTAAATGCAATGCAATATTATTTTATATGATGCATGAATTAAAAATGCAGACTCAAATATTCTAAGAATAAAAGAAATCTAAACCATTATCTAGGGGTAACGGCTGCTTAGTTATGGAGGAATTTTGGAGGATACACCTTCACATTTAAAACGGGCTTTTCTGTCATTCTGTGGGGGAAGGAAAGGCAGCCGCCTTTTCCTGTGTTTGATATTTCTTTTCAGCAGACGAGGCTAAGGCCTAGCTTTTGCATTTTCCTTTGATCCTCGTGATCAAATAGACTTGGCAATGGAACGGTCGGAGCCCGAGACCAGGATACCAGGCAGTATTGGGGGAGCAGTGGTAGGGATCCTGGCACCACCCATAGTAGAAGTGGGCGCCACGTCTAGATTGCATGTGGGTGGCGCCCAGGGCTTTTGCTGTGCAACCGTGTTTCAGCCCTGTTCATGCAATGTGCTCAGAAATTTGTCCGCTTTTTTGATTTTCAGTATAAATGGAAGCCGAGGCAGCGTTTATTTCATCATCAGCCTGTTTTCTTTCCTTCTATCTAAGTCTTTTGAGTTCTCTTTTGCTCAATCTCCATTTCCTTCTATCAGACATAAATTTTATTTTTATCCAGAGATGACCGCATCAACTCATACGGCTTTGGAGATAGAGGTTTATGAGAATGCTCTGGATTTTTGGGTACTTTCTTTGCGAGCAGATGGGCGAGAGTGGTTTGAACACATTTACGAGTACCGGTGCTTGCTGTCATGGCGGACCCTGTTTATTAACTGGGATATGCTGAGGGGTGCTTCCAGGTTATGGTCGCCTCAGAGCCACCTTTTCAATTTTTGTTTGAATGAGATGTGTCCCATCTTCGAGGAATTTTGTGCTGTAGTGGGGATGCCAGTCACTGGACCTATTGTTGTGCCTTCTGCACGGAGTTGTCCTTATATGGCAATAAGGGAGTTGTTTGGCATGACTTGTGAGGCTACTCCGGGTTTCTACAACGGAGTCAATTTTAATTTGTTGTTTCTCGATGGTCTTTATCGAGTACATGGAAGATGACCCGGTTACTTACGGCGCCTTGCCACGCTGGCTTCCCTTTTTCTCTATCTTATGGGACGATACCTTTTTGTAGGCCGACCTGGATATATAGATGTGTGGGTCGTAGACTGTGTCGCAGTGCGAGCGCCAGGGCCAGCCAAATATCATCCCGATGATTTTGGTTGAAACCTTGTTTGGCATGGATGCTTTTGCATCTGGTGATGAGGTGTTCCCTTCCGGCAACCCTCTTTTGATTCACATGTGGCTAGAGGAGCATTTTAACTGGGTGATGGGCCTAGTTCTGATGGGAGCAATGTATGATCCTGGGCTCTATGGCTCTCATGGCCATTACCATCAGACGAACTTTTTGGAGCATGACTGGATTGAGTATTTCTTGCGCATTGGCTCCATGGAGATCATATGGGTTGTCAGCCACTGGGGGATTCGTAGCTTATTTATGTATATCGGGGTCTATGCCCAGGTTATTCTGCCAGGTCTTGATCAAACCACATTCTATCTGGCAGACAGGGTCCTTCGCCAGTTCGGCAGAGAGCAGGTTATCCCAGATGTGAGCCTTCCTCTGATTGAAAAGCTGGAGATGAATAGGGACGTAGGCACCCTTATCTACAACATATGGCAGCTTGATTTTGATTCGCGGGAGGCAGCTTATGCCTATTCTGAGTATATGCTTCTGTCCCATGAATATCTGTCATGGGTGTTATTGGCTGCTGAGGGGCATTCCCGCGTTATTTGGCATGCATTGAGGCGGATGCTAGGCAGGCGAGTGAGTAGTGGCCTGGATGCTTGCCTGATGGAGATAGGCGAGGATTTGGAAAGCTCGGGGCTGGTAGTCCTTCAAGTTCTGCAGGAGGATTTCAGGCGGGTGGATGACCTTGGTGCCCGGATGGCTCCTAGTCCAAATGAGGCAGGTCCTAGTAATGTGCCTCCTCGTTTGAGCAATGCAAGTCGACGGAGCAATCCCCGGCAAGCAGATGAGGTTGTTCCTCCTCAGACTAGCAGAAGAAGTATTGCCCACAGAAATGACAGCGCTGGCCCAAGTCGTCCGGTTGTCCAGGACAACGGCGACGCTGATGATGAAGAAGATGAGGACACTTCTGGTGGTTCTCATGCTGGTGAGACTGGAGCTTCTTCTATGCCTCGCAAAAGCATATGGTCACGGCTGGGCGGACGCCGTAGGCGCTGATGGACCGTTTCGGGGCTAAACTGTAAATAAAAGGATAGTTGGGGGGAATAGGGGGATATAGGTAGCTAGTAGTATGTCTATAGACAAATGTACTGGAATAAATGCTAATCTTTAAATGTCTTAGATGCTTATTCCTAGGCTGCATCTTATGGACTGTGTTATGTTATATTTTGATGTTTTATGCGAGCTCTGTCGTGGTTTTTCTCTTTTTAGTCAGTCAAGACTCGCATATCGAAGGCTTTGCGGCGATCGAGGTCGATGTCGAGGATTTGGGAACTGCATTCCCCCTCCTTTTCTTCTATTTCTTATTTTATCGCTCTAACTTTTGCCTAGGCTGCCCTTTCGGGTTTTTAACCTAGCGAGCCCTTATTTCTCCTTTTTGTTTCTTTTTTTTATGCTTTAATTTTTGTCTAGGCTGCCTTTTCGGGTTTTCAACTTAGCGAGCTGGAGAGAGAAGCGATTGCCATATATATTTTCGACTCACGCATAGTACCTCATAAGCTTGTCGAGGTTGAAGGGCTGAACAAGGTCTTCCCTTTCTTGATTTGTGAGGAGCACCGCACCTCCTGATCGGGTCTCTTTGACAATGTACGGTCCCATCCAGGGAGACTTCCATTTTCCTCTAGTATCAATATAACTAGGGGGTTTTTTGCGAAGCACGAAGTCTCCGACTTGGATGTCACGACCTTTGACTTTTTTGTTGAATGCTCGAGCTATTCGCCTTTGATATGCCCGAGTGTGTTCCAGGGCTAACAGTCGCTGTTCGTCGATCAGGGCTAATTCTTCGTAGCGATGCTTGACCCAATCAATCTCTGATATGTCTGATTCCATAATTACTCTTAATGATGGGATTTCAACTCGATAAGCAGCACTGCCTCCATGCCATAAGCTAGAGAATAGGGGGTAGCCCCAGTGGGTGTGCGAATTGAAGTGCGATAGCCCCATAGGGCTAGTGGCAATTTTTCTGGCCAGTCTCTTCCTATGTCAGCCATTTTTCTGATGATGTTTTCTAGCGTTTTGTTGGATGCTTCAACGACACCATTGGCTTGTGGGCGGTATGGGGATGATTTATGCCTTTGGATCTTGAATTCGTCGAGTAGACGATTTACGTCCCCTTCAAAACGTGTGCCGTTGTCGGAGATAATTTCGAAAGGTACTCCGTATCGGTATATGATATTGGTCCTGATGAATTCAGACACCTTTCGAGCATTCAGTATTTTGTAGGAAGAGGCTTTCACCCACTTTGTGAAGTAGTTGACAGCTACCAAAACATATTTGTGGTCATTAGATCCCTTCGGATGGATTTGACCTATGATGTCGATTCCCCAGGTTGAGAAGGGCTAGGGGGCTGTGGAGTTGTATAAGATATGAGGGGGCACGTGTTGTAGATTTGTGAAGCGCTGGCATTTGTCGCAATGACGTACCCACCAGATACAATCAGTTTCTAGTGTACTCGAATAGTACCCCTGCCGGATGACTTTTTTGGATAGTATGTGCCCGTTCATATGTGGTCCACAGGTACCACCATGAAGTTGGTCCATGATTTGTTCTGGCTTGGGCCGATCGACGATAATAAGTTTAGGCCAAGGGTAGTGTTTTTGTCATGTGTTACCTCCGCTGACATAAATTGCAATGCCCATCTCCGTAGGGAGACTTTCCCCTTTTTGTCTAGACTGGGAGGATAGACTTCTTTTTGAAGCAAATTCATGATGTCTGAATACCAGGGCTCGTCGTCCTTTTCAGAAGCAGTAGGCCGGAGTGACCTTTTTCTCAACTATAAATGGTTGGACATTGGTTTCTGTGGGAATTTGGACCAATGATGCTAAAGTGGCCAAGGCATCAGCGAATTGATTTCTATCTCGTGGCAGGTAATGAAACGAGATACTATCAAATTCGGTGGCTAGTGCTGTCAATTTGGCATGATAGAGCTGCAGCCGAGGATCTTGGGTTTTCCACTTCCCTTCGACTTGGTTTATGATTAAGGCAGAATCACCATAGACTTCCAAGTCTTTGGCTCCTTTTCGGAGGGCTTCTTCTAGACCGGCAATACATGCCTCGTATTCAGTTGTGTTATTTGAGTATTCAAATTCCAACCTTATGGCCAGTGGAGTGTGGGAATCTGCTGGATCAATTAACAAGATTCCTATGCCAAAACCCCTTTTTTTGGCGGCTCCGTCAAAGAACATTTGCACTCTGGTGTCATGATCGGCAATTTCTAGGACACCTTCGTCTGGTAAGCTGGGCTCAGTTGCATTTTCTACTTCTAGAGGCAGATCAGCTACATGGTCCGTAATTACGATTGCATTTGATAGATTTGAGCATGACATAGGCGATGTCAAACTCGTTGAGGAGAAATGACCATTTAGCTAGTCGGCTGGAAAATGATGGCTTGCCGAAGATGTACTTTATAGGATCCATCTTGGAGATGAGTTTGATGGATCGAACTTGCAAATATGTTTTGAGCCTTTGCGTTGCCCAGACTAGGCCGGTGCAGCTTTTCTCCAATGCTGAGTAATTAAGCTCGCTTCATTGCAGTTTCCTACTTATGAAGTAGATGACATTTTCATTGTAGGAATTTTCTTTTTCTTGGGCAAGCATAGCCCCTACTGACGTATCTATGACAGTTAAATATAAGAGGAGAGGTTTATGTGTATGGGGAGGAGCTAGCATTGGTGGATTGGTAAGGTAGACTTTTATTTTTTCAAAGGCTAGCTGGCATTTTTCGTCCCAGACCTGGTCAGTATTTTTCTTTAAAAGCTTAAATAGGGGCTAACATATGAATGTTAGCTGTCTGATGAAGCGACTGATGTACTGCAATCGGCCCAGGAAGCCCTTGACTTCTGTTGGAGTTTTTGGCTGTGGCATATTTATGATGGCTTTGATTTTGGCCGGCTCGATTTCGATGCCTTGCTCGGTCACTATGAATCCCAGGACCTTGCCTTTGGTAACCCCAAATGTGCATTTGGTGGGGTTAAGCTTCATCTGATGCTTTCTTAACCTTCCGAAGAATTTTTGAAGGTCTTTGACATGAGAACCGTCGGCATCGCTGGAGTGCACGATCATGTCGTCAACGTACACTTTGACCTCTTTGTTAATCATGTCGTGGAAGAAGGCGGTGGCAGCTCTTTGATATGTAGCCCCAGCATTTTTTAGCCCAAATGGCATGACATTGTAGCAGTAGGTTCCCCATGGGGTAGTAAATGATGTTTTCTCTTGGTCTTCTGCTGCCATTTTGATCTGATTATAGCCCAGCATGCCGTCCACGAAAGATCTTATTTTGTGAGAAGTGACGGCGTCTACCATATTATCAATGTTGGGTAGAGGGAAGTCGTCTTTGGGTGACGCCTTGTTGAGGTCGCGGAAGTCTACGCAGATCCGAACCTTTCCGTTGGGCTTTGGAACTGTCACTATATTTGACAACCAGATCGGGTATTCTACTACTCGAATAAATTTGACATGTAGCTGCTTCATGATTTCTTATTTCACTTGTAGTGATCATTCTGGTTTGATTCGGTAGAGTTTTTGCTTGACTGGCCGAGCATCAGGATAAGTAGCGATCCGGTGTTCAACAATGGCTGGATCTAGCCCAGGCATATCTTCGTAGGACCATGCAAAGATGTCCACGGATTTTTTGAGGAGGTTAATAAGTGCTACCCTTTCAGAGCCTTGTGGGCATCTGCCGATTTTGACTTCTTTGGTCTCATTGTTCTGCCCAAGATTGATGGCGGATAAGTCTTTATCTGCTGCTGCCGATTGATGTTTTTCTTGGTGCTTGACTGATTTTGCGAGCTCAAGCAAGTAATTTTTATCTGTTGGGTCCATTTAATCAAATGACTCATTATTAAAATTAATTAATGTGTCTATTAATGAAGGTGCAACTAAGGAATACACAAAGGCATCTAGATTATCATTATTAGCAAACTGTACATGGTTATTTACATTATTGAGGACCTGGGGTTTGAGATCCTCAATTTTAGGGAGTGGATTAGTAGATGACTAATCCGTAAGGCTATAAGAAGGATGTGGAATAGTATATCCAAAACGGTCCACCATATTTGCAGGCGTCAAAAGCGGGCCGGTCGAAATATACCAATTTTGCAGAGGCTTATCAACAATAGACTCAAACTCAGTAAGGAGCTTTTTGTAGCTAGTGCCTCCATCTATCATACCTAGAAAACTGTCTCCTAGACAGTCATCATCTAACAGGGCCAGAGCATAATCGTCTTGGTCTATAGACCAAGTTTTCTCAGCGGTGACATTTTTACATGCAGGGGTATGTGGCTCCAGGGTAACATGTTCCATTTTATCTGTGGCGAGACTGACATCTTCGAAGATCTCCTAGCATGGGTGACTTTTCTCATTCTGGTCTAACCAGGGCTTGGGAAACATGAAATAAACATATGTTTCCCCTTTCCTTACAAAGTAACCATTTAGGGTTTTTCTATACGGTTGGAGTCACTTGGAGAGGAGGATACTTGTAAGGACGTTTTTCTCGTTCTGCCCTACTTTTCTTACGTTTTTGTTTCATGATTGCGGCTATTTCAGCTGGAGTAGGTTTGCATCCTAGACCGAAATGAGGGATACATTTTTTGAGTTCATCTTGGACTAGATTAACAAGTCCTTGCTGATTTCTGCCGAGACCCAAACCAGGCATATAATTCATTTTCCGAAACATGTTTAGAGGGACCATGTTTCCTAGGGATGTAGTTTTTTTCCTGGTGATGTCAATTTCTCGCCTATATTCAATGACGTTGACTCTAGCTTGGGGGATAACCTCAAAGTCACTGAGGAAGATACCTGTGTTATCATGCTCTATCTCGAGGATTCGGGTGTCCCTGTTTTCTTTGTTTTCCACGATCTTATCGGCCAGAATGATTACTATGTGATCAACATGGATAAACTTGACACGTTGATGCAGTGAGGAGGCTACCCCTTTTACCCCATGGATCCAAGGGCGTCCTAGCAACAGGCTGAAAGTGGCCGGTTTGTCTAAGACTTGGAATTCCACTAGCATGGTTAATGGTCTAATAGTCATCATTAAGGTGACCATCCCTAGGACACATCGACTAGTGTTGTCGTATACCCTTACCGTCTGTGATGAAGGAACCAACTTTGATATTTTTGTTCCCAATTTGGCTAGGGTGTTTGTGGGACATACATTTAAAGAAGAGCCATTATCTATCAGAACTCAGGGAACCCTTTTTTCCATAACCCCCACAGTGATATGGAGAGCTTCAATGTGGTTGGTTCCTTCTCTTGGCAGATCTAGATCAGTGAACATAATCACATTCCCAAAGTGTATGTTTCGATCATTTGCGTGAGCTCATTTGGGGAGGTTTCAATAGGGATGACCGCTTGACTCAAAGATTTAGTCAGTGTATCACGGTGGGTTTTGAAAGCACATAGCAAGCCCCAGATGGATATATTGGCTTGAGTTTTCTTCATCTGAGCTAGAAGAATATCTTCCATAGTCTTAGCCCCAGTATCTGTTTCTTGATCTTTATCGGAGTGGTCACCTTTTCCCTGGTTTGGTTGGAAGGCTCGATCAGATCTGGTAAAGTGGTTGACATCCCCACCGACCCAAGTGGCTTTTTTCAATGCTACATGTATTTTGGCTACCCAGGATAGTGTCCCAAGAGAGCATATTGCAACTAGGCTCTTTTATGGTTGGAGAGAAAGGATAATGATATATGGCAATGAGTGTTTATTTATTTCGAACTTGGGTGCACAATCTTTTTCATCAACCTCAATCATATTGATTTGAGGTAGAGGGTTATTGACTATATTTGGTATAGGAGGAGCTTTTTCAATAACCTTATCATTTATTAGGTCCTGGATAGCGTTTTTGAGCACGTAGCACTTGTCGGTGAGGTGACCACTGCAGCGATGATATTCACAGTACTGGGCATGATTCCATGTGTTGGGCAGAGGATTCGGCGGCCTATAGTTTTCCAAAGGCTTTAGAACTCCCTGTGCCATTTGCTTTTGCAGTATCATAGACTGAGGAGCGTGCAGTTCATCATAGTACCGGTTCCCTCTGTTCTGACCCCTGAAATTCCTGTTTGGACCACTGTTTCCTCCCACTGCGTTGACAGACCTATCTGATCTATAGGACCATGGAACATCGTTGTAGTTCTGGGTAGGAAAATTGGCGGATGCATTCCATACCATATTGACGGCTGATCCTGATGCGGCTGTCTTTCCTTTTGAATAGCAGAAAGAGTTGGAGGGCGTATTGACTTTTAATTGCCCAGTCCATATATTTTCGTCAATACGGACTCCTATCTCGACTACCTCTTGAAATTGCTGTAGGGGAGATACTGCATATGCTCAAGGTAAATGGGCCGGAGGTTTTTGATGAACATTCTGCATGACTCAGCCGGATCAGGTTTGTCGAGCGTCTGAGCTAATTTTCTTTTCGATCTTGCTGTAAACTCAGCATAGGTTCTTTTTCCCTTTGGGTGCATGATTCAAGATCTCTTTTATTTTCAGGGGTAGTATTGTCCTTGTACCTTTCTAGGAACCCTTCGGCTATTTGGTCCCAAGTACCCATGGTGCTATTGTCTGCTAGCATTAACCATTGCTTAGCAGCCCCTATTAAGGTAAGATGGAAATTTGAAGCCATAGCTTCAAAGCTAGCTCCTCTTGACTGTATGCCAATGGAATATGATTTTAAGTAAGATATAGGGCATCCAGTCCCATCAATTTTTTCTATGTCGGACATTTTAAATTTTGAAGGTAGTATTGCTGAAGGTTGCAATGCTAATGCCCGCGTAGAAAATTCTTCTTTGTTCAAAACTTTGAGCATCATATTTTTCAAAATTTCCATGTCTGCCTCCATTTTGGTAGGAGGGGGAGTTGAGTTTTGGTATATGCTGGTAGGATTAGGAAAGGCTGAGTTCTGGCTGTGGCATTTGGTAAGGATTTTGGGTAGACATTTGGTAAGGATTTTGGGTTGGATTTTTGGTTGGGTAAGGATTTTGGGTAGGTGGTTTATTGGCGGTTTCGGTTTGGCGGCCAGGATCATTAAAAGGTAAATAGGTCGTTACTTGGCCTGGCTGGTTATAACTCCTTGGGTCCATATATGGGGTATTTTGGAGTGGATTGGTGATGAGGAAATGAAGGTTATTTGGATTTTGGCTTGGAGAAGGACATGGAGGGTAGGGCGAGAAATGATTAATATTTGGGTAATAAGGATTAGGTGGGAGATTTGGATTTGGAGTAATGGTGGTATTTGGTGGGTTGGTGTTTGGCTATGGGTTTAGGGTTTGGGTTTGGAGGAATATAGGAAGTTGATGCCTCTTGAGGGACTGTAGGGAAAGAGATTCCCTCACCACTGGCTTTTAAACTTTGTACCAGATTAGCCATCTGACTCATTATGCGATCAGCCTGTGCACCCAAATTTTGATCTAACCATTGTTGCATAGTCGGAGTTGGAGCGTATCCTGGAGCCTCTGCATCTGTACCCACTGCAGACTGCTCATTTTCTGCTGACATTCTGCTCAAATCTGTACCCTCTGCAATGATTCTGCCATTTTCTGATCTGACTCTAACACTTTCTGATCTACTTTCTGTGCCTGTATCCCGTATCAACCGGCCAGTATTATCTCTGACTTTCCAAACTCGGGACAGGTTTCCTAGGAAAAGGGTTTGGAGGTATCAGAAAGGGTTGGCTGAAGGCCTTCTGAGCTTGGAGTACAGCGTGCCTTTATTAGTATTATTTTATTATTATTATTTATTTCCCTATAATTGATCGGACAAGCACCCGCTTTGTTTTGACGGTCTTAGGACTATTCCTGAAATAGTGGATTCTTTCTCCAGAGTATAGGACCCTCGTATTCCACCTGCCTTTCGACTCCCCAAGATCGGACTGATCTTAGGCGAAGAGCCTATACTTTTTCCGGGATCCACCATTCAAAATGGTCTAGGTCAAATATCAGAAAATCATTGGTCAGTCCCTGTGCATACTTTTATTCATCATTTGTTTTGTTTTGTTTTTTTTTGCTTCTTTTTTTTCTTTTGCACAAGGACTGGTCAATAACTCAGAGATATAAAAATCGATCGGTCCATGAAGTGTTATGAGAATCTATATGCAATTTAACGTTCGCTGATGCAAAGGGTAGGCTGGCCATGGTGTAGAGTAGCAGTTCGAAATATTTCTACGTGCGTGCATGTGTGTGTGGTATTTAAAAAGCAGTAAAATGTTTGTTTTTAGATATAAAGCAAGAAATAAAACAGATATGACATGTCTTGCTGTTCTTTGTGGATTTTCTTGACTTTTTAGTTTGAGCGCGAGCAAGCAACCATTCAGATCAAGAAATAGAAAGAAAAGTGAGGAATCTATCTATTCCTATTAATTACATATTTGTCCTAATCCCCAAAATAAAATGACAGAATGAAAGAAATATGTACATATTTTTGTGCGATGAAAATAAAGCACGCAGAATAAAAATAATAAGCAGAATAAAGCAATAATAAAATAAAGCCTCAATCCTTTTGTTATGCTGTCCGAAAATCTATTTTATTATTATTTTTTGTTTTTTTTTTGTAAATGTACCTGTAACGATAACTGGAACGAAACTGCTGCAAGATGGAGGATCATATCCACAAATATATACACGGATATATAAGAATGCAATATTTAAAATGCTAAAGAAATATAATAAGCATATTTTAGCTAGAAACTAAAAAAAACTTTTTTTTTTTTTTGTGAAAACTGAGTTTAGCCCTCGATTTTTATTTTCTTTAAAATAAAAACGACGTCCCCAACAGAGTCGCCACTGTGGGTGCCCCGGAACGCTCCCGGACCCAGTGCGCCCTTTTCTAGGGGAGCGCGGCATGCGGAAGGACATCACGTTTTCCATTCCATCCTCCCTTATTTAGGGGATGATGAAATTAAAAGTGCAGAAAGAGTGTTGTCAAAAAGCGCGTTGAATACGCCTCGGTCACCGAGTGTGCTTTAGTCTATTATGAGTGCTTTGGATTTTTCTATATCTCATCCTCCCTTGTTTAAGGGAAAATAAGATGCAGAAAACACATCACCCTTTTCATTTCCATCGTCCCTTGTTTAGGGAAAAACGAAAAAGTGCAATAAAAAAGATGTTGCAAAGGCGCGTGGGAAACCTCACTATGGACTGTTTTACATTCTGGGTCACTATGAGTGTTTTGGGTTTCCCGTATCTCATTCTCCATTGTTTGGGGGAAAACAAGATACAGAAAGTGCATCACTCTTTTCATTTCCATCGTGCCTTGTTTATGGGAAAACAGAAAAGTGCAAAAAAAAGATGTTGCGGGCCTCACTGTGATCCAAAATGTTGTAACAGAGTCGCCATCTTTATTTCAAGGAGAAATAACGAAAAACAAAAAATAACAAGAGTTTGTAAAAAAGGGGTTCGAGGGCTAAGTTACGAGGTGGAAAGGTGTTAGACACCCAACTCGCCCTTTCGGTCTCAAAAATAGTTTTTGGAGAAAATACGCTTTTATTATATTTATTCAGCAAATAAAATAAAACATTAAAGCAGTTATATATGTATCTACATTATTTACAGACTTGCAGCCGCCTCCTTCCAGTAATTACAAATACATTGAAAAATATTTGGCGGTAATAATGACTCTTTTTAGCGCTATTTTTTATATAAATCTGGACAGCATAACTGTTTATATTTTTTACATTGGGCCGGATGAAATAGTACTTTCATATAAAAATCTCTTAAATGCTTACCTTTAAGAGCGTAGGTTGTGCTGTTGCGATTCGGACAGAGTAACTGCTTCTGAAAGCTGCTTTCAGCACCGTGAAACGGGCGGAGCAACTGCTTGCGTTTTTGCTGTTGTTTGCTTGCTGCTGGCGGAAATCGGGCAGAACAACTACTTGCTTATCACGGATTTGGCCTCTGGATTCGGGCAGAGAAACTGTTCTTTTTGGAATTTTTGTTCCGGAGAAATAGGGTTGAATCCTAGCTGGAAAGCTAAGGTTCACTTTGATCGGTTGGATTTGTGTTTAGAGGAGATTTGACGGAGCTTCGAGGCTTATAGGAGGAGGGGTACTCTCCTTTCTCACGATCGCTTTCACTGCGTAAACTCAACGCTGTGTGTGAACTGTGTGCGCTATGAGTGAGAATGATTTCTCGGCCCTCAATTCTGAAGCCGAAGCCTTTTATTTATAGGCTGAAGAAGGGACCTCGTTGTCTTTAAATTTTCTTTTTTGTATTTCGTCAACTTGTACCGCGCGCTTGAGAGCTTGTACAAAATGTCAAAACAGAAGTGCACTATTAGGCCCTGGGCGCCGACCCCATAGGGTTTGGGCGCCGCACCAGGTTGTCATGGTGGTGGCGCCTGAATCCATTTTTAGTCTGCTTTTTTAACACTTTGGCCCCTGCATTTCACTGTTTTACGCATCTTGCTTTTCCTTTTGCATTTTCAAACCCTGTAACTTGATATTTGTTAAGTTTTAACATGTCTTGATATTGTATGTCATGTTACATACTAGAGATACGAAATTGGGGTGTCTACAGGATGTTATCAAGATAGAGAAGGATTGAAGTATTTTGATTGATGTACTTTATAGTGATGTTTCTTTCTGGATGGTTTGGTTGAAACTATTTAGCTTAACGTATATCTCTTTTGATTGTCTTATTGGTTCGGTATTATAGAAAATTTTAAGGAGAATTTATTTTAATTGTTTTAATTTAAATTGTTGTTTTTCTCTAATGATTTCACTTACTTATAAAAATTGATTCTCTAAATTTACATAGATACTCTCTATGTCCCAAAATATATGACTTTTTGAGACTTTTCACACAGACCAAATAAACATATTATAAAGACTAAACTGCCGCTATCCAAACATTAATGAGGTGCCCAATGAGCCAAACAAGAGTTACGAAGTCAATAAATATGGGTAGAATTAAAAAAATAAGGAAAAAGTTCCTTGAAAACCAAAAAGTATCATCTATTTTGGAACAAAAAACTCTCCCAAAACGTCATACATTTTGGGACGGATGAAGTATTATATTTGAGCTTAGATATTTTGTACCATTTTGATTGAAACATTGATTTTTAAACGATATTTATAATCCTTAAGTTATAAGTGGAATTAAATATTCCAAAATTCTTAATCATGACCAATTATGTATCGTTTTGTCTAAAATTGTTAATTCTGACGATCTTTGAATTTTGTTATGTTATGCATAAGGAAAATTTTCAAAATCTTTACAATGATACAATTCTAGTTAAACCGTTTTTTAATTTTATTTTAATTTTTTATTTCGTTTATATATAATTTAATTAAAAATATATATTAGTCCAAAAACTTAAGAATGCCACCTTTAACATTTTCATACGTGTGATTCGATTTGGCATGTCTCTAATCATTTAATTTGTATCATTTAGGATATTGGTAAAGCCTTTGTCTTAAATTTGAGTTGTTCATTTAAAGCATAAAATTCTGATTCAGGTAAAAAGTTAATTATTTTATTTTAAAATATTTTACTTAAAGAGTTTATTTTTAAAAATTAAGAAATAAAAGTATTATTTTATTACTAATAATTTACTAAGAATACTATTTTTTAAAAATATATAACTTTTAAACTGGTTATTTTTACCTAAATTAGGGAGTATAATTTTTATTTTGGGAATAGGGATTAGGGAGGAGTAGGTGTACCAACTTTTATCTGAGGCAAAAATTTAAACACGTTAGTAATGTTACCAACAAATTCCATGGCAAAGAATTAAAAAGAAATGAAATGTGGCCTAAAACAATCGTCACCAACCCCGACGTCGCTATCATATAATTAGGCACTTCGGCGTCCCAGTCTCACCAACCCCATTACAGTATTTTTTATTTCCTACTCCACCTGTCAAAACCCCATCACCAACCATTTTTTCCTTTTAAAATCTCTTCCATTTGCGTTGCGCTGTTGAGTAGTGATTCGGACTAGGAATTGGGAAGCCATTTGAGGAGTTTGTAAGTCTATTTGATCTCTCTCTCTCTCTCTCTCTCTATTTGATTTTGATTTTTAATGGGCTTTACTGTTTCGTGGGTGTGGGATGGTGGGAATTGGGATTGAGAAGAAGAGCTATAGATGATTGTTGGGTTAGGAGAAGATTTTACTTTTACAGCCTATAATTCATCAAATTTATACAATCCTTATGATCGCTGAAATTTCTATTTTTTTCTTCGGCAATCGAGTGTGTATTAATTTGACTTTTTGATTTGCTCACGGTGCAGTGCAGGCGTCAAAAGGAAGCAAATATTAGAAGTGACCAATTTGTCAATTCAACTGAAGGTAGGTTTTCCTTTGAATTCATATTTTCATAGCTCTTTTTTTTTTTTTTTCTCTCTTGCTTCCTGAGTTCATTATGTGGATTTTTGTAGTCTCGCAAGTCATTTTAAGTTTGCTTATATTTACGGGCGGCGTGAGCCCATTTCGTACGAGTATACCCTTAAAAATCCAAACTTCATATTTTACCCTTCATGTCTAAACAAACCATCCTCCTTTCCCATCACTCCCATCACTCCCCTCCTTTCTCTTCTTTCTTTCCTCCTTCTCTTCCTTCCGTGAACCATTCCCAAATTCCATTGATAAATCAACTTGGAGCAATTTTTATTTTCTTTCAAATGTTCGGTGGCCGAACATTTGAAATCAAATTTTTTGTTGTTTCTATTGTACCTGTGTGATTGTCTGAGGGGAAGATTGAGAAGAAAATAGGAGGAAGAAGTGAGGAGTGATGGAAAATGAGAGGGATAGTTCATGGGATGGAGAGAGGGAGGAAAGAAAACAGAGGAAGAAGAAGGGATGGAATGAGATCTGTGATGGGAAGGAAGGAAAGAAGGAATGAGGATGGGAGGGGGTAGGCCTACAAATCTACAATTACAACCTAAAACCCGGTTTGAAAATCACCCGACCGACCCGTTTTTTTAAATCGAAATGGGCAACTCATTTCGACCCAAAAAATTAACAGGTCGATTCGAGTTGGGTTAGAACGGGTCGAATCTGTTATCCATTTCAGCCCGTTAGCTTTTTTTTCCTTTATAATTATAAGTTTTTTGATGGAAAATTATACGTCGAAACGGGGCGACCAGTTCTGACCCATGACCCAACCCATCTCGACCCGTTTAATTTTGAGTTATAACATGGCATGACTCCTTTCGAGTTTCGACCAGTTACCCCTTTCGACCTAACTCATCCAATCGCCAACCCTAGGAGGGGGTATAGTTAGTGGAGATGGTTAAAATAGGAAGTTTAAGTTTTTTTGGGGGTACACTGCTACACTTATAGTATACTTATTTGATGTTAAAAATGGGAAATGGGTCTGCTCCACTCATAGAATCTCATTTTGCAACACATTATAAATTGTGGGAATGAAATAACTAGTTCACTCACTACTCGCTAGGTTATTAAGATGGTGAATATACATATTTTTAACCTTAATTGCAATCAATTTTGAATAAATCATGTTTTGTGAAGTCGCAAGTCTACTGTTGAATTTAGCTTTTCTCTATAAATTCTCAATCACATTTGGTATTTTCTTCCCTAGTGTCTTTGCTTTATATTCTAGGAATCATTGTACTCTCTAACAGTAACATATCTCGTCGGAAAAATCCTTTCAGAATGCCGCCAGTCTCCAACCAAGTCATATGTGTCACCGGTGCCGGCGGATTTATAGCTTCATGGATGGTTAAATTGCTCCTGGAAAAAGGCTATTCCGTTCGAGGAACTGTCAGAAATCCTGGTAGGCTTTGTACATTCCCACGCAATTATGCTTAATGTTGAGTCATTTTTCAATTTGTTCACATAAAAAATGATTCTTTTTATTATTGGTGGTCAGATGATCCGAAGAATAGCCATTTGAGGGACCTTGAAGGAGCAAAGGATAGATTAACTCTCTGCAAAGCTGATCTCCTCGATTATCAGAGTTTGCTTGAAGCTATTATTGGGTGTGACGGCGTTTTCCACACTGCATCACCTGTTACCGATGATCCTGTAAGTTACATTCTATGCATTTTACGTAGTGTGGTATACGGCTGATTGTCCGTAGCATCCAAGATTGTTGGGCTTGGTGTCTTTTTGTGGGGCGCTACGACCTGTTTATCCCAACCATGATTAATGGCTGTTTAGAACAATTTTATTCGGATTTTATTTAGTTAATTTTGGTGTGTAGCGTAGGCTTTGATCCTTGTGAATGAATGAAAAATGTAATTTTATCGTTTATGAACTTCAAATTCAGGAACAAATGGTGGAGCCAGCAGTGATTGGAACGAAGAATGTGATAGTAGCGGCAGCAGAAGCCAAATGCCGGCGAGTGGTTTTCACTTCATCAATTGGTGCGGTCTACATGGACCCTAACAGGAGCCCTGATGCTGTTGTTGATGAAACTTGCTGGAGCGATCTCGAGTTTTGCAAGAACACTAAGGTCTTACTTTGAATAAACCCTAAATTCTACACTGATAAATCAAGTTACATAAAACATGAGCAAAAGAATCTCAAAAATTGACAAGTGCTTGATATGGTTTCAATTTTGCAGAATTGGTACTGTTACGGAAAGGCAGTGGCGGAGCAGGCAGCGTGGGATGAGGCCAAGGTGAGAGGAGTGGACCTAGTGGTAGTCAACCCAGTGTTGGTGCTTGGTCCACTGTTACAACACACCGTAAATGCCAGCATTGTTCATGTCCAGAAGTACCTCACTGGCTCCGCTAAGACCTATGCCAACTCGGTTCAGGCCTATGTCCACGTTAGGGACGTGGCGTTGGCACATATTCTTCTCTTCGAGACTCCTTCAGCGTCTGGCCGGTACCTCTGCGCTGAGAGCGTGCTTCATCGTGGGGAGGTTGTCGAAATCCTGGCCAAGTTTTTCCCTGAATACCCAATTCCTACCAAGTAAGTCCCTTACAACTATAGTTGAATCAGTCCTAGCATTCCATATTTACCTGTTCATTTAAAAGCACGGGTTTGAAGTTAGAATGGTGTAGAGATAGCAGTAAGTTTGACTTTTCATATCTATAAAAATGCAGGTGCAAGGATGACGGCAAGCCAAGAGCAAAACCATACAAGTTTTCGAATCAAAAGCTAAAAGATTTGGGGCTGGAATTCACACCAGTTAAACAAGGCTTATACGAAACCGTAAAGAGCCTGCAGGAGAAAGGTCACCTCCCAGTTCTTTCTCCTCCTCCCCAACAAACTGATGACTCTATTCGTATTCAGTCTTAAGTTAAGAATTCACAACCTAATTTAGCTCCCAGATAATTTTGGAGAAACAAGTTTTCAGTATTACCATTTTTAAGCTACCACCAACTATATATTTGTACACTAGATTTTGTGCCCAGGAGGCACGGCATAAGTACTGTTGTGTGATTATACCACACTAACGTCAGGAACAGTCTCGTACAGAAAGTAACCTGATAAATTACTGACCCAAGAAATAACCTCACATGCGATTACAGATCGAGGTGGGGATAACATTTAAACATTGAGGTTTAAACAGTAAATAACTGGATACACAGTCTTAGTATTTTCCAAACTGTTATGAACTAAACAATGAGGAAATACACTGTGGTCATAAAAGAAGAAAACAAAATAGAGGGGTTAGAATAACAGATAAATGGCAACAGAAATATAAGAAGCAACGAGCGAGAGTACGAAATCATTGTGTACCAAGACACGACTTGTCGTAATCGGTCGAAGACTTTGGCAAGGCTCTCGTCGGCTCAGTAATCCTTTCACCGTCATATCTACCAACGAGTCCAAATGAACCAACCCACTGTTTAACCAAGTCAGAGCCACAAAGACTCGACTCAACCTCAAGCTCCGGCAACTGAGGAAGAAGACAGTCGGAGAAGAAGAACGTAGAGGATCACTCACCATACCCAGCAACCAGTGACCCAACCCAAGCTCGCTACTCCTTGTACACACACTCAACAGTCCAAGCTCACTAAAGGCTCCTAATCTATATCACTCCCTCACACACAGACTCACCAAGAATATGAGAGATGAAGAGAGAGATCTACTAAGAGCAACTCCAATGGGAGTTGGGTAAAAGCTTTACCAACCTGCATAAAGCTTTATCACCTTTGGAGCATTCCATGTCATCACTTCAAAATTGAAACGGCTTCAAGACTTTGGACCGGTTTATCTTACTTGGTCAGCAGAATCTCTGCAAAATGGCAGGCAGCAACGGCTGTTTTATAAAATATAAGAAAAAAACTTTTTACAATGGTAATGTAACGGTAATAAAAAAATTGCTATAACTTGGTTTCCAATTTTTTTTTTTTTTTTACACAAATTCATCTACACTTTCTCATTCTCTACACAAATTCTTTTTTACATCGGTATTTTGAATCACTAATAAATATTTATGAATAAAAATATTTTTTTCAAATATAAAATTTAAAAATATATAAATTAATTTTTAGACGTATTATATTTGTTTTATAAATATTTATATTTTAAAACGATATATTTATTTTTGAAAATAAATATATATTAGAAAAGAATAAAATATTTAGTTTTGGGTCCATGCTATAAAGTTTTTATAAGTTTATGTATAGTGGAGAATATGTTTATAGAGAAAAAATTTATGTATGAGAATTTTAATAGAGTGGGGATGCTTGAAATCGAATCCTCTATTCCAAAAATGTATTTTATCTTCTATTCCAATGTAAGATCTACCGTTAACTTGTCAATCAGTAATTGATTTTGTTTATATAATTAATTTTGTTAATTTACTAATTGATAAATTAACGGTGGATCTCACATTCGAATAGAATATGAAATATCGGACTTGGGATGCCCTAATAGATATCTGTTGAGGTACAAACCCAGAGGAGAGAGAGAGAAATTAAAAAGGGGAAGGGGAATACAGTTGGATATCTCAGCACTAGCCTATTCTATCCTCTCACTGCTGCGCACTACTCACGCACGCTCTCCCTACAAATGACGGAAAGGAGCAGGAGAATATAAAAGTCGGCTACGTGGTAAGGTCACAAAGGGACAACAACAAAAAAAGGGACCACAAAAGACCAAAGTGCCCTTCCAAAAATGCGCTACCAAGAAAAGGGGCCGCCTGAAGATGGGCCACGTTTGGGCTTTGGGCTTAGGGAAAGATTAGGAGGCTGCCCACAATATGCATTGGGCCTCCAATCCTAACATTCTCGACCTTGGAGCAAGTGTCGATTCACACAAATGAATTCAAGGATATTTTAACAGAAATGGTTCGTCATCGCTTTATCCCTGCACTTTGATCCAACACAAAACATGACCAAAAACAGGGAAAACAAAAAAATTTAAGCAACCACAAAAGAAGTGGAAAATTTAAGAAACTAAGCTAATTCACAAAACAGAAAAAGCTAAGTTATCATGATTGCTCACAAAAAACAAGTATCGATTTTCGGGAAAATCACAGAAAACGGATCAACCTCAATTTCTGGGATCACCGGTGTCAAACATCAAAATTTCCAAACAGTTCAGAAAATTTGAACAGGAAGACACTTAGGGCTTGTTTGGTAACTATTTCGTTTCGAATATTTTTGTTTTTATTTCTAATTTTTTGTAAAAAAAATAGAAATAGAAATACGTTTGACAATCATTTCTATTTCTGATAAATTAGAAACGTTTTTCATTATTCCTCAAAATTTAGAAATGAAAAAAAAAATCGTTTCTTTTTTAAGAGAAATGATTCTTTTTCGACACTTAGAAGAGTCAAGGTCGGTCAACTTAAATGAGGTCTAGCCTTCGAACTTTGATATATATATATATATATATATATATATATATATATATATATATATATATATATATATATATATATATATGTGTGTGTGTGTGTGTGTGTGTGTGTGTGTGTGTGTTAGGCCTGACAATTACAACCCTGAACTCGATAACCCACCCGACCAAACCGAACCCGTTAATATTTTTGGATTGCACATGTAACCTGTTTTAACCAAAAAATATTAATGGGTCGGGTTAAAACGGATCCAATCCATTACCTATTTTGACCCGATAGTTTTTACTCTATAAAATTTTGAAATTTTAGGAGAAAATTTGGATTAAGACGAGCCGTCTCGTTTTAACACGTCACCCGTTTAAATCAGTTTGATATTCGGGTTCTAATAAGTTTCGACCCATCACCCGTTCCAACCCAACCCAATGGATGAGAAGTTGCTTATCTACATTTTTTTTAATAGTAGATGAAATCATGTGAATTATTATTTTACCCATTCGAATTGGATATAATAAACTATTATCAAAGTTGTAATGTGTTAATTTTTTTTTAAAAAGAATATAACTTTATGAAAGGAAATAAAAATGTTTGTCAAAAATGATTAGCTTTTGTTTCTTTTTTATAATAGAAATATAAACGACTATCAAACTTGTTTTTGTTTCTTGTCCAAAATAAAAAAGAAATAGAAACAAAATGAAACAGAAACATGTGAAACAAAAAAAAGAAATAGAAATGTTATCAAACACTACCTTAGTATTCATATCAGCGGAATTCAAACTAGATTTTATCCAGGTAAATGATGCACTTAGCAACAACATCACGAATGAAATTAAAGCGAACATCAATGTGCTTAGTTCTATCGTGAAAAATTGGATTTTTACAAAGTTGGATACCGCTTTGACTATCAGAAAATACTATCACTTTGTCCTTTAAAAAACCGATTTCAGAAATTAAAATACATTCGGTTATAGTTATGTATTCATTCTCTGTTGTGGACAGAGCCACAACGGATTGCAGTTCAGACTTCCAACTAATGCAAGAACCGCAAAGTGTTAACACATAAGACATGTTGGATTTCCTATGATCTCTATCATTAGCATAGTTTGAGTCAACATATCCTACCAATCTAACACCGTTTTCAAATTTGAAGAATTCCAATCCATAGTTTAAAGAAGGTTTTAAGTACCGTAACAACCACTTAACGGCATGCCAATGGGGCAGGTCCGGGTTCGACATGTATCGGCTAAGACAACTAATGGAATAAGCTATATCGGGGCGAGTATTAACCATGAAATACATAATGGAACCTATGACATTGGAATACGGGATTCTACTAATTTGATACATTTCAAATTAATTTTTCGGACACTGTTCTTTGCTAAGCACAAAATGGGAGGCAAGGGGAACATCAACAGAATCAACATCAACCATTGAAAATTTACTCAAAATCTTTTCAACATATGAAATTTGGTTCAAGTAAACAAATGAAGATTTGCGATCTTTAACTATGTTTATGCCAAGTATCTTACTAGCATCGCCTAAATATTTCATGTCAAATTTAGCACTCAAGCAGTTCTTAACATAATAAACTGATTTAGAGCATGAGCTAATAAGAAGCATGTCATCCACATATATGAGCAAGAAAACAGACACATATTCCTATCATTTTTGAAATAAAGACAATGATCATAAGCACTCCGCGTAAAATTTCAAATCTAGCATGCATTGATCAAATTTTATATTCCACATGCGAGGAGATTGTTTTAAGCCATATAAAGATTTCTTTAACAAGCACACTAGTCAGGATATTGATTATTCACAAACCCCTCGGGTTGCCTCATATATATTTTTTCATCTAAATCACTATGCAAAAAGACAGTTTTAATGTCCATTTGTTTTAGTTCTCAATCAAATTGAGCTACAAAAGCAAGCATAATCCTAACAGTTGTGAACTTAACTACCGGAACAAAAATTTCAGTGTAATTTATTCATTCCTTTTTAGTAAAACCCTTAGCCACTAATCTTGCTTTAAACCTAATTGAATCAGATTCACCTTTGATTTTATAAAGTCATTTACAAGCAACAACTGAACAGTTTTTGACTTAGACACTAAAAAATAATAACTACATAATGTAGAACATTAATGAGCATAAAATCAAACAGTTAAATGCCAAAAAAGGAGAATTTAAACACATGAATTTTTAAATCATTAGGAAAGAAAATTTGCTATGCATTATATATTGTGTTGCTATTGCTACTGACAAAAAGCCAATTCCAAAAATTTAAATGTGCTGCTTGCTGTAAAGATTAATACCTAGAGCCCAATACAAAAAAAATTCAATCGACGGCCATAATTCAGAGATATAGAAAAGAGCATACCCAATACAATGATTACGAAATAAATACATTGGGTTACTAAAAAAACCAATACAAAAAATATAACTTATTGTAAAACAAAAAAGATAATAATTAACACTAATATCTTCTTATGCTCGTTATAAAAAAATCTTCATTTTTTCTTCAAAAATCCCAAAATGGCAGAGAAAAGAAAAGAGACTTTAGAAGGGGATCACCCCTGTCGAATCCAAGCCCTAGGCTTGAAAATCAATGTTTGTGTTAGGAAAAGAGGGAGAAGGGCATGCATGAAGACAACCAAATTCAGTTACGCCAATGAACTATCGTGCCAGAGCTTGTATTGGGATGGAGGAGGAGAATGTGACATTGGCGGAATCAAGGAAGGGGATGGGAGAGGGAGGATGCAATTAAAGGAGAAGACCATGGGTTCGACTTCAGACACTCGATGAAGACTTGTACGGATTGGAGATGCTTGATTTAAGAGAGGGGTATGGTAGGACTTAAACAACTGCTCTTCGCAGGGAGAAGGAACTGGCATTGGGACTTGAGTGAGAGAGATAAGAAAGGGTTGCGATACTTGAGAGAAAATCGAAAAGAAAAGGGACGTAGGTTTGGAGGAAGGATTAGCCGCCAATAACCGTCATTCACAATCGGATAATTAGAGCGGTAATATCTCAGTAAAATAATAAATCTCAGCTAGTAGTTAGCTTGATTCAACTGTGAGCATGTAAACCTTGGTGGGTCAAATCATAACTGTAAGTCCAATTGGCAAGAAATAAGACTAGAGGGGGGGGGGAATATCCTTTTAAGACTTTATTGGTTATTTTCAAAAACTTCAAAACTAGCAACATAAAGAAGAAGTTTGTCAGCATAATGATGCTTTGTCAGCCGACTAATGAATTAAGTTTCTCTTGGTCAACTAGTTGACACGTTAAGTAAGAAAGAGATTTTGCAAGATCACGGATATAAAAAATGAACTAAAATACAATCTATAAAACAACCAAGTAAATGACTGATGAAACTGACTGACTGACACTTAAGTAGTGTAATACCCCAATCCCACATCGGGAAGATGTGAGACTTGTGTTGGATTTATAAGGTAGTCATGCACTACTACTGGGCACCAACATCATCCATGGACTTTTGGGTCGGCTTGTGGTGAGCCTGATGGCCCAAGGTGTTGCGTGCTCAATGGGCCAGTGTGTGGGCTACACGTAGCGGACCGGACTCTCGGGCTCGGGTCGTTACAAATGGTATCAGAGCGGGTCCCGACCGAAAATGTGGGAACAAAGTGTTGTGCGGGCCAAAGTGCTACACCGTAGAAGGTGGGAGCCACCTCTTGATCCCCGTACGAGCCACCTTTTGATTCCTACGTCGCCCGGGGTATGATTCGACCTTGACGAGGACGTCAAGGATTTGAGTGGGGAAGAATATGATACCCCAATCCCACATCGGGTAGATGTGGGACTTGTGTTTGATTTATAAGGTAGTCATGCGCTATTACTGGGCACCAACATCATCCATGGACTTTTGAGTCGGCTTGTGGTGAGCCTGATGGCCCAAGGTGCTACGTGCTCAGTGGGCCAGTGTGTGGGCTACACGTAGTTGACCGAACTCTCGGGCTTGGGTCGTTACAAGTAGATTGAACCTGCTTAAGTGTTAGATCAGTTACACAAGCTGATAAATTAAAGAAAACATTTAGAAGTGGTTCACAGTGAAGAACTACTACATCCATTACCAAGTTGGTCAAACTTGGATTTTTGAAGTGCACTAATATTATTAATAATCTAATGATCACTAATGGATCAGTGTTCAACAAAGATCGGTGTTTGGGAGTATGATTGAGAATCAATCGCACTCATGGGACAATCAATGATTCATTAGTGATTTGAAATAAGTAATGAACAATCCAATGATTGTCTAAACAAGAACTTGAAGGGGAATGATAATTTATGACGGTCTAGTAAATGCTTAAGGCTGGAGCACTTCAAGAGAGAAATTGCTTGAGAGAATATTGAATGCTTCAATTCTTATTTCAATGTCCTTATATAGAAGACTTGAGTTCCAATCCGTTATAAGCAAAGTTTGAATTTGAATTGTACCAATAATTCGGAAGAGTATATCTTCACAAGATCACATAGATCTTGTGTAAGGGCTATAAGACATTAAGATCTATTAAAGCACAAAAAAGGAAAGTGTTAGTATGCAGATTGCTTGCTCAAAAAATTTAATAAACTAACACTTTTAAACATACGTATTTTAATTGAAAATCAGTTTGTAAGCGAACTTAAATTATATATGAAAAGTTTAACCTTGAGAAGTTTAGCATAATAACTTAAGTTCTACTGATTTTTAAGCCTAATATGTTTAAGTAAATTATGCATACTTTAACAATAACCAATCAGTGGAAGAGAGTTTTGGCTTGCAACCGTCGAATGCGGTTCCGAATCTGGTTTTAATCGAAAATTTTAATTTTTTTACTTTTACTTCTAACTTTATCTTTTTTTTATTTTTATAAGAAACTGTCAAATAATCTCATCACTTCATTTCAAGCGCCCAATTAATCTCCTCCATTAATTTTGAATTTTTAAAAAATCGACGGTTTGGAACCAACGGTTTATGGTTTGGTGAAGAGGCAAACCAAACCCAAACCGTGGGTATGGATGATTTAGGTTCTATTTCGGTTTTGGGGTCAGTTCGCTTTCGGTTTTTGAACCGATTGGGAATGTCTATCTCTTTCTCCATGCTTTTACTTGAAATTATGTAGCTTCTCATCAAACAATGTGCCCTTTTTATGCAAAGAGAGTGATTAATTAAGAGCACCTCCAGAAGGAGGTTTATAAGACTTGATAAAGCTTTATGAAAAGCTTTATACCATGGGAAGCCTCCAAGTCATAGGTTGACTTGGGTAAACATTTTAGATGACGCTAATACCCAAAATAATTTGTAATTTTTTTTATCTTCTTTAGTAGCTTTAAAAAAAACAATTTTTTAAAGAGGATCAATAGTGGTTCCCCACTTTCTCCCATGGTGACTCGAACCCACAACATATATCTGGTATAAGTGAAGCGTCTTACCACTAAGCTGCGTTTCGTTGTCCAAAAAAAACAAATCATGCATCTTTATTTAGTTCTTCTGTTCAACTCAATTTTTGTGATTTTTTTTATCTTCTTAAGAAGCCTTCAAAAAAACAAATCATCTTTATTTTGTTCTTTTGTTGAACTCATTTTGTGATTTAAAAAAGATAATTATCAATGCTTGCCGTTCTCATTCCCAGGATTACGATAGATATTCTGGATACTAGACAGGATTCAGCCTCTAAATAAGGTAACAAACTATTAGCCTAAATTACATTTGTATTTACATCTGTATGCTATAATTACAAATATGGACAGTTATTCTATTACACCCCCGAAGTGAAAACAGGAGGAGGATGGATGTTGAGACTGTTGCGAAATTCCTCAGAAAGAATGAACGGGAGACCTTTCGTGAATATGTCGGCAATCTGATAGTGAGACAGAACATGAAGTACACGAGTTTCGCCACGAGCTACCTTTTCCCGAACAAAGTGGATATCCATTTCGATATGCTTGGTACGTTGATGCTCTTGAGAGGTAGATGGCACTAATATTATCACAATAAACCATAGTAGCAATCGTAATAGGGCAATGAAGTTAGAGGCCGAGGTTGCTTAACCAACATGATTTGGAGACCACATTTGTGATGCCTCGGTATTAGCACTGGATTTGGACAATGTAGGCTACCGTTTCGAGGACTAGGAGATCAGGTTGTCACCAAGACAGAAGTAATAGCCAAAGGTTGATGGCCGTGTGTCGGGGCACCCACCCCAGTCCGTATCGGTGTAGGAAATGAGATAGGTGGTCGAAGATGGAGAAAAATGTAAGTCGTGATCAAGAGTGCCTTGGATATATCACATAATGCTCTTAAAAGCGTGCATGTGTGCATCCATTGGTTTGTGCATGAACAAGCATATTTGTTGAATGATATAAAATATATCAGGGCGAGTGAAAGTGGGATACTGTAGGGCTCCTGCAAGGTGTTGGTATTGAGACGGATCAACATACGAGGTGGAAGAAGAGCTGCTCAGTTTGGGCTTAGGATCAACAGAGGTAGGGTTGGAGTTGCACGAGGACATGCCAGCCTTTTCCACTATTTCTTCAGCTTATTTCCGTTGGGATAGGAATAAGCCATTAGGGTGTTGAGTGACCGTGATGCCCAAGTAGAAACTTAACGGACCCAAATCATCATGGCAAATTCGGAGCTGAGAAGTGTGATGATAGATTTTCGAAGACCATTGGACGATGTCGTTAAGATAATATCATCCACATAGAGGAGTAGGTAGGCCATGTTCATGCCCTTGCGATAGATAAAGAGAGAGTGATCCGAGCGGCTGTTGGAAAACCCAATACTAGAGACAAAATCTGCAAATCGTTTGTACCAGACCCGTATAACGACTTCTTAAGTAAACAGACATAATCAGGATGCTTTGGATCTCGAATGCCCAAAGGTTGATGCATGTAGGCAGTTTCCTTAAGCTCACCATGGATGAATGCATTTTTAACATCAAGTTGATGAATAGGCCATGCCTTGGAAAGAGCTAAGGAGAGAATGGTGCGAATAGTTGCCGGTTTGACCACCAGGCTAAAGGTTTCACCACAATCAATGCCCAACTGTTGAGTTTTGCCATCACCTACAAGACGAGCTTTATGACTCTCAAAGAAACCATCAGAATGCTCTTTATGATGAAAAATCCATATTGAACGAATAATATTAACAATAGGCGGACGAGGTACTAATTCCCACATATTATTTACAATGAGAGCATTAAATTCGTCAGCCATGGCCAGTTTCCAATTATGGTATTTAAGGGCACACGCAGGGTTACGAGGGATAGATGATTTAGTGACTTGGGAGAGTAGGCTATACTTGGTGTTTGGCTTAAATATGCCATGTTGACCGCGAGTAGTAGGACGTTGGACAAAAGAGGGAGTGAGTTGAATAGGAGCAGAATAATGGCTAGGAAGTAGGATGGGATTGACCGAAGATGGGCCCGGGGAAGGAGGATGGGCATGATATGGCCCAACAGTAAGATCAGGGCTGCTAGTGACATGACCAAGAGACGGAGGGGATGGGCTGCTAGCTACAGGGCTAGGAGGCGAAGAGGTTGGGCTTGGGCCAGTGATGAAGTGATGGACTAGATAGGGGGAGAGTCCATCATCTAGAAAATGATATGTGTTTGGGTTAGGGGTGTGTAATTTGGAGAAGGGAAATTGCATTTCATCAAAAATAATGTGACGACTAATTATGATTTTGTGAAATGATAAATCATAACATTTGTAGCCACGATGATGTGCGGGATGACCCAAAAACACACACGGGGTTGATCGAGCTTGGAGTTTGTGAATTGCAGGGGAAGGAAATAAAAGATAACATAGGCAACCGAAGACTCGAAGATGAGAGTAGGATGGGTCTTTTTGATAAAGTATTTTGAGAGGGGATTTATAGGATAGGAGTTTACTAAGAAAAATATTGAGAAGATAGGTAGCCATTTGGAGGGCATGGTGCCACATAGAATATGTGATTGAAGCATCAGCAAGTAAAGTGCGAATGACATTATTTATGGTGCGAATTTTGTGTTCGGCTTTGCCATTTTAGGGAGAAGTATAAGGGCAGGAGAGGCGAAAAGTCATACCATGTGATTTACAGAAATCCCAAAATTGCACATTATCAAACTCCCGACCATTATCACATTGAAAAGTTTTAATTTCCCTTTCAAATTTATTGCGAATGAAATTTCTAAGAGTTAAGAAAATGGCGTAGACTTGAGACTTTTTTGAGAGAGGAAAAGTCCATAAAAAATTAGAAAAATCATCCAAAAGAAGAAGGTAGTAACGGTGGCCCAAAGAGCTTGGGATGGGAGATGTCCAAATATCACTATGAATAATATCAAAAAGCATAACAGTGCAAGTATTAGAAGAATAGAAGTAGTAAAAGGTAGACAAACATGTTTTCCTAGAGAACATGACTGACAAACCTGAAAGTCACAAAATTAATTACATAAAATAACTTTATTGTTTCTAAGAGAATTAAAAATTGGTGCTCCGGGATGTCCCAAGCGAGCATGCCACAAAGTGGGAGCTATAGCGACAAAGGTAGAAGGTGAGTTGAGTCGATTGGTGGTAATGGTGTTGGTGATGGGATAAAGATCGCCCTGACTATCACAACGCATCAGACGCGTCCCCGTATGAAAATCCTTCACAGAAAACCCAAAAGGATCAAATTCGACATAATTATCAGATGTAAATTTTCTAGCTTAAACCAAATTTTTGATAATTTGGGGAGCATGAAGGACATTGTTTAACTATAGAGGAGGGTATGTGGGAGATAATGTTGTATGACCAAAACCATTAATCGGAATAGTCTGACCATTGCCAACAAGAATACCACGTTTATTACTCAAATTGAAATAAGACGAGAGAGTACCTTGGCCTGAAGTTATATGAGAGATGGCACTAGTGTCCATAAACAAGTTTGGAGCTGGAGGCGTGAGGCCAAGAGTATACATTACAGCTTCAATGTCTGTAGGAGAGGGTTGGGCTATTGCTGTGAAAGCTTGTTGAGGGCGTGGACCGAGAAGGCCAGGTTGTTGCTGAGAGATATTGGGCCTAGTCCACGGGGATGTGGGGTAATGACATGGTGGGATGGCCCAAGGAAAGAAGGGACTAGCCCATTGTTCCAAGTTTGCCACGACCCAGAACCTGCATGCCTCGCGTGCTGTTGTCGGCCGCCTTTGTTGTGCCCACTATTATGCCCAGAGCGAGCACCGTCACCCCTACCACCACTGCGGCCACCCCCGCGGTTTCTATTGTTGTTCTAACGATTGTCATTGCGCCG
Source organism: Codonopsis lanceolata (assembly GCA_013146195.2). Taxonomy (NCBI): domain Eukaryota; kingdom Viridiplantae; phylum Streptophyta; class Magnoliopsida; order Asterales; family Campanulaceae; genus Codonopsis; species Codonopsis lanceolata. Next base: position 7,896,984 of record CM028379.1, read on the forward strand.
GCCATTGCCATGGGAACGGAGAGGAGATGAGACATTAGAGGGCTGCTCATCGTATTTGTTGACAACCATTGCTGTCGAGGAATTGGTAGCAACATGTTTGGCGAAACCAGCTTCTTCCAGAACAATCATAGAGCGGGCCTAATAGAAGGGTGGAATCGGGTTACTCTGGTGAATAAGGGTGCCAACTCCACTATATGCATCGGTAAGCCCAGCCACCATTTGTAGAACCAACCGATTGTTAGAGACGGGTGCGCCGACATTCTCGAGTTGGTCAAACAAGATCTTGAGCATTTGACAGTATGCGGAGGCGTTCGGTAAATCATCCATGCTTGTATGAGAGAACTCCTGCTCAAGAGTAACAATACGAGAGTTTTTGTTATCCTGGAATATATCATGCAAGCGATTCCAGGCCTCCATAGCCGTTGAGTCAAGCTCAAGAATTGTTTGCAGAAGATCGTTGGAGATGGTGGTGTAGATCCATTGCAACACGGTTGCATCTAGCGTTGACTAGAGTTCTTTTTCTTCATCACTGGTAGGTGCCAAAGTCGTCCCTTCTGCCAACGAAATGATGTGGTTGATAACTCGATAGGACCTTACGTGGATTTTGAAGAGCTCGGCCCATGTCGCACATTGGATGTTTTCCATCTCAAGTGTGACTGAGATGTGGTTCTTGATGTTTGAAACAGCAAGAGCCGGGTGGAATGTGGATGGTTTAGAGGTAGATATGAAGAATCGATAGAGAAGGAGAACGAGAAGAGGCTAGGGCGGTAGAAGAAGGAGGATTGTGCCCTAGGGCTCTAATACCATAAAAGATAGTTATCAATGCTTGTCGTTTTCATTCCCAGGATTACGATATATATTTTGGATACAAGAGAGGATTCATCCTCTAAATAAGGTAACAAACTATTAGCCTATATTACATTCGTATTTACATCCGTATGTTATAATTACAAATATGAACAGTTATTATATTAGTTTTAGAATTAAAGCTAAGGGCATTAGTTGGGGAAGTGATTGTAGAGTACAGGTGCCCGAAAAATGTCTTGTTGAATAATCATGACTATTTTCCTTAAGGATGAATCGTTAAGTAGGCGTCATTTAAGTCTATATTTGTCAATCACAAGTAGTGGTCTTAAATGTGTAAGTTATTAATCTTAAACCCTACATCTTGAACTTCATGATAATCACAATAACATACAAAATATTCTTAATTAAAATACTTGATGAAAATATGTTGCTTCTAGTGATTTGCTCTTGATCTGAACTCTGTCGTATAACAGAAAAGCAAAGACGGAATATGGTTTCTCTCTTTTGGCTTAAAACTTAAATAAGTTGGTTTAACGTGATAGATGAATATGATTGGTATTACATCTCTTTTATAGGTAAAGGGAGGACCAAATTCCAATTACGGTTTTAATCTCAATCGTCCATCAAGGTAGAGTTTATTTAGGAAACTAACCCCTATTATAAACCAAATTTATTATAATTTAGTAATTTCAAATTAACTGTGATTCTCACTATTGATCATATAAAGAATTTATTAACCCGCAAGAAATATATCTTACAGTCTTCCACTTGATCAAAGTGATAATACTTTAAGAGCTAATCTTAGAAACATAAGGCGCGCATAATTATTGAAACTAAATTACTAATATTTTTCACCTGTGCCCCCCCACCCCCCCCCCCCATTTTGGGAAACAATTGCACTTTGTTATCATTTTTATTTAGATTCTATCATGTATTTTTTATCACTATAATAAATTTATCGAGTAAGTCTCATGACGGTCTTGCAGATATTTATTTATAAGATCGATCCTATTTTTTTACACTTCAACACACAAACACATTGTATGTCGAATAAATAAAATCCGTAAAACCGTTTTAACCATGTTTTTGCCAAATTTGTCTCCCAATGTACAGAATCCTAGCTTCACCAGTACCACTCATATTTTTAACAGAGGAAGTATTATTAAAAACGGAATGAGCTAATATAAATCGACGCCAAGCTTTTTCAGTCTCACCAAATTGCGGCATCTGTCTGATTGTCTCTAGTTTAATGAAACTGTGTCTCACAGTCTTGAATGGGAAGAATCAAAAATGAAGTTCTCAATCCCGCCTTCTCCACTAAGAAGCTTTTTCCACAAAAAATCATACAATCTCTCTTCTCATTTGATTCACACTCCTCATTCTTAGACCCTCGAATTCTATTTGTGCATAGGGGTGGGTTATCATCTGGTATCAAATTCTGAAGCTGCTAATATAAATCCTTGTCTCATTGATCACTGTCTCTAGAATGAAACCTCTCAGTCTCAATGTCGTCGTTTTCAAAATTAGCCTGGAGAACACTGACCTCAAATCGATGCATTACCATTGGGTGTAAGGATCACCCAACCATTGGGAAACAATTCCAATGAAGCTTCAAAAATCCTTGCAGAAAGAGAAATACGAATTGTAGTGGAGAGAGAGAGACAACCGCCGGGAAGAAATTGATTTATTAGGGCATCCTCAATGTTAAAATTTATATCAACTTCTTATATAACTTTTTAACTGGGTCCCACTGTCAATTATACATTTTTATCTTTTTACTCACTTAAGAATATATCTTCCTATTGTATAATATTCTTACACATCTTCTTACACAAAAAATATTAAATTTAACATCATACCAATAAATACAAAACCCATCCCCAAACCCCCCACACAAAAAAAAAAAAATTGTGTCAGTTCCCCCCCCCCCCTCTCACTCACAGCTTCATTCCCAAAACAAACTTCCTATTTAGAAAGTGAACTTCTCTTTCTCTCTCCTAATTGGCACCTAATGGCCACTCACTCCATTTTCTAAGAAATAAGAATTTGGTCTAAACTTATACTCCATCCGTCCCTAAATTATCGTCCTCCTTTCCTTTTTCGTCCGTCTCAAAATAATAGTTCACTTTGAAACTTTCCTTTTTAGAACATCACTTTTATCACTTTACCTTTATTTTTTTACTCTACTTTAATTATGGGCTACATATACATGAATATTAAAGGAAACTACACATTAAACCAATATAAATAATCAAGTCAATTACTTTTTCTTAAACTGTGCGCCAGATCAACCCAAATGATTAATTAGGAACGGAGGGATAATAGGATATCTTAGCGTTTTAGGCCAATTGGGCATGTGAAGGGTGAAGCCCCCCTGCACCGATGGTCCCACATTTAGGCCACCTTGCTGTTTGATTTTTTTTTTTTTTTGATTTGTTCTTTGACAGTTGGGACGAAAGCTTTTCGAAAAAAAGAAAAATCTTTCTTTTTACCTTTTTTTTTCGTAATCACTTATTTTTTATTTGATTTGTTTTTGTAATTTGATTGTTTTTTTAACGGCTATTTTTTTATTCTCTTTTATATAAATAATACTCAAATCTTTTATCTTTAATTTACTTTTAATTCTCTATATAGTTTAAATTTTTTTTTATCTCACCAATTTCTATCTTTCCATATTTACAGCTTAATTTTATTACAATTTCGTCTCTAAAAGAGAATGCTTCTTAAAAGTCGTTATTTGAATGTCAATTTCTCAAATTTTCTGCATTTCCTTAAATGGGGGAGTAGAAAATTCAAAATCCCGACAGATATTTTTCAGTTGGTCCTGAATAATTGTCTATTTCACTGCTATACCAAAATTATGTACGAATAGTATTAAGGAAGTAAAGACCAAGTTGTGAACTATTGCTTTCTATTGAGTTGGTCACAACGAGAAAATAATGTTAAAGGTTGTTAAGACTTAAGATGTCATGTGCTGGCGGGACATGGTTGTCCTGTTTTATTGCACTAATTTAAAAAAACAAAATTGAACAATCACTAACTTCCGGTAATACCCTTACAGTGTATAGCTGCAATTTCAAGTTTTTTTTTTTTAAGGGGACATGAGAAGGGATCGAACCTGAGACCTCACACTTTGTGAAATCCTATATTTATCACTGAACCACCCCCTTAGGGGCAATTTCAAGCTAATTTAGTCGCTATTCCGATATTATTATCAATTTTAAATTGAACAATCACTACACTTCGATGTTTCCTGTAAATTAAATATGCAAATAAATTGGATTGCCCTATCATTTTCATATTTAAAGTATCCATGGCAAAAATTATATTTTTTGTTTTTATATGTTTTTTGGCATTAAATTTTTAAAAAAGTATAATATTATAAGATTCGTAATATTTGGTCAGCAATTGGTCTATTGCTCCACCAGATTCGGCACCTTAGCCAGCAGTTTGATCATCAGTATACTGATTCATAAAAAATAAAGAATGAAGATAGGGATAGTGAGACAGGTACACAGCCAACATAATTGTACGTAGTGGAAACATGAAAAGTGCGAAAGAGGCCACAAGCAATATGAAACTATTACTTCCCCCGTTCATACATTATTGTCCTTTTTTTTTTTTTCTTCATTCGTTTTAAAATAATTATTCAGTTTGAAATTTATCTTTTTAAAATATCATTTTTATTATTTTACTTTTATTTTTTCGTCTTATTTTAATTATAAGTCACGTAAAAATAAGTTTTTAAAAAACTATATATTAAATAAATATAAATAATTAAGTTAATTAATTTTTCTTAATTCGTGTATCAGGTCAATTAGAACGATAATTTAGGTAAGGAGGGAGTATTATTCATGTGTAATTGGTATTAAATTATCGTCCTCCTTTTATTTTTCGTCCGTCCCAAAATAATTGTTCACTTTGAAACTTATCTTTTTAGAACATAACTTTTACCACTTTACCTTTACTTTTTCACCCAACTTTACTTATGGGCCACATATACATGGACTTTAAAGGAAACTACACATTAAACCAATATTAATAATTTAGTCAAATAGATTTTCTTAAACGGTACACCGGATCAACCAAGACAATAAATTAGGGGAACATAATTGTAGTTTTCAAACTAGGTAGATAGTATTATAAAATAAAAGCATTGACCAAGTACAATTGTCTGTGTACGGGAAAAGATAGAATGAATTGTCGACTTCGCTGGTCTAGCACCAGCTTGATGATGATGGAGATGGAGTCAATGGGAAAGACGGGAAAATTTATTTTTGTTTAAGTAAACAAAAATTTCATAAATTTACTTCGTTTTTAAATTATCTTTCCTCTTTTTTTTTCGTCAATTATAAAATAATTATTATATTTTAAAACTTTGTTTAGAAAAATAATATTATCACTTTACTCTTATTTTTTCTATCTACTTTTAATTATGATCACATGTTTAAGGACATTAAAAAAACTCACATATTTTAACAATATTTATAATTCTTAAACGATGTGCTAGGTCATATGAGACAATAATTTTAAAACAGAAGGAGTAATTTTTTTTTTGGAAATGCTCATTTTAGTTACGTTTGTTTCACGAAAAATGATTTTCGAAAAGTGATTTATGGAAATTTCATTTTCAGGTGCTTGGTAAATCTTTTGAAAATATGTCGGAAAACATTTTCAGGTGTTTGATAAACATACGAAAAATGTTACAGAAAACAATATATGAATAAATAAAAAAGTATATTATAATATTAATGCTAATATTGAATATAAGATACTGCTAAATTTTAAATAATTTTCTTTAGTAACCCTCAATTTATCATTAGTGGTATCAAATCAATAAGGTTCATCTATGTTCAATCTCACAAATACAAATAATTTTTTTGATAATTGATACAAAAAAACGTATAAAAAAATAAAATAGACAATGTTTGGGACGTCCATAAATAATATAGTTGACACTAATTTTATGACGTAGTATTTATTAAAATTATAATTTATAAATAGTATGCACATATTCTATTTATATTTCACACCAATTCCATTCCCACTCCCCTTAAGAGGATTTTTTTTTCTAAACAATTTATTTCTTTAGTGAAATATTACGCGTGTATGTAACTATGAGTAATTGTGGAAGGGAGCGGAGAGTACTCGAACATTTGGAAAATGAATCTGTAAGTCATTTTTCTAAAAAAAAAACTTAATTTTCCGTTGACTCGAAAATTTTTAACATAGATAATATTTTACTAAGGTTACCAAATATCAAAAAATAACGAAAATGTTTTTAAAAATAATTTTTCGTGAAACAAACGAAATAGTGATATTTTGTTGTTGCGGAGGAATAGTTGTGACATGTGAGCAGAAAAAAATAGGAGATGGGCGCATTTTCAATGTACAAGAACAAAACGAAAACTATAATTAGGGGATTATTGTTGGCATCCTATACTCTGCATTTCAATGGAGAAAAGTTTTGGGGCATATTATTCTCATTTCTATTTTTCAACAAAAACAATGATAATCTCTATTATACTTTATCCAGTTCTACTAAAAAGTCTATATTTGAAAATTTTAATTATTAAAAAATATATAATTAATATTGGAGTTGATCATAATTATAATAATATTTAAAAATAATCAATATATTAATATCAAATATAGCGGATAGTGTTAAAATATTATGGAAATTGTGGATATGATTCTTATAAAGTTGACTTAATAAAGGAAAATACAACATTTCCAATTAGTATTCTATCATTTGTGTCAAATACTCCACTCTTAAAATTATTGTCCTAATTTATTTTTTCGTTCGTCCCAAAAATTGTTTTGTTTAAAACTTTCTTTGTTAATTTTTTTTTACCATTTTGCCCTTTTCATGATCCTTGGTTCCTAATAATTTTCCTTCTTTTTTTTTGTTAGTTCTAAAATAATTATCCTCTCAAAAACTTTCCTTTTTAGAAAATCACTTTTATCATTTTACCTCTATTTTTTCTATATATTTTAACCATTGTCACATGCACAATAACATTAAAGAAAACCACACATTTGACATTACATTGATATTTATAAGAATAGATCTCATGTAAAATATTCTTACGGATCTTAATTCGTTAGACGAAGTTCCGCTCTCTTATAACTCAACTAACCAACATATGATGGGTTGAGTAAGGAAGATACATTTTTAAAAATATTCGTAAGATCGTCTTACCTAAGTTTTTACCTATTTATAATACAATTTAATTATTTTTTTTCTTAAACAATTTACCGAATTAAAGAGTACAATAATATAGGAACGAAGAGAATATTACTTTATAATTTATGGGACCCTCTATATGGATGGGAGAAAATTTGAGACATTAAAATTTATGTTCAAAAATTCGCAATTATTCAAAATTTCGTTGGAAAAACTTGGCTTCATACTCATTTCAAATAGAGTCAAAAGTGAAAAATCATACAAATACTAATATTAATAATAAATTTAAATATATTTTCTTAATTGATGTGCGGATTAAACTCAAACAATAATTTTGAGACCATGACAATGCAATTGACTAATTGGTCCCAAGTACTGTTATTATTTTGGCAGAATAGTCAACTTAATTACATCTACTTGGTTATACTAATCTATTATTTTGACTTTAATTAGTCATTACTTATTTACTTCCTCTAATCCATTCAATTAACATCCCTTTTCTTGTAAGCTCGCATATCCACTATCCAGATATGGTCGGATGATCTTCGTAAGAGTGGCAATTTGAGGTACGGTACGATTGATCGATATAAAAATGACATAAAATTATAGGGTTTGGTTTGGGGGTTATCGGGTTCGGGCCGTTATACGGTCAACACAATAAGACATAATAAAAAATGGGTTGTTATCAGGATGGATTGATAAATACGATGATACATGATAAATAAAATATACTGTATATGTTTTAAATATATATATTTCAAAAATTACTAAGAGTTGTTGATTTTTTTCAAACTATTTTCATGATTATTTCATAGTTAGAGCATGTACGACAATGTTTCTAATTAGATCCCCATATACTACCAAACTTTTAAAAATGAATATAAAAATTCATTTGATACTCATAAACTACTTAAACAAAAAATCCATACACAAACCCCAATAATTTCACAAACCCCAAAATGACACATGTAATAAAGCACCGCCAAAGTTGTCGGCCATCCTTTTTTTTTTTAAAGCCGGATTGATCAAAACGTCACCGTGTTTTCGGAGAATTAAAGGAAACGGCGTAGTCCTCGTTCATTCAGGAAGTGAGAAAGTCAAGTGGCTGTGCAATTTCCGAAAAACAAGGAGTCTCATTCCATGAGATTGGCATTGGAAGTTCTTTTGTGATTTGGGGATATGATTCCCTGTTGTAATGGATAAACCCCACGTTACCCCAATATGCTACCCTGTTGTACCTGGTCTTATATAATTTGAATATTGATGACTTTTAAACTACTTAACTATTTATATTGATAAATTTTCAAAATATATATTAAAAATCAAAATTATATATTTTATAATGTTTAATGGGCTTAACGTGCTTAATAGGTCTGACTAAATAAATTATATATTTTTGTTTATTATGTCTATCGTGTCGTGCTTTTCGTGTTTTTATAGTGTCGTGTTCGTGCTTATCGTGTCGTGTTGTAATCGTGTCGACCCGATAACGGCTCAGCACAACCAATTTTCCACCCCTAGTTCTCCGTACAGAACTTATAGATACATGCAAACCACATTTTTTCCCAAAATAAATAGGCTTTCTTCGTTTCCAAATTATTGTTCTCTTTGACGCGACATATCGTTTAAGAAAAAAATAATTGATTGTATTATAAATAGGGTTAATGACACTATTGGTCCCTCGACTATGAGTTGTTCTCAGTAATAGTCCCTTAAGAATATTTTGTCAAATTTGAGTCCTACTATTATTAAATTTTTACAGTGGCAATCCTTTTGATGGACACCATTTGTTTTTTTTTTACCGTTAATTCAGTCATGTGCCTCTCACGTGCAATTGATAAGAACTAAAATGAAATTTTTGGAAGATGGAGGATGTTGTTTTCAATGTTGGAAAAAAAAAACGAAAAGAAATAAAAGAACAAATCCATTCGTCAATCGATCTCTCTCTCTCTCAACGCAAACTTCTTCTTTCCAATCCCCCAACCTCCGGCCACCGTCCTTGCTAGCTCCAGTTTCTCCCTCCTCCATCTTCAATCCACATCAATAGCAACCTCAATCGAGTCGTTCTCTCCATCTCCAGATCCATACCCTCTCCCCTGACCTAAATCCCTAAATCAAAAAAGCTCTAGTTATGTCTCCACCAAATCTGTGCGGGAAACACAGCTACATCAAGCCCTATATTTTGAAGATCGTTTATAGTGAAGAATCGCATTTTGGATTCTTGGCAAAGGGTCTTCTTGATACTGAAACTGCAATAAGCCCAACTTCAATTCTTGAGGCCAAGCAACTTTCCAATTTCGGTAACCCATTTGGCCTCGAAAAAAATATTGTCCAAACCCACAAACATTTTTCAAGAAACCAAACTGTTGCCATTGGCGGAGAAGTTTGACCAATAAGGTATAGGTCTAGCTCTTATTGAAGAGAAAGTCGAACCCAATTCAAGAAAAGTCCTATTTGGAACCAATCTATCCATTTCCTTTTCCCGAATATATTCCTTTTGTCTTTTTTTGACGTAATAATTGATTTCAATTTCTCTCCGTTATTATTTTTTGTTCAGATGTCGGTTGATCATTGTTAGAAAACGAAATTGTTTTCGTGTCCCCCGTGAGTGGTTTTTGTTTTCTAATTAGATTTCAATCTATGTTTTTTTTTTGTCTCTGTTTTATGAATTCTTGAATTTGTTTTGTAGCAATATGGAGGGAGTTTAGAACGTGATATATGGAATTCGAGACATTCTGGATTTTATTAAGATTACTGTAATGTCAGCGACAATTTCTGATGTCTGTTGTTTGTTGTTTACTTTGAATTGTTGATAGAATTTGATTATGCTTTTTACTGTATTTAATCTCCAGCCCCCTTATTGAGAATGAGATGACTCGATTAACCAGACAACGTGATATATGGAATTCATGATTTGGACAAGGGCATAGTGACTTTTGGGCTTGGGCGATCGCTTAGGGTTTTGGCTGGGCGATCGGTCAGCAAAGAAAGCTTCGAAGCAAGCTACTGTCTTTTGCATGGTCGCCCAGCGCTTGAACTGAGCGACCGCTCAGCCCCGTTTTTTGGTCTGTTGTTGTTTGTCAGTTTTTAAACCTTTTAAGGTTTTTAGGATTTCTATTGTACACATATAAATAGTTGAATACCTAGAACGTTTAAGGATTAGTCTCTAATAAAATTTTGATAGTCTGTTGGCCCCAATCTCTCTCTCTCTCTTCTTTGTGATTGATCCTATTATACTCTATTAAATTATTTGTTAGTCTTCTGCTGTGTACAACACCCCTGCAATTTCTCCAACATGATCACCAAAATCTCCAGGCAATTTTGGAACCAATTATGTATGACTCCAACTGCATTTGGGACTGGGAATTACAGTAACCAAACAAGAGATTCTTCTCCAAAGGTTTCTACTGGGCCTCTGTCTTTAAGTGAGATGGAACATTCTGAAGAGTACACATGTGTGATTTCTAGAGGACCTGTTCCAAAGACTACTCATATATATGATGATTGCATTGTGGAGAGTTGTTGTGGTGGTGTTGTTGGGTATACCGAGTTGAATAATTTGAAAACCACATCTCAGAGTTTTCTCAGCTTTTATCACACTCGCAGGAAGATTTTTGGACAATACAGTGATATTTACATGAAGGAGGGAGAAACAGGAGCTAGCAAGGACGGTGGCCGGAGGTTGGGGGATTTGGAAAGAAAAAGTTTGCGTTGAGAGAGAGAGAGTGTGTGTGTGACTGATAGAGGGATTTGTTCTCTTTTTTCTTTTCGTTTTTTTTCCAACACTATCCTCCTTCTATAAATTTCATTTTAGTCCTTATCAATTACATGTGGGAGGCACATGACCGAATTAATGGTAAAGAATAAACAACGTCTATCAAAAGACTGCCGCTGTAAAAATTTATTAATAGTAGGACCCAAATTTGTCAAAAAAAAATTTAAGGGACTATTACTGAGAACGGTCCATAGTCGAGGGACCAATAGTGTCATTAACCCTTAGATATAGGCAAAACACACAAATGGGCCACCCAACTTTACCCCTTTTTGCAATTCGGCCACCGAAACTTTGAAAATATCTATTTTGGCCACCCAACTTTTGTTCTGTTGCAAGCGTGCCCATTTTTTGGATGACGTTAGTCCAGAACGTTAAATTTAAGTAAAATTCCTTTTTTGCCATTTTTTGCCCAGTAATGAAAGGTCTCCCAAGCAGCTAGCTTCATCCTCCATATCCGCCCCCTTCATCTTCTCGCCATAGCCCAGCCGACTTCACCAAATCCTCCACAACCACAATGGTTGGCCGCGATTCCTAGCTATGTTGCACGGACACGGATACGTGGACACGGATACGCGGACATGGGACACGGGGATACGTGATTTTCAAAAAATATAGGACACGAGTGCAGGGGTAAAGTATAAATATTCAAACTATAAGGATCAAAATGTAAATATTCAAAATATAAGGACCAAATTATAATATTAAAAGCTATAACCACAAAATAAATACTTCCAACATACTTAAATATTAATATTCAAAGTAGCACAAATACTTAAAACATACGTAGCACAAATATTCAACATAAGTAGCATCAAATATTCAAAACATAACATAAATTTGTTCAAAACATAAGTAGCATAATTCTATTCTTCAATATCTTCGGCTTCGACTTCTTCAAAAAGAGTATTTTCCAACTCCGGTTCATCTAATGTGAGGTTCGCTATCTCGAGAAGTCCAACATCCTCCATGCTTCCAAAGTCATCTCCACCAATATCCCATATCTTGGTCATGTTAGTTTTGTATCCTGAATTGTTACGTGATAAAAGACGGAGATTGTTATGCACAAATACCAAATGCTCAACACGTTTTGGAGCTAACTTGTTCCTTCTAAGTGAGTGAACAAATGAATAAATGCTCCAATTTCTTTCACAACAAGAGGAGGACGATGGTTGTCCAAGCACTTTCATAGCCAATGACTGAAGCAAAGGTGCATCGAAACCATAAACTAACCACCAAGTCCGTGGCTGCATATAACTCATCGCCTGAATGGCGTCAGCATCATTAAAATGACCTCCACTCATGGCAAATAAGCCATAATCAGCCATAGCAACTATACAATCTTCGTTTTGAAAAATCCTTTTAAAACACTTGTTTCTTTCAGAGGCAAGTTCAACATCCTTATTAGGACGAACTCTTCCTTCTCCTTCTTCAAGCCATGTCTTGCTATAGAACCTACATGAAAAATGATTTTCATATCATATCTATATTCATAATGTCTAAAGTAAAACAAATGATAACTATAAGTCTATTATTACCTCGGATTCAATGAGTGTGCTAGACAATGAAGTGGAGTATTATTTTTTGTCCATCTTGCTACAAGAATGCCATGGATCACATTATAGAATGAAGATTCATCATTTGACAATAACCCTTCACGGTCAAAGATAACCTTCTTCACCTTCTCAATCATGGAATCCCACATCTCATAAACTAGATGAAGACAAGGTTTATCAGTATCACAAGCACGAAGCATGTCATAAATGGGGCCAGTAAAATCAATGATGTAACTTATCTTCCTCCACCATCCATCATTCAGCACCATCTCACGGATCGATTCAGCAGCTCCTCTATCATCATCTTTATAGTTTTTCCACTCATCACTAAGCACCATATTTTCTAAACCGCGCCTAATGAGTTTAAACCTTTTAAGCATCACAACAATAGAAGCAAACTGAGTATCTGCCAACGCAAGCAACTTCAATGGACTAAAGTGATTAAAAATAGCCAATCGCATCTGATGGTTCATCACAAAATTTTTAACAAACAATGCAGCATCATGCACTTTAATAATCCAACCACATTCCTCGTACACATGTTGGTTACTCTCGACATTTCTTGGTGCACATATATTTTTCAATGCTAGATTAAGAGTATGCATAACACAAGGAGTCTAATAAATGCCTGGAAACTTACCTTCAATTATCTCACCAGCTGCTTTGCAATTAGCAGCATTATCAGTGATTATTTGAACAACCTTGTTGTCCCCAATCTCATTAATTACTTCTTCCAATTTTGCAGCTATAAAATGCTTGTCTTTAACCATACCCGAACAATCAACTGCTTTGATAAACATAGGGCCACCGTCCGAGACAACCATGAAATTAATAATTGGCCTACGTTGAGGATCACTCCAACCATCCGACACAATAGTTACCCCTTTCTCATGCCATACACTTTTTATAGGCTCTAACAATTTATCTATATGTGCTTTTTCTTGTAGCAAAAGTGTTGTCCTAAGCTTATTGTACCCGGGAAGAACATAACCACCCAAATTAGCATTAGTTGCAAATGTATAAGACTGCACAAAATGTGGATTCCTAGCCAAGTTAAAAGGCAAACCCCCAGTATAAAACATCCTAGCAATTTCAGCATCCAACTGATTCCTCGTTTGCAAGTCAAAAGCTTTTTCAATACTAGAGTTTACTTTTCTTTTTTTTGAAGTCAATTGGGCGAGTGCTTGGGGAAATTCAAGTGGGGGTAAAGAAGTGGAGTTAGGAAGTGAAACTGTTTTTGATTTTTGTGAACCATGTCTTTTTTCTGCTTCTTCATCAACCTTCTTCATTTCTGATAAATCTTCTTGAGTCACACTTTTACACGTCGCAATCCCTTTTCCACTAATTTTTAACAAATGAGCTTTAACTCGGGTATAACTGCCCACAAATATCTTACTACAAAAATTACATGTCTATTTCCTATTACCACCAACATTTATTCCTTTTTCTATATTTGAAACATACTTCCATAAAGGACTATGATCTTCATCATTTCCGGCAATAGAAGAAGTAACACTAGCAGAACCGGAAGCGGAAGATGACATATTTAAAATCAAACTGCAAAAAAAAATTATAAAAATTTTATTATAAGTTGTAACAACTAACAATTAACAAGTAAAATTTAATTTATATTTGAAGTTTATAATAAAGTACACATTTTATAAAAATTAAAATTTCTCATGTTCACTGTTTCACTATTTAACACACATCAACTCAAGTCAATCCACTAAAAAAATATAATATAATTTAAAAATCTATTCTCAATTTCTCTTATTCACTGTTCACTGTAACTGTGTAACACTGTTCAGTGTTCACTGTTCAGTAAGTTAAATAGTTAATAAACAATGCTTAATAGTATACTATAGACTAAGTTAGTAAGTTAGTGTAGACTGTAGACGTGTAGTTGTTGTCTACTCGTCTTGTACTCTTGTTGACTTAAAGTCTTAAATTACTTAATGACTTGAGTGGAGAGAGGAAAGAGGAGAGAGACTAAGAGAGTAACTGAGTAAGAGACTTACTTGGTGACAGTCAGTCACCACCGACGAAGACGAGACGAAGAGTAGAATCAGTAGATCGACGACGAGGAGTCGACTGGACGATTGACGAGTCTGAACTCTGAACAGAGAAGGTCGCGTCGTAGATAGAGAAGGTCGGCACACGCCACACAGAGAAGGTCGGCACTCGGCAGGTCGCCTTCGAAGGGGCAAGGGGCCCGTCCGGCGGCGTACACGGGGAGTCGACAACAAGATTTTGAGGGGGCTATCGTTCGGGATTTTGAGGGGGCTAATAGCGTTCGAGATTCATGATTGTCAAAGTGTTGATCGATATTAGTAGTCGATCAAGCAGCCGCGTCTGACTTCCCGACTTCCAGGTGCGTATCTCGATACCCTAAGCCTCGCACCGGTGTCCGTGTCCAAAAGTTTCGAAAATCCAAATTCGGCCCCAATACGAATTTTGGGTCGAATCTGCCGCGTCCGTGGCGTGTCCGCGTCCCTGCTGTGTCGGACTCGGTATTCGCGGGGCACTTGCCGTGTCCGTGCAACATAGATTCTTACACCATCTACAAACCCAACCGCCATCTTCACAGTCGGCCCCTGTTCGTGCCCCTTCATCATCTCCGGCGATTCTCCATGGCCGCCATCCATCTCCCTCCTGCTTCTTTACCAGCCGGCCTCCTCCATCTCTGTTCCCTATCTTCTCTCCAACCGCTTCTTCTACGGCCAAATCGCCCCTACTCCAGTCGGCCCTTTTCTTCTTCTAAGTTCATAACCGCCTTCACCCAACCGCCATGTCTACTGCTCTAGGCCGCCTTTACTCTCCATCCACAACCCGCCTCCTTCATCTTCTCCAATCCGCAGTCCCTCCATCTCCGTACCCTTCGCCCAGTTTGAAGATGAACCTAGATCTGCCTTTGCCCAGTAATGGAAGGTCTCACAAATAGCTAGCTTCATCCTCCATATCTGCCCCTTCATCTTCTCTGCCATGTCCGGCCTGGCGAAACCTAGTTTACCTTATCAAAACCCCAAGAAGTCCCTCCACCTCCGCCCAGTTTGAAGATGAAACCAGATCTGCCTTTACCCAGTAATGGAAGGTCTCCCAAGCAGCCGACTTCATCCTCCATATCCGCCCTCTTCATCTTCTCGCCATAGCCCAGCCGACTTCACCAAATCCTCCACACCCACCATGGCTGGCCGCGATTCCTACACCATCTACAAACCCAACCGCCATCTTCACAGCCCGCCCCTGTTCGTGCCCCTTCATCTTCTCCTGCGATTCTCCATGGCCGCCATCCATCTCCCTCCTGGTTCTTTACCAGTCGGCCTCCTCCATCTCTGTTCCCTATCCTCTCTCCAGCCGCTTCTTCTCCGGCCAAATCGCCCTTACTCCAGTTGGCCCTTTTCTTCTTCTCTGTTCATGCCTTCACCCAACCGTCATGTCTACTGCTCCAGGCCGCTTGGACGCTACCTTGTTGGAAACTGGGAGATGAGAGAGAAAGTGAGGCCGAACTGAGTGTGAAAGAGAGAACGAAATGTTTGGTGATGGTGGGTTTGGGGAGTATTTGATGTCACAGTGAGTCTGGCCGGGTTTGAAGATGAACCTAGATAGATGAACCCAAATCTGTACCCCCAAATTTCTTTTTTCTATTTAGACCCCTTTGGGTTTCTAAAACCACACAAAGTTTTAGTATTTACAGGGGCAAAATAGGAAATTGACAAAAAATTAACGTCCTGGACTAACGTCATCCAAAAAATGGGCACGCTTGCAACATAACAAAAGTTGGGTGACCAAAATAGATATTTCAAAGTTTCGGTGGCCGAATTGTAAAAAGGGTAAAGTTGGGTGGCCCATTTGTGTGTTTTGTCTTAGATATATTAGTGAAATGAGCGGTTTCCTTTAATTACATTTAGCATGTGGCCATAATTAAAATAGGTAGAAAAAATAAAGATAAAATGGTAAAAATATTTTCATAAAAAAGAAAGTTTTGAAAAAGGACAACCCTCCGTTCTGGACAATTAGTCAAATATTCTATTTTTGAATGTTTCACTTAAAGAGTTCACCTTAAAAAATTAATGCATAAAAATGTTATTTTATTATTATAATGAACTACTAAAAGTGACATTTTCTTAAAAAATTGACTTTCAAACGAAGACTCGTTGTCTGAAACGAAAGAAATATTTTAGAACGGCCGAAGAAAAAAAAAAAGACAATAATTTGGTAACGGAGAGGGTAAATGTTTTCTACCAACTTTATACTTAAACAATGAGTCCTTTTTTTCATGTCGTTCCAAAAAAAAGTTTGATTTTAATCTTTCTTTTTATTTGGTCTTAACTTTACAATTTTACCTATGATTTGTTTCTCATTTTAATTAAAATGCTCCACTCTGGTATCTGTTTCATTGAAATATACTTCATTTGTTTTACGCATAGGGTAGATTTTGTTGTTGTACCAAAGAGTTCATAATTACAATATTGTTTGAGTATAAAACGGAGATAGCAGGCCGGTTATGACATTTTGAAAATCTTATCTCAAATTATAAATTATGCCCTAAATTGATAAAAGATAAATATAAATTATAAATGCTACCAAATTACTTATTACCAAAGTGATCAAATCAATACCCTAAACATACAATGACATAGATTCAAATGTCACATTGTCACCCAAAATATCAAAATCAGAATGAATATTTTTAATTTTTTTAGTGAAAAGTACAACAAAATGTTTTTTTATTTTTATTTCGAATGAATATTTTTTTTGGGATGAAGGGAATACAATTACCAAGTTATCAACAAAAAGTCAAAAACTATCCAGAAATCAAAATTGAAGAGAATCAAAAGAAACACAATAACATTAATATAGCAAAATTTGGTCGCAGTATGCCAAATTTGAAGGGCTAGCCAAACAAGGTTTTAGAGGGAATATCTATCAATTAAAACCAAACTAATTATAGATTCGCCATATATACCCCTAATCTAGAGGAATCGGTGCACCGCAACATAAGTTAAGCGATTAAATCTGTGAATAGATTAAATTTTCAAGATTATGGATGTCGATACTCCCGTAAGTTGACCATATTTTATTTTTGCAATAATTGGATCAAGTTCAAATCAATTTTCTATGTATAATATTTAGATTTAAAAGTATTTTGAGAAAAATATAAATAATATACATATGGATTAAGTAAGATAGTTAGTCAAAATGTTGCCATGTTTTTAATAGTTTTTTAATTTTTTTCCAAAAAATACTTATGAAAATATTGAACTTGAAACCTTACATTTGATGAAACCTTAACGTATTAAGCCACCCCATAGAAGCTATGATATTAAGAGCGAAATTGTATAAATAAACACTACATAACAATTTTTCATAGAATTTGGCCCCCTAATTTTGGGGGTCATGTTCGATCGCTTACTCTGCATACCCTAGGGGCCGGTCTTGGTTAATATCAAATGTGAAAGATACTGTTGAAATGTTATGGAGATTGTAAAAATGATTTTGGAGAAATTGCGAGCCGATCCACATTTCAAAGTTTTCAATCGCTCCAATCCCGTGTTTTTCTTTTCAACTGAAAAAAGAAGAAGACATTTTTGGGGACAAAAAGATTACGATACGCTTAATGATCCTGAGGCGCGTTAAGGAAATGCATCACGGTCCATCGTTTTTTGCATCGTGAAGAATCAATTTTAATTACAAAATCTAATTTTTGCACCATGATCAATCAAATTTTGTATAGCGATACATAAATTTTAATTACTTAACCCAAATTACATCGCGTTGCACCAACTTTTATGTATCGTGATACATAAAAATTTAAAATATTACCTAATACATTTTTGCATCGCGATACAAAATGATAATGAACTATACCATGTTCTTCACATTCTTCGTCAATCTCCTTTGCTATAAGCCTTCTCTTCCCTCTCCTCCTCCGCTTTCGTCCTACTGAAAAATTATTCAAGTCAGGATAGATCCATTACAGTCGTACATGATGAATAAAAAAATTGTTTACCTTTCAGGGGTGTTGCCCCTGAGACCCCACGAAGGGGCGCTGCCCCCTCGACCCCTGCGACCTGACCGGGTAGGTCGATCCCCGTTTCATTGCGCTACAATAGTGATTTTCGATCGAATCCAGTGTGTTTGCTGGAGTTGCTGAAGGAGACAATGATATTTTTGGAACAATATTTTGAAAAATGACCTTTTTGCAGTTGAAAAAAAAAAGGACGAGGTACTGGAGGGGTTAGAAACTTTGTAAAATAGACCGGCCAAAATTTTACCCAATGATTTTAAAAAGTAGACTCCTGAAATGAACATCCCAAAATAATATAGTGAGCTTTTTACATTGAACATATATTCTAATTTTAAAAATATAGTCAACGAAAAAAAAGTTATCTATACTGGATCAAACATGACATTCTTTTAGGAGCGATGTAAGTACTTGATTTTGTACGACTTTTTTAATCCCCTCGATATGATCTTTAGTGATGTTAAATTAGTATATCACTTTTTTAAAAAAATACACTTGACAAAAGTATTATAGATAACTAGTTTTTTTAACCCGTGCGTTAAACGCATGTCAACTAAATTATACATAAACAAAATAAAGATGATAAAAATCTTAAAAGATAAAATAAGAATAATCGGTTTATTAACAATTATACATAAGTATATTACTAATTATTATAGATTCTAAAAAAAATTCTTATACACAACATTTATTATCTTATTAGTTGGTTTTTCATTTTCACCGCATATCAGTATGTAGTTTCTTCAAAAAGAGACATACGTCTACATGTAATTATTGACTTTGACACTTATTAACTGTTATTATATATGATACCAGCAATGATAATTGTCTTTTTTGGAACATAAAAGACAGCCTTACATCAGATGGAGTTAATGACAATTTTAGGATAAAAACATTTTCTCCAACATTAATTCCTTTCAAAAAAATTGTTTCAATAATATGATCCTCAAGATTTATGATGCTTAGTCTTCTTCCATTGCACAACCATGAAGTATTATCAATATTTCTCAATAGCATTACTGGAACACCAATTTTAAGTGTCAATTCACGACCTGACAGCCCTGAACACTTTATACTATTCAAAAACTCTGAATGTCTTCGAACAAACTTGAATTTTTTCCGTCATACAAATAAAATTTGAACTCAAATAAGTTCTTCATTTTGAATGATTACTTTTATTAAATTATATTTGTATTTTATGAATAAATAAATTTATGATAAGAAAATAAACTAAAATAAAAATAACAAAATTATTTTAGTAACCTCAGTTTAAATTGTTCTTGTTTCATTGACTCCGTAACTATTATTTTTGTTCCATCAAATATTTTTATTTTACTAACATATTTTTGTTTTACGTTTTTATAAGAATTTTTTTAAAACGTTTGTTCCGTAAATTATTTTATTTTACTAACCTCCGTAATAAATAACATTTGTTTTGTTGATTATATAACTTATATTTTTATAGTGACTTGTTCCATAAATTATTTTTATTTTACTAATCTCTTATATTTTTGTTTTCTTGATTCCGAAACTAATATTTTGTTTTAGTTAATATTTTTTGTTTAAAGAGAGAAAAATGTTTAAACGTAATTAAAAGAGAATAGATGGTGGTGATGTTAAGAAATATGGAGAAGACATGAGAGAGAAAGAGAAATACAACTAGAAGAGAGAAGATATGAGAGAGAAATAGTAGAATGATAACTCAAAAGTAAAAAATTTAAAAGTGTGATTTTGAAGGGAGAAATATACTTTTGCTATTATAAATATATAGATTTGTTTGATGAATTTTTCTAAAAATAGAAAGAGAATAATTATTTTGGGGCGTCTCAAATATTAATAAGAGACACATATTTTGAGATGAAGAGAGTACCGCATTAAAAAAAAAAAATAGAAAACAAGGACGACACTATGCGCATTTTTTAAATTATTGGATTGTAAATCTAAGAATGTTATCGAGATAATATGTTTTATTTATGATCGAAATTTTAGAATATCTAGCTCCACCGTAAAGAACGAAAATTGTAATTTGTTCAATTGTTTTCTTTCAGAAATATATTTTACTTGTATTATACTCCCTACGTTTTAATTTATTATTATCTTTGACCCGATAAATCGTTTAAAAATAATAATTAATATATTATAAATATTAGTGAAATGTGTAGTTTTTAAACTCCCTTGAGTACGTAGTCATAATTAAAATAGTTAGAAAAAGTAAGGATATAATGATAAAAGTGGTAAAATTGTTTTCCTGAAAGGGAAAGTTTTAAAAAATGACAAATATTTTAAAACGAACGAAAAAAATAAAAAAAGACAATAATTTGATAATTTGATAACGGAGGAAGTAATAAAATATCATCGTTATTTACAAGAGTAAGTCTCCTGTAACCGGTGCTACTCGATACTCACCTTAGCTCACCAACATATAATAACTCGATAAGGAAAATCTGTTATAAAAAATACCCCATTCGTTCTAGGTAAAGAGTTTTCGTTTATAAGTCAAACTTTTTAAAAAATAATACTTTTAGTAGTCTATTAGTAATAAAACGATATTTTTAAGTTTTAAATTTTAAAAATGTACTTTTTAAATGAGACAACCTAAAATAAAATAGTGTACAGAGTATTTGTTAAATCATAGACGCGCACTACGCTAAGTAAAACCGTGTATATGTATGTTGCCTTATTTGTATTTTGCTCTTCTTCCTTAGATGCATGTAGTCAACTGGATACTTCTTGAATAATCGGCCGGCAGCTTTCCCTTTTTGTTTGTCCCCATCATAAACACAGACTTTTCCACCTTTACCATTCTTATTAGTAGTATTATATTTCACACCTTCATTTGAACAATTGACCATCTTACCTTGTTGCCCACGACCATATTTGTAGCCTGGAGATTGCCAATTGAAACAAGAAATTTTGATCCATTTAAATAAGTGTGATATTTAATATTAATTTTATACTTTTAACTTATTGTAAATATTATATTTTTTTATGGATATTTTGTATGTTTAGTGATTACAGGTCTATATGAGAATGGTGATGAAAAAGTAAAAAAGAATACCAAGTTTTTTTTTAATATGATATCATGATACCGAATGAGCATGTGCTATTTAAGGGGACCTAAAGTTGAAACTGAAAACAATGTCACGTGTTATGTAGACATGACTGTTTTACTTTAAAGGACATTTGAGACTTTAGCCAATCTTAGTAATTAGGTAATTATTTTTTTTCTAAATTGTTGTTATTTCTTTTCTTTGTCTTTTGTAATTAATATAAAGATAATATAAGAGAGAAAGTAAACTTGGAGACTTGGTTAGCAACTTCTTGGAGACTTTCTAGGAGTGTAGATGATTATCACTATTCTCTAGGAGAAAGTTATGATAAGGAGGGAAAATTCTCCAATATAAAAAATGGCGGGAAGATTGGTGGAAAAAGTCTACGACTGATACTCACAAAGATACACATATATGCATACACTGGAAGAAGATTTCGGGTAGCAACTTGCTCGTTTCTTCCATCACACTGTTGAGTTGATTTTCGTTTTGAATTTATTTTGTAAGTAATCTTTAATTATGTTTAGTGGCTAGTTATTTCTTCCAGTTAATGAACAAGTAATTCTTTACAAGTTTCTGCTGTGAGATCTAAGTATTTTAAATTTCAATTGAATTTAAGTATTTATTCATTCTCTATTTGTTTGTTGCAAAAGGAATTGTGATTTAGGATTATTATGCTTAGTTAATGTTCATGATCAGAATTTTAATTAACCTAATAGTTCATAGCTAATTGGAACCGTTGATCCATAATTGTCACCGGGTTCTAACAAAGTAGCAAGTAACGCATCGTTTAAACATCACAAACATATTCGGTCCGTGTTACGAGAATGAGTAATCTAAATTAAATGATATTGTTTCAATATGCACTTTTTAGAATCGAATTTCTCTCTTTAATGCTTTCAAAACTTTAAATCCTACGAGCGTCTCAAGGGTCATCTTTTGATTAGGGAAATAGTTAATGCGTTTCTCTTAACTATTAAGACAATAAGGAGAGATCAAGTGTTTGGCGGTTGTCGACACCTATAACCGGTTTATTTGAAGCTCATTGAGTCATTTTTGCATCTATGATCGGTAGTAATTATCCGAATTATATTAAGTCCGTTGACTGAATTTTTTTCGTATTGAATTCAAATATCATTTTCTGTTTTGTTTACATTAAGTCATTTCATTTACAACTGTTAGTTAATTCATTGTTGCTAAGTAGTTAGATTAAAAACATCAATCTTTGTTTCAATTGTTTTGATAAAATTCTTTTAAAAGGTAAATTCAACGTTGTTTGTCGATATAAACCCTACTGTCCTATACTCGTTATTTAGGAAAATATGAAATTAATTTTGACGGTTTGACATCCACCAAATATCATTATTTCAACTAAATTCTTTTTAAAGATGAATCTCAAATAGACATAATATTCAATCGACATTGCTTAAACCTAAGGTGGGAGCCATCAAACAAAATGTTATAACCGAAGAAATACATTACTTCAATTAATAATTAAAGGGTCGGTTCAAACCCAATCCATAATTTACAAGGGTTATCTAAATTGCCCGAGAACTAAAAATACATTTCAACTTATGATTTTTTATTTTTCCAATGAAAATTGTAAAAATGTTGAGGCGCAAAAGTAATACCACGTGAATGAATGACGCGTTCTTGTCGTTTACTAAAAATACTAAAAAGCAGTAACTTTGTCGTCAGAGCATCTATAATATTATATATTTTTATACAATTTTTTAATTGGGTTTCACTGTTATCTACATATTTTTCTCTTTTTATCCATTTAAGAATAAATCTTCCAATTGTATAATCTTCTTACACAACTTCTTATATAAAAAATATTAAATTTAATATCATCCCAAATAAAATTAAAAACCCTCCCCCCCCCACACCCCCCTTGTGGTGAATGACACTCGCCCACTTGCTTTGTTGTTTTCACCCAAAAGCAACTTATTATTTGGGAAGTTATTTTCTCTCTCTTCTACTTGGCACTTTAAGAAGTGCTCCACCATTATTAATATCACATTCTTAATAAGAAGTGGGATAAGAATTGAATTTTTTGAACATTGAGGATGCTCTATAGCGAACAATTTTTTTTTGTACTCATTTCGTTCCGAACAAAGAGTCAACTATTTTATTTTGAAATGAATTACTTAAAAATTTAACTTTCAAAAATTAAAACAAAAAAATATCATCTATAAATATTACTAAAACATAAGTAACTCCTGCCACGTGACAGATTTTTGTGAAAAAACTAAAAGTTTTAAAGAGATTCTGTACTGTTACGTGCCACCTTCGAAATGGTAAAAAAAAAAATTCTTCTTTTCAAAATCGATTAGTTTTAAGATAAAAATTCTATAAAATAAAATTCCTAAAACTAATTTGATAAGATAAAACATATTTAAGATATAATTTTATAAGCAAATTTATGATAGATATTTAGGATTTTGTTTTTATTTTTTTTTCAAATATAGCTTAATTAAACTAGATTTATCATATGCAATTTATACAAGTTTAATTTGACTGAAACTCTTTAATTTTCATCTCTTTTCATTTTCATAATGGTTAATTTATACAAATTATCCACGGGATAATTATATGTTATTTGTTCTACTTATCTATATTTGTTAATTATTAATTACTAATCTATTAATTATCTATCGACTATTATTAAAATAAAAGTCGTTGCTATCACATGACGACTTTCTATTGAATGCTTAAAGTTTTAAAGGATAGATTTTTTCAATTCTCATAGATTTTAATCTTTTAATTATATGACTATATGATCAATTTTGAATATTTACCTTATTTTTTTCAAATTATTCTAATTAAAAAATAATAATTATTTATTACAAGTTTTGAAAATCATTTTATTATAAACATATTTTGCAAATATATATATATATATATATATATATATATATATATATATATATATATATATATATATATATATATATATATATATATATTCTTTTCTTTTCCTACCAAAAATTAAAATCAGATAGATTTTAAAATTGGTGCCTCCTTTATACATGATAAAATGTTTTTTTTCCTTCCATTTTTTGTTGTCAAAATCGCTTAATACCAGATAGATTTTATTATATTTGATTTTAACGTGTTTCACTTTATTAGAATTTCAAATTTTCGTAGTAAAAGTTTTTTTGAGGATAGATTTTGTCACGTTTGATTTAGATGTGTTTTGAATTGATTAAGACTCCTCAATTCTCATGGTAGATTTTTTTATTTATCATTTTTTGCTTACAAAATCGGTTTGTACCAGATAGATTTTATCACATTTGACTTTGACAAGTTTAATTTGATTATGACTCCTCAATTCTTATGGTAGAAGTTTTTTAATTTTTATTATTTTACCAAAACTCGGTCAATTTAAAATATATTTTTTCCAATTTGATTAAACATGTTCCACAAACAATCACTACAAAATAACTTGCAAATTTTATCTACAAAATTCGCATAAATTTTTGGTCTGATAATTCGGTGTGATCTCACGGTTTTTATTTATTTATTAATTATGTAGACATTTTGTTATTATTAGTTCATTCGAATAGCTTGCAAATTGTATTTATAAAATTAAGTTTTAGAAACAACACTAAATCAATCGTGCATCACACGAATAATAACCTAGTTTTAATATTAATGTGCTACTAAAAATATATATTTTTAAAAAAATTAACTTTCAAATGGGTATTATTTACTTGTAACGGAGGGAGTGTATCATTTGAGTAACTTACTCTTTGCAATTTTGCATACTCTTACGTTTCTAAATTTTTATTGTACTTGAATTTTTTAAGTCAAACTAACCATTTTTAT
This sequence comes from Codonopsis lanceolata, assembly GCA_013146195.2. Classification (NCBI taxonomy): domain Eukaryota; kingdom Viridiplantae; phylum Streptophyta; class Magnoliopsida; order Asterales; family Campanulaceae; genus Codonopsis; species Codonopsis lanceolata. The sequence goes on from CM028379.1 coordinate 7,922,212, forward strand.
ATTTTTTCAAAATTATAAAATACGTAATTTATAATATTTTTTTGGCACTATGAATTATCTGTTTTATATTTAAAAAATGGCCTTTCACTCCAATGAGCTCTCTCTGTGGCCTTTCGCATCATCACCCCCTGTCTCTCTCTCTCCTCCATTAGAGAGAAACACCTCTGCTCCCTCATCTCTGTAATGAAGAAGCTCCGAAAACATGTCCCTCTATTTACACTCTCCACCTTCCTCTTTCTCCAACTCCAACTACAACCCACCACCTCCATAGACTTCATCTACAACTCCAACTTCAACTCCTCCTCCATCTCCCTCTACGGAAACGCCACCATTCAATCCAACATCCTCACTCTAACTGACCTCACCCCAAACTCAATCGGCCGCGCCCTCTACCCATCAAGAATCGCCACTAAAGTATCCAACAATTCGTCCCAAATACTCCCTTTCTCAACATCCTTCATTTTCTCCTTGGCCCCGCAACGAAACCAGCTTCCCGGCCACGGATTCGTATTCCTCTTCGTTCCCTTTACCGGAATCGCAGGCGCCAGTCCTTCTCAGAATCTTGGTTTGTTTAATTTCACAAATGATGGGAATCCCAATAACCATGTTTTCGGAATTGAGTTTGATGTGTTCCAAAATCCAGAATTCAGGGACATTAATGCCAACCATGTTGGAATTGATGTAAATTCTCTCACTTCAATCACTTCTTATGAAGCTGGGTATTGGATTGATGGATCTCTTACAAGATTGCCGCTTAACAATGGTAGGAATTATCAAGTTTGGATTGATTATAGAGATTCTCAAATTAATGTAACTATGGCGCCTGCTGGGATGACTAGGCCTAGTAGGCCTTTGTTGAATGCTTCCTTGAATCTCACCGATGTTTTCGAAGACGAAATGTATGTTGGATTTACTGCTTCTACTGGGGTTTTGGTTCAGAGTCACAGGATTTTGGGTTGGAGTTTTAGTAATTCGAATTTTTCCTTTAGTGAAGGGTTGATCACTAGGGGATTGCCATCATTTGTGCCTCCTACTGAACCGATTACTCGGTCTGCAGGGTTCATTGCAGGTATCACAGTTGGGGTTTTCTGTGTTGTGGTTTTTTGTTGTGTGGTTTCTTTTGTTTTGATTAAGAGGAGTAGGAGGAGAGCTAAGGAGAGGGCTGACATGGAGGACTGGGAATTGGAATATTGGCCACATAGAATTCCTTATCAAGAAATTGAGTCTGCAACAAAGAGTTTCTCTGATGAGAATGTGATTGGAATTGGGGGGAATGGGAAGGTGTATAAAGGGGTTATAGGAGGGGTAGAGGTCGCTGTGAAGCGCATTTTGCATGATAACAATGATGGAGTGAGGGAATTCTTGGCTGAGGTTTCAAGTCTTGGAAGGTTGAAGCATAGAAGTTTGGTTGGTTTGAGAGGTTGGTGTAAGAAGGAAAAAGGTAGTTTGATTGTGGTGTATGATTATATGGAAAATGGGAGTTTGGATAAATGGTTGTTTGATTGTGATGAGAGTAAGATGTTGAGCTGTGAAGATAGAATTAGAGTTTTGAAAGATGTGGCTGCAGGTATTTACTACTTGCATGAGGGGTGGGAGGCTAAGGTCTTACATAGAGATATTAAGTCCAGCAATGTGTTACTTGACAAATCAATGAATGGAAGGTTAGGTGATTTTGGGTTAGCACGAATGCATGAACACGGTCAAGTTGCTAGCACGACTCGGGTGGTTGGGACAGTCGGGTACATGGCACCAGAAGTGATTAGGACAGGACGAGCATCGACACAAATGGATGTGTTTGGATTCGGGGTTTTGATTTTAGAGGTAATATGTGGGAGGAGACCGATAGAGGAAGGGCAGACGCCATTGGTAGATTGGGTTTTGGAGCTAATGGAGAGAGGAGAATTGCTTAATGCCCTCGACGAGAGATTAAGAGCTCAAGGAGGGTTCAACGAGGAGGAAGTGGAAAAGGTCCTTCATTTAGGGTTGCTATGCGTGTGTCCGGATCCACAGGCTAGGCCTACCATGAGACAAGTTGTGAAAGCACTAGAAGGGAAGAATGAAGTTGATGAATCTGAAGGGGAAGGCATGGATGTGTACTTGCTAGAGAGGATGAAATCTAAGGAAATGTGGGCCAAGTATGCTAAAGATTTATTTCATGGATCACACCCAACATTTGGGGAGATCAAAGAAGGTGTGTCTTCTTCCATGTCAGTTTCTTGGTCTGATCAAATTGTGGAGGGTAGGTGAATCTGTATCAAAGTATCAACACTTATTTAATTGAATGGATTTCAGGGTTAGACAAGCTTGAGCTTGAGGATGATGTTGGGTCAAGTGGAATCAAAGTGGACTTGGGATTATCAAAATCTGGTTCCATAACTTGAGGTCAGGTTATTTTTTTCTTTTTTGGGTTCTGAGTTTTGAATGTTGTCCTTGTCCATTCATTGATTCATGTGTGTTTAGTTGACTGTTGTATAGAACACTTTGTTATATCAGGGAGAAGTTGTTACTAGTTCATACTTCATACATACATATAAATCTTAAATATTACTATATGTTTTTATCACAAAGTGAGCTTCCTAGATAGCTGATGTTTGTAAATTGTAATGAGATTTATTGAATACTAGTACTTTTTTTTTTTTTAATTGTATGCCCACTCCCACTTATATTTTTTGGGTTACAGATTCTTTGTTGATGATTACTTTGATGACGGTTGATGGTAGTGGGCGAGTAGTTACTCCTTTTAATCCAAAATAGGTGTCGTTTTAAATTAATTCACATATATTAAGAAACTTATTAAGAAATAATGTAGGGTTTCGAATATATCATTATTGAATGCCCTCATTTTTTTGTGCTAGACATAGTTGAAACGATAAATTAAGAAAAGATAGAAGATAAAATATATACTAAAAGATGATTAATTCTTGGGACTTGGAGAAAAGAATGATAAATAAGAAAAATTATGTATTAATAACATAATACTCCCTCCGTCCCTAAATTATCGTCCTCCTTTCCTTTTTCGTCCGTCCCAAAATAATTGTCCACTTTGAAACTTACCTTTTTAGAATATCATTTTTACCACTTTGCCCTTACTTTTTCACCCTACTTTAATTATGGGCCACATATACGTGGGCTTTAAAAGAAACTACACATTAAACCAATATTAATAATCCAGTCAAATAGATTTTCTTAAACGGTACACCGGGTCAACCAGGATAATAAATTAGGGACGGAGGGAGTATTATTTTAGTTTTTTGTTTAGTTTTGTTAAAATAACATTTATTTTGAATGAGAGGGAGTCAGAGCCATTATTAATGTTGGAAAAGTCAAAGTAAGAGGGAGTAAAATGGCATGAGGATTTTGTATTTTGATTATTAGTTTTGTAATAATTAAAAAAAATAAAAAAAGATTAGAGAGAAGCCAGTAGAGTAAAAGAGAGTTAAAGTCAAAAATCAAATTTCTTGACTATTGCATCACCAAACCAAAAAATTAAATTTTATATTCAAGAAGTCTAAAAAACTATAATGATAACGATGACAATTTCTAAAGTAATGGAATGATAGGCTTAAGTACTTCAATTATCAAATTACCAACAAATAATTTTTCTTACTCAAATCGAATATTCGATTCGTATTCGTGAAATTATTCGAGTATTCGTATTCGATTCGAAATTAATATTTGAATTATTCGATTCGAGTATTCAATTTGAAATTTTTTTTTTTTTTTTACAAAAACTATTTAACAATCAATGATTCGAGTATTCGATTTGGGTATTCGATTCGAGTATTCGATTTTTCAATATGAATTAATATGAATAAAACATCAATTAGATCAATTATCCATAACAAAAACTCATAACATTAAATATCTATAACAAAAACCCAATATGAATTAATATGAATAAAACATCAATTATCCATAACAAAAACTCATAATATTAAATATCCATAACATCCATAAGATCAAATATCAATAACATCCACAATAATTATCAAATACATAAATTAATGTCAATTCTCAAATTCATTAAAAAAAACACTGAATAAAATTTGACTAGAATTTGCCATCCAATCATCATGTTCGCAATATGACATGAATCGACTCGTCCTCCTCCTAAATAAAAATAAAAATCAATTAGATATCAATTTTATTGTCATAATCATGAAAATATGCAAATATTTCAAATGAATTTTAAAAAATAAAACTTGCATGTGACATAATGGGCTTGTTGATCATGTGAAGTTGGCGAACCCAATCTGCTCCACAAATGACTTTAGAATTATAGAAACTATAAATTATGCTACAAACTCTTTTTTTTTAAAATCGATGGGGCAATTATGCTACAAACTCAATCATTAATATAATGCAAAAAATAAATAATAAGAAGACAATGACCACAAAATAAATCACTCGTGAAACATAGATTTTATTTTAAAATTCTTTGATAAGGAAATGTTCATATTTTCATTACAAGTATACTTATGAAGATGTCAAAAAAAAAAGTTGACTATATGATCATGTTTTACGTAGTGTTCATATCATATGCATCCGTATATCATAGTATAATTACAAAATGTCAATAATTATAACTTTTTAAGTTTCAAGTCTCCTTGAATAAATTGTTTGGTACTCAAATTTTTTTTAAAAAAAAACAAACTTTACAAGCATTTATACCAACTTTTTGGGTTCTAATACATTTATTTTTCTTCTAAACTTTTCAAGTGAACCTAAACGACACTTAGTACCCATAATGAGAAGATGTTGAATTTCAAAAGCTATATGCTGATCATTATCTACAACTCTATGGTGATCACGAACTATGCTTGAGAAACCAGTCATAATACTTCCCTTACATACTCTGGATTTACAAATGCTCCTTCAGAGTCTTATACCTTACTCAATATCACATTTCAACAAGCTTTAAACTAATTGCTTTGACTCTGTACATAATTTCGTTTAAAGTCTACTCTAGTAAAGTGAACTAAGAAACGGAAATACATTTCCAGAATCAATCCAATTCCAAAATCCGCACTATAACATGAACATTGAAATTCCCATTAGCCTTCATTTCAAAAAAAAAAAAAAAACTTCTTCTCCATATTAGTACAGATTCAGAATTTCTCAACTCAACTCAGTGTTTTTCCCCAAATTGCCCAATTTCGCCTCTTTCTCGTGAATTCACAAATACTCAAAATCACAAAGACTTAATATCCACCCAAACTTAGGCAGCTCATAATATCCAAACACATCAAATTCAAAACCAAACAACATAATTGCACGTATCAAAACCAGTAATTCAGTACATGTATGTAAGGAGTAAGAAGGGAGAGTTGCAAGGCCCAACCGAACTGGACGCTGGCGGCAACCGTACAACTCAAAATCAACGTAAATAAACTACAATGCTTAGGCAGTTCCGGAGCCGATGAAGAAGAAGATGAATTCAAAAACAAATTCGATTCAGTCCCATTAGAAGCCCTATAATCAGGGGCATCAGTGCGATGAAGATGAGGATCGTCTGCACCCACCATTTCCAGCTCTGTCTGCTTCAGGTTTTTGTACGGCATACGGATCGGTATTGAATCCATCATCTTTCCCCGACTTTGCCATTACCAAATTACCCAAGATAGATGTAAACATGCGTTAACGGATGCATGTTTAAAAACTGTAAAACTAACCTTACATCTAGAGAGAATTGAAGAATTAGGCTAAGAAGCTCTCAAGCAGCAGTGTGGCGGCGTCGAGAGCAAGCTAAGTGAGGCCAAAGGAGAACGGAGTCGACGACCACAGTGAAGGGAGCTGGCGGCGGCTGGGGATGGCCGATTGCCGAGTGTCGAGCGGACTGGCTTGGTCTGGGAGATGAGAGAGAAGAGAGAGAAAAGTAAGGGGTGGGAGTCTTGGGAGATGAAGATGGAAGATGTTAGAGAGGATAGGGAGAGAGAGAAATCAAAGGAAAGAGTTAGGACTTAGGGCATCCACATTCATCGACCTGTGAAAATGTTTATTCCCACTGTCACGTCATGCCACGTCATCAGCTTATAAACCTTTTCTCTATAAACCTATTCTCCATTATACATAAAACCATAAAAGCATTATAGTATGGACCCACAACTAAATATTTTATTCTTTCCCAATATACATTTATTTTCAAAAATAAATATATCGTTTTAAAACATAAATATTTATAGAACAAATATAATACGTTTAAAAAATAATTTATATATTTTTAAATTTTATCTTTGAAAAAAACATTTTTATTCATAAATATTTATTAGTAATTCAAAATACCGATGTAACAATATAGATTTTATTGAACTAAATCAACATAAAATCATACAAATTATAATTAAAGTTGCATAATACAATGAGAAAACAAAGTAATTAAATACTAATAAGAAATATCCAATCGTTACAACTTAATTTTCATTGTTGTTGTCTCCAAAGCGTTCCCAAATATGTTCGACCAAATCAGATCGAAGTTTTTGATGTACTTCCCGATCACGTAATTTTGCATGCCTTTGGAGGTATTGTTGAAATTCTTGAATAAATCTTTGTGATGCGACTACCGGTGGATCTACTTCTTCATCGCTCCAGTTACTTATTACATTACCTTCATTTTCCACAATCATATTGTGTAATATGATGCACGCGTACATTATATCTTTCAAAGCCTCCTTGTGCCAAAATCGAGTCGCACCTCGTACTATTGCCCAACGAGACTGGAGGACTCAGAACGCTCGCTCAACGTCCTTTCTTGCAGCCTCTTGCATTTGTTTGAACTTTATCCTTTTAGGATCTTTTGGATATGTAAAACTTTTGACAAATGAAACCCACTCCGGGTAGATACCATATGCTAGATAATATCCTTTCATGTATTGTGTGTCATTTACCGTAAACTGAACTTGAGGAGAGTGTCCTTTCAATACATCGTTGAACAATGGAGATTGGTTGAGTACATAATGTCATTGTTAGAACCTGCAACGCCGAAGAATGCATGCCATATCCAAAGGTCTTGAGAAGCGACCGCTTCTAGCATTATTGTTGGAACCCCTTGATCTCCTCGGGTAAATTGACCTTTCCATGCAACTGGACAATTTTTCCATGGCCAATGCATGCAGTCAATGCTTCCTAACATACCGGGAAAACTATGGACCTCAGAATGTAGTTGAAGTAAGCGTTGGATGTCGTGAGCATTGAGTTTTCTCAAGTATATGCTTCCAAATACCTCAATCACAGATCGACAAAATTTCATTAGACAATCGATTGCAGTGGTTTCACCAATTCGTATATACTCGTCATAATGATCGGCAGGCGTGCCATATGCCAACTGACGAATAGCAGCAATGCATTTTTGCAAGGGGGAAAGTCCCTTTCTATCGGTTGCGTCAACCCTCATCTGAAAATACTCTGTATGATTTGAAAGAGCTTCTACAATTCGAAGGAATAACTCCTTACTCATTCGATACATTCTTCTGAAAATTTGATCTATGTAAACTGGCTTATTGGAGAAATAGTCGTTGAAAAGTCTTTCATGTCCAGCTTCACGTTCTCGATTTATGTACTTTCGACTGCGTTTACGATCGTGGGAGGCTTCTGCTTCTTCTTCCTTCATTTTCATTTCCATAATCATCATCATCATTTTTTCACTTGAATCGTCAGTCAATTCATCGTACACGAATTGTAGAAGTGCATTTTTATAGGAGTGATTGGGATCTTGAGACATTTTTTAGTGTGGAGATTGGTGTATCTGTAGGTATATGTGTAAGAGGTTGTGGTTGGAGAAAATATAGAGTCTCAAGCCTCTTATATATAGACCTCTTATAACGACTAGTTTTTGCAACGACTAGTTTTTCCAATGGCTAGTTTTTGCAACGACTAGTTATTGCAATGTCTAGTTTTTACAATGGCTAGTTTTTGCAACGACTAGTTTTTAACATGAAGAAAAAAAATACATTAATTAAAATATTACATAAACTTAGAAACTTCATAAATTAAAATTACAAAACATAAATTAGGGAATACAACAATTAGAAACTTCATAAATTAAAATTACAAAACATAAATTAGGGAATATTATATTTGACCTTGATCGAGTCACAAATGTGTTGATGCATTTGTAGTTGCTCATTCGTCATGCCACTAGTATCCTTAAAGAGAATTTCATAATTCAATGCAGTTGTCACTCCCTCGACTGCTAAAATCTTTCTTTCTTCAATTTCACGATGCTTATCCCATAAATCGACACTTTTGACTTCATTTTTCTCGGCGATTTTTGCTTTCCCTTTCCTCTTTGCCGCCTTTTGACCAATCGGGCGGACTTCATCTTCATTGTCTTCGATGTTGATGCTCGTATGTGCATCAGATGATGAAGTGAATGTTCTCGATTCAGATATCTTTGTCCTTTTAGAGGACTGTTCACTGGATTTCCCACCTTTCCACTTTGGCTCATCTTTCACCATTAGCCACACATGCTCATATTTGAAATGTTTTTTACGTATAGAGTGATAAAGACCACGTGCAGTTTCCTTCACTTGGTCATCAGACCACCCACTACGATGTTGATCTCTAACTTGGATGAAAAATTGATTAAATTCATTAACCTGTGGACAAATTGCGTACCAATGCGACTTCAAGACGTTCGACTTTCTTTGAATTCCTGTCTTTCGGTTGTTGTTGTAGTACTCAGTGATTCGTTTCCAAAACTCCTTATCATTTTGAGAGTTTCCCTTCACGCTATCTATTGAAATAACGAGCCAAGCACTTGCAATCATTTTATCTCCTTCAATGCTCCACTTTGTTTTTTGCTTGTCTTTTGTTTGGTTGTCTTCTTCATTATCAAGAACAATGGTTTCCAACCCCTCTTGGGTGGAAAATGGTGGAATTGCAGACTCACCGACACTATCCCTTCTTGTATGAGTTGGTGTTGTTGGATTTCCAATACCGGGTGTATATTGGTTTGTCATAGTTGAATTAAAATATTACGAATACATGGGAAATTGATAATTTGGATAAGGAAATTTTGGAACACTTGAAATACCTTGATAATTTGGATAAGGAAAATTTGGCGGAGCTTGAAAATTTGGCGGAACTTGAAAATAAGGTGGAACTTGAAAATTCGGCGAAGCTTGAATATTTGGCGGACCTTGAACATTCGACGGAGCTGAAAAATTCGGAGTAGTTTCGGCATTCGCATAATTTTCGACATTATAGTTCAATAAATTTGTAAAAAAATTGTTATCCATAACAAAAGAAGTGTAAATAAGAATTTGTGTAGAAGAATGAGAAAATGTAGATGAATTTGTGTAAATTTTTTTTTTGGAAACCAATTTATAGGAATTTTTTTATTAACGTTATTTTATGACCGTTGTAAAGTTTTTTTTTTTTTAAAAAAAACGGTCGTTGCTGCCGGACAAATTGCTGCCATTTTGCAGGGATGTTGCTGACCAAGCAAGGATAAACCGGTTCAAGGCTGTGGAGCTGTTGCAAATTTGGAGCGATGACTTGAAGACTCCAAAGGTGATAAAGCTTTAGACATGCTGATAAAGCTTTTACCCAACTCCCATCGGAGTTTGCTCTTAGGAGGCTGTTAGGGTTCTTTCATATAACAAATATATATATATATATATATATATATATATATATATATATATATATATATATATATATTCGAATACCGAATTCGAATATTCGAATCGAATACCATCATGCTCGTATTTGTATTCGAATCCTTATCGAATCTATAAAAAAATTTGAATTTGAATTTGAATTCGAATATTTTCGAATACGAATATCTAATACCGAATCGAATAAAAAAGATTCGATTTGTTTACAAGCCTAGACAGGGGTTATGGATACCCACCGGAATAAACGTTGCATTTATAAAAACAATGAAAGAGGACATCAAGCACAAGTGGTCTAGTGTACTCTGCCACGGAACAAACCCGGGTTAAATTCTTGACTTGTGCAATTTCAATCATTGTGGGGATAGCTTAGTTGGGAGAGTGTTAGATTGAAAATTTGAAGGTCATGTGTTCGATCCATGTTCACCGCAGTACTTTTACTAACATTTTATTATGGAAAAATTGCGGGTCGGTCTATTTTTTAAAATTTTCAATTGCTCAAGTCCCATATTTTTTTCTCAAATCGAAAAATGACATTTTTGAGACTAAAAAGACCGCGATACCCTTAGTGAGCATGAGACTGAAGATCTAAAGGTCACGTGTTCTATCTACGTTCACCGCAATTCTTTTACTAATATTTTATTATGGAAAAATTGCGGGGCGATCCACATTTCAAAGTTTTCAATCGCTTCAATCCTTTTTTTCAAATAAAAAAATGACAATTTTGAGGCAAAAAGACTACGATACCCTTAGTGAGCATGAGACGCGTTACAGAAATGTATCGCAGTTCATCGACTATTGAACCACGATGCATCAATTTTATTGTATTAATTTTTACATCGCGGTTCAATAGTTTAATTGTCTAGTTTAATTGCACCACGATTCATCAATTTTATTACTTTATTTTTTTTTTCCACCGCGGTTCAATAGTTTAATTGCATAGTCTGATTGTATCGATATACATCAATTTTATTATATTAATTTTTGCATTGCGCTTCAATAGTTTAATTATCTAGTCTAATTGCACCGCGACTCATCAATTTTATTGCATTAATTTTTACACAGCGGTTCAATAGTTTAATTGCACCGCGATACATTAATTTAATCTGGTATTCTTCCACCACGATACAAAATCGTAATGAACCAAACGATGTGCTCAGTCTTCTTTTTCCTTCTCCTCCGTTGTAAGCCTTCTTACTCATCATTCTTTGTCTTCGTCCCTATTCTAAAAATCCTCCAACCCAACACATTTTCATTGAAGTTTCATACTTAAAGAATCAGAAGAGGAAAAGACTTTCAATTATTGAAAGAATACCCAAGTTGGACAATAATGCTTTATTTTTTCAGAATCAATGCATTACGATGCCCAAATTTGGGCAGACTTCAGTTGTACATTGTCTTTAATTGTGCATAGCGATGCCCAATTTTTACATTGTGATGCCCAAAATTGGACAGATTTCAATTGTGCATTGCGATGCTTAATTTTTACATTGGGATGCCCAAATTTGGGCTGAGATTTTTGTTTTGTGATGCCCAAATTTGGATAGACTTCAATTGTACATTGTGATTCCTAATTTTCACATTGCGATGCCAAAGATTTGGGCAGTGGTGTTAACATTCCAATTTCGTACCCTACTTTATAATGTCCTATAAAATATTATTACTCTCTTAGTCCTGCATAAATGTTCCTACTTTTTATTTTGGGATGTCCCGATTAATATTCCTAAAGACTTTTGGTGTACAAATTCTCTATCATTCTCCCTAATATATCCTTTAATTTAATACTATCATTATTGCACATCCTATAGATAGTGAGTGTAATAGGTACATTTGTTAATGAGAGAAAGAATATGTGTAATGAGTATTATTATCACAACATATTTTACAACTCATCATTAATTACATTTCTTAATCCTTGTGTTTTTTCCACCAGGAACATTTATCCAGGACGGAGGGAGCACAAATTAAAAATGGACTAAACACTGTTTTTAAAACATTTGGGGGGAAGACGTCAAAGCAAACTTGCAGAGGCTCAAAAGGACGAATGATAACATGGTAGGGGTGAAAGTGTAACAAAGTTAAGGGGAAAATGAGCTTCCGGCGACCATATATGGGTGTGCCATGCTGAGATCCTCCTATGCGACACTCGCCTTGGCTTTTGGCCAGCAACTGCACCAGTCACTGCATATGTCAAATTTTGTTGAAGAAACACGAGGCGGTTGCCGTCTATGCCACCCTAAACAACCTTTACGCCACCGAGGGATTGGTTACCGCCTCCGCTAGTTGCCCTTACAAGCCATAGAGGGAGCCTCCCCCACTTCTCCGCCTATAAAAGGAGAGTTCTTCTCCTTCATTTCAGGTCACCCATAACCCCACCATTAGGCTGCTAAAGTGCTGCCAACAACACCCCATCACCACACTGCTGTTACTTTGCCGGAATTTTCCTACAAACACAACAACATCATCTCACGCAAACACACACACACACACAACACACCACACACACATACACACTGTAAACAATACACACATACACATATACACACTTACATACACATACACACACACACATACACACGCACACACACACACAACAACAACAACAACAAGACATACTTTCTCGAAGAAGACAAGAGGAGCACACAAGGATTGCCTAAGTCAAGGCGTACCGGGTATAGACACTCACGCTCCAAGAGGTAGGTTTTTTCAGATCTAAGACTAGATGTTAAAAGGGCCGAGGACCGCTGGGCCAACTCTGTTAAACCGTAACCGAAAAGGGTTAAAGTCAAGAAAATGTAACCATATTAAATTCAGGGTTGACCCTATTAGGTCCACAACCCTACATGGTCGGCCCTATAGGGCCAGAATCAGGGCTAACATGAGTCAAAACGAGGGTCAACCCTGTTAAATTGTAACGAAAAAAGGTTATGGCCGAGAAAATGCAATCCTATTAAATTCAGGGCTGACCTTATTAGGGCCACAATCCTTTTTTTGTGTGTGTTATTTTTGTTTATAAAGTAGTATAAAATAGTGTACGTAAATAGTTCGTTTTGTTATTATTTTATTTATTTTTGTATAGTTGAATAATTAGAAATATTTTTTATTTTCCCTTTGTATATATGTATAAATGTTTTCTAGACTCAATGTATACTAAATTAAATTAGTATATTAGCAAACTCATTTTGAGACGAAAGGGCAAATTGGGTATCTAACTCTTTCCCAACTTGTAACTTACCACCTCCCCCCCGAACACATATTTTTGGTATTTTTGGTTTTTCTTTGTTTAACCTTAAAATAGAGGTGACGACTCTGTACTACTTTACATTTTTAGAGTCCACAACGAGGTCAAACATATTCCACACGCTTAAGTTTCTATACCTACTCGCTTTTCTCACGTAGCGAGCCCGGGGTTGAAACGGGGTTCTTACAAGGGAGTTTTTGCATTGCGATGCCCAAATTAGGGAGATGATTTTGCATTGCGATGCCCAAATTTGGGCACATGCATTGTTTGTGCGCCTTTTTCTTTCATTAAAGGTATCTTCATAATTTTATCCCCAAAAGTCTCCTTTAGCAGTTGAAAACAAAAATCAAGGGCTTTTCCGGTTATAATTTCATCATAGGGGACCGACCTGAATTTCTCCCATTTTTCTAAGGCAAAAACCCAATTTGGGCCACCCAACTTTTAAAAAACTTACAATGCGGTCACCGAAAGTTTAAAATTTTCATTTTTGTCACTGTACAAATGTTATGATGCAAGCGAACCCTTTTTTGACGAATGTTAGCTGAAGACGTTAAGTTTGAGTAAAATTCCTATCATGCCCCTTCATAACTTTGTGTGATTTAGAAAACCAAGGGACCTAATAGGAAAAAAAAATTACCCATGTTATTTTTATAAAGAGTAGGGATCAAAATGTTTATTATTACTTCATCTTCATCCTTACATCATTTTCTGGACTAATATCAGGTCAAAGGCAATTCTAACTAAGAAAAAAAAAGTTCTTACATTATTACAAATTTCTCTTCTCTAGGATCTTGAATATGCTTAAACCCATAATGAAAGGGTAAGTTCATGCTCTTAAAGAATGGAAAAATGCCTATCGGGGAACTCAAGTTGAGGGTAAAGCATTTCGCATCAATAGACTATGATAGTCTCATTCATCAAGAAAGCAACCCATTTTGATATCAAGTTACAGTATCTCAGCTCAGCATCCAAGAACTGAACCAATACTAGGATGTGTACGCCCAAGATCCACATGAACATACTCCTTGATATACGTCCCAGCCTGGGTACAAAGGAGATGAATAAAATATTGAGGTCACCGAACTAGCTTCTTCCCTACAGTCACTGAAAAACACCTGAAAATCTTCACCACTGCCAGTGATTTTCACAGATCTGGGATTTTATTTCGATTTCATGTTGTCTTCGATTGTGATTTCTTCGATTTCGATTTCTTTATTTCACAATTTTACTAGCAAATCAATAATAGATCTGGGTTTTGATTGTCAGTTTCACTATTTTGATTCCTCTATATGTAAGTACGCCGACATTTTGTTTACCATGGAAGCTTGTTCTTGATTGGCTGTTTAAACCCCATTTGAGTAGTGACGCCACAACATGCGTCAATGGCAGTGTGGGTGTCGGTATGGGCAATTGAAAAGGTCGCTTGAGCAACGTTGCCGGCGGACGCTCTGTCGTCGATGGCTCTTCCTCGAGCGGCAATCCAGCTTGTTAATTTGTGTTTTCGTTTTCCCTACTTTACTTTTAGGTAGATAAACAATTCGACGAGGTTGCTGAGTATATGCTATATGGGAAAGAGAAAAAGATTATAGATGAACAAAAAATGGTAAGAGAAAGAAAAACCTTTTTGTTGGATATGGTTAATGGTGGCCTGGTGGGTATGAATCATCCACTCTCGTACTAGTCAGTTGAACTTGCAAATTAAACTTGGGTGGATGGTCGTGGATGGTGGTTATAGCGTTTAGAGTTGGGTCTCGTCGGCGTTGAACTTTGCCCCTAAAATTGGACGGGAGATAGGAAGAAGGTAAAGAAATGTCTTAAATGGGGAATTAGGGGTAGTTTAGTCAATTCAATACATGATATTAAGGTTAATATTATCTGAAAATAATGGAGTAAAAGATTCTCATGATCTTTTTATTCATGTTATTTTTTTGAGGCCTTAAATGAGGGAATTAAGGGTTGTTTATTTATTGGAGTATTATGATTGGATCCGTTTGAATTTCTAATTTTGATTAGACCCCATGAATTTTTAAATCCCACAAAGTTTTAGAAGGGTAAAATAGGGATTTTATTTAAATTTCACGTCTTCAGCTAACGTCCGACAGAAAAAAGGTTCGCTTGCATCGTAACATTTGTACAGTGGTAAAATGAAAATTTTAAACTTTTTAGTGACCGTATTCTAAATTTTTAAAAATTTGAGTGGCCTAAAAAAGAGTTTTGCCTTTTTCTAACATTATCATCTTCCATTTTCTTTTCCTTGGGCCTCATCAAACGATATCTGTATATCCATCCTAAGAATGGGCCCGTATCAATCTGTATAATGGGTTTATCTATTATTAGTCTTTGGGAAAATTCAGGCTAGTCCACTTTGGAAAGTTTTCATCCGCTTTACACCCTCGATATTTTTTTCGAACTAGATAAAGGCACGTCATGCATCGTGATAGACAACTGCATGTATTGTGTGATTCCAATCTTTTAAAAGTGGATTATACGGCAATTTTTTTTTAATATTTAGGAATAATACGGGCTAGTCTCTTTTTATAAAATTATAACCGCTCAAGTGTTTTTTTTTTTTCAACCGCATAATTCTATTTTCAATAATTCTTCATAAAATGCCCTTTGTCGTCTTCTTCCGCGTTCTCTCACCCTATTTATTGTCTTCTTCCACGTTCTCTCACCTTCTTTCTTTTTGTAATCACTTCCATGTCTTTTTTTCTTTTCCAAATCACGACTGCTTAGAAACTATTTGCATCATTTTCATAGCATCACTAGAAGAATTCTACAACACCCTGAACGCCTGCGTAGAATGAGAGATGCCCCTATCTCCGCGACTTTTTACTTCAAACTTTGTAAACCGCTATAACAGAGTATTCAAAATGGACTCACTAACCAATCGATGCTTGCGTCGTTGACTCCCATGATTGCATTGAAGACTTCAATGCTTGCGTCGTAGACTTCAGCGCTTGGCAGTGAACAATGTGGCATCGTTGCCTCCAAAATGGGCGTCGTTGCCTCCGAACTGTATGCATTCTTGATTGATATCGGTGAAATGACTTCTTCGAATACATGGTTCAAGCGATCATGATGATGGTGGTGTACGTGCACTGCCGATGGCACAACATACTGTTTTATAAGTATGATTTCTGTTTTAAGATGTGGAGAAGATTCATTTTGAGATCCTAAATCTTTTCCTATCATACTCTGATCCTTGGGTAACTGTTGCCTTCATTCCCGTGTCCCCATTTCAAGATGTCGATGCCTTTAGCTGGAGGTGGATTAGCTTGGTTACATTTCTGGACATCGAGGTCGTATTCTGTCAAATTTATGCGAAGAAGAAGAAAATAAAAAAAAAAACTTTTATGAAGTAGGTTTGGTGGTGGGAAAGGGATATAATTAAAGAAGAAGAAAAGCTTTCATTAAATTTATACGACACCCAATTTTTCCTTCAGAAGCATTGCGATACCTATTGCGTTGTCCAATTTTTGAATTACGATGCCCAAATTTGAACAAACTTCAATTGTGTTTTGCGATGCCCAAATATGGGCAAGAGTTTGTGTGCGCGTTTTTCCTTCATTGAGGGTATCTTCGCCATTTCCTCCAAAAAAATTTGCTGTAGCGGTTTTAAAAAATTATGGTGGACTTTTGCGGTTAACATTACCATTAAGTAGAAATTTAACCGCAACAATCCAACATAATATTATTCAACCGTTAGAGTACATTTTTAGAGATAAAAAAACAAAAATACCATTAAAGTTGTTGTTTCTCTCCCCTCATTGTTGTCTTTCTTTCCCTTTGTACCTTTCTCTCTCTCCTCAATTCCTCCTACTTTCTCCTCCTTCTCTTTCTCTTTATTCTGCACATTTCTCTCTCTCCCCCAATTTTCTTCAATTTCACAACTATCTCAGCGTCAGCGATGACTCGAGGCTGTCGAAGTGGCCTAAGAAAGTAAGCGAGGACGCGGGTAATGTAATCAAGAGGACTATCCAGAACACTCCATTTGAGGTTGCCTTTATTGGGAGTGGACATGTTGATGTACCATTTGATGTCATTTTCTCTTCACTCTAGTCTAAAGCAGCAGCCAGCAGTGTATACTTCTCCATTTTGATGCTTTGCAATTTATGGTATCGTAAGTTCCGGCGCCCGCAATTTAGGTGTAGTAAGTTCCGACGCCGCACAATTTAGGCATCGTAAGTTCCGACGCCCCACAATTTAGGCATCGTAAGTTCCAACGATGCCCACAATTTAGACATCGTAATTCCAACAACGCCCACAATTTAGGCATCATAAGTTCCAACATACATACATACATTTCCTCCTATATCAACAAACATTTTTATCTCCAGGATCCAAATTCCACCACAGATTACTATGCCTGCAAGAACTTTGATTGCACAGCATTAAGGAATGGGTCGTCATGCAGTTTCTTAAGCCATTATTGGAAGATTTCTTATGCCTTCAATAACTATTTCCAGATGACTAACCAAGAGATACTAGGTAATACAGCTTGTGAGTTTGATGGGTTGGGCATGATAACAAATGAGAAGCCCGTCCAAGGAGCTTGCGAGTTCCCACAAACAGATATTATCGACGTTGTTCCTCAACGGCTTGTCCACGGAGAGATGGCAACTACGTTGGGAATCGAATCAGGGGTAAGAGAAGAAAGCCGCCTCATATTGGCTTCTCAACTGATAGTTATCGTCCCATTGTTGTGGATATTCTTCTTTCTCTCTAGGATCCAAATTCCACCACATATTACAATGACTGCAAGAACTCTGATTGCATTTCCACTCATCATTCTACAGAGATGTCTCGTCCTCGTAGTCACTGTCTTGTCCTCGTACTCACCCGTGTCGGAGTCTTCGATGCCGAAGGGGCATCAATCAAAGTTCTGGGTCGTCGATCCTCAATCTACCTTTTTGAATTATGGGCTTCAAATCAACGTTTGTTTTCTTAATATGATGGTCATCCTACTGCTCTTTCGAAGTTGCAATTGTACCACTACACGGAATAGCCAGGAACCATCCCAATACAAAAATCAGAGTAACCAGATTAAATACAGACCAAGATTAAATATAGTGAATAACCCTAATTATTACAAAATAACTAAACAACCTCTCTAGCGATTACAAACTGGGGAGGGATAACATTTAATCACCAAGGGGTCTAAAACAGTAAATAATTATGATATCACAGTCACCAGTATTTTCACCAACTGTTATGAAAGAACAGAGAGTGAAAATACACTGTGCAAAGAACAGAAAGAAAAATGAAGCTGCAGAGTAAATAATCTAAAGAGTAATAATCATGTGAGCATAAAACTGAAGAGGTTAGTATAATAATGAAAATGGCAACAGAATAGAAAACTGTAGCAATGAGCGAGAGCTCTATATCTCCGTGTACCAATACACGACTTGTCGTAATCGGTCGAAGACCTCAGCTAGACTCTCGTCCGCTCAGACACCCTTTCACCGGCCATATCCACCAACGAGTCCAAAGGAACCATCCCACCGCAAACCAAGGTCAAAGCCACACAAAGACTCGACCCCAAGCTCCGGCAACCGAGCAACCATGAACAGACGGAGAAGAAGAACAGAACGGATAGAAAGGGACCGCTCACAGGTGCTAGCAACCCGAGACCCAACCCTGACTCACTACTCTCGGTACACACCTAACTCATCACTAAGGGCTCCTATCTATATCACCCACACGCTCAGACTCACCAAGAAACTGAGAAAAGAAGGGAGATCTATCAATAGATATCTGTTGAGGTACCTGACCAGAGGAAAGATGAAAGGGAAAAGGGGTATACGGCTGCAACCCAGCTCACTGTTTATCTCTCTCTCACACACACTGCTGCCCTGAAAGTGCCGTGCTCACTGCTCACAATGGACGCCCACACTTACAGCTTTCTCCCTCACTGCACTCTCTCTGCTATAGCCCACATACATGCACTCTGCTCTCTGAATCTCTCTTAGCTCACAACCCATGGCTTCTCTCTGCTCACAAAATCCCACACATTCACTGCTTTCTTAGAGTCCCCTCGCAAATGACGAAGGGAAGTAGCTATGAATAAAGGGCGGCTGAAGGCAGGTCACAAACAGGCCAAAAACGGTTACTCAAATATGGAATGAGCTGTCAACCATAAAAGGTAGGGGTATGCACGGGCCCTAAGCCCGCGGGCATTAGCAATGCACATAAAAGATGATTTAAGGGTGAGCTGTCATGATTTGTTTATGTTTTTAAATAATTTTACCATTCAAATTTTGGGTCTCACCATCAATTCATTGCCATGAACTTTTTTTTTCAAACTATTATACTGCAAATTTAAAAATAAAACACATTGAAGTGAAAGAAAAGGAAGAGAAGCAACTAAGTTATAATATAAATTCAGTATGTAGTAAACGGATTCATATAACTCGACATTACCGATGTCAAATTTTAATCTTGCATGTGATGAGATTGAGAATATAATATCAATAGATGTATAGATGATTGAGTAATTAATTATTAAAATAATAGGGTTTGGCTGTTAGGTTTTTATTTTTAGCAATAGCTTTATTAGTTGAAGTGTATTATACTATTACTATATTTATAGATTATAATTTATAACTTATAATATATAAATATAGTAATAGTATAATACACATAAATTAAATATATAGGATTTGATCAAAGATCTATAATTAAAAAAATTAAAAAATTTATCATAGAAGAGGATGGACCTGCCTGCATAGCAAGAGTAGAGCCGAGACCACTGGCATTTGACTCATCTAAAGCCTAGGTAGTGCCCAATACCGACGGGCTTTAATCATTGGCTCGCCCCCTAATAAAAGGTAAGGCACACATAAAATGATAAGGGTGAGCTGTCATGAGAGATATCCAAAATCACCAACAAAGGAGGGCTTCTCAAGCAATGGGCGGGCTGCACAAGGGAGGGGCTACCAGGAGTGGGCCAAGCAGATTGGGCTTAGGGAGAATAGAAAAGGCTGCCACAACCCAACTGAATTTGGGCCACCAATTTCCTAACAAAAGGTTTTATTACGAACGTGAGGAGGCTTCCGCCTTGCTTCAATGCCACGAGACAGAAAGAATGCATGAAGAAGGTACGATGCGAGCATCAGAAGTCGCGGTCAAAGTGCTAGGGCGGACTAAAGAAGGGGTAGAAGTTAGATTCGACATAGAGGATTGACGGCATGCAATACAAGAGGGTGCTACAGAGGCGAACGGTCAAAACGCTCCGACAAGGGGTTGAAGTAGGGAGTTTTCTGAAAATTCTGCTTCTGCAGAAGCCATTGATGTAAGGATGAGAAAACAGAGTTGATGTAAAGAAGAACGAGAATGGTGATTGTGAAGGATTTGTGATGATTACAAAGAGGAGAAAGGAACAAGCAGCTTACAAGTGGATTTCTTTTTCTCTCTCCACAGGCGACCATTGACGAATTGAGAAAGTCAAAGGACAGATGGTGTTTCATGTTCATATATCTTGCATTTAACAATCCCCAAGCACAATTCTCTTTGTGCGATGCACAAAATGGATTACCGATGCACAAACTGTATTTCTAATCTTAATTCAACTTTATTAAGGGTATCTTCGTCATTTTACCTCAAAATGTAATTTACCGATTAAATAAAAATACGTGGGACCTTAGAGGTTGAAAATATCTAGAGGGATCGACTCGAATTTCTCCCTAATTTTTAAGAGTATTTTATTGAAAAAATGGTGGGACGCTCTATTTTTTGAAACTTTTAATCGCTAAATTACGCATTTTTTTATTTTCAACCGAAAAAGTCACTTTTGGTGGCAAAATGACTACGATATCCTTAATGAACCGTAGGCGCGCTACGGAAGTAATTATTTTTACACCGTGATTCATCAATTTTATCGCATTATTTTTTGCATTGAGGTTTTTTTTTTCTCCTAAGGGGGGCATGGGAAGGGATCGAACATGAGATCTCACACATTGTGAAGTCTCATCTCTAACCACGATTCATCAATTTTTATTAAATTAATTTTGTACCGTGGTTCAATAGTGTAACTGTTAGTCTATTTTTATAACGCGCTTCGTCAATTTTAGTGCATTAATTTTTGCACACGGTGAAAAATTATGTGAGCTTAATTGATGAAGGAACTGATTTTTCACCGCGATATATAAACTTAAATAACGCGCTCTTGCCCATTAAGGGTATCGCAGTCTTTTTGGGACCAAAAGTAACTTTTTCGATTGTTTTAAAAAAGAGTGTACTTTACCAATTAAAATTAAAAACTTGAAAAAGTGAATCATCTCGAAATTTTCCCAATTTTATTTCATGAATTTTTTCTAACATTATTATAATATTTCATTCCCTTTTCCTTGGGCCGTATCAAACGATATATGTTTATACATGTTAAGAATGACCCTTATCAAGCTGTATAATTATGAAAAATTGTGGGTCGGTCATTTTTAAAATTTTTAATCGCTATAGTACCTTCTTTTTTTTAATCGAAAAAGTCACTTTTGATTGCAAAATGACTACGATACCCTTAATAAAACGTATGCGCGTTACGGAGGTCATTATTTTTTCACCACGTTACAATTAAACTAGGCAATTAAACTATTGAACGGCGGTTCAAAAATTAATGCAATGAAATTTATAAATCATGGTTCAAAAATAGACTAGAAAATTAAACTTTGAATCGCAGTGCACGACTCAAATATTATCTAACTTGCACTGCGATACAATAGCATAAAAAACCATTTTACGTACTCCATTTTCTTTTTTAATCTCCTCTGTCGTAAGTCTTCTTCTTCCTCATGCTTCTCTACCTTCGAATCCAAAGTGTGTTGTCGGAGCTGTTGAAGAAAACGATGAAATTTTTGGAACAATATTTCAAAAAGTGGTTTTTTGCGATTGAATAAAAAACGATGGACGTATGGGGTTAAAAACTTACAAAAATTGACAGGTCAGAATTTTCCCCTATAATTATGGGTGAAATTCCTACTCAACCCTTTTGCCTAGTATATAAACCCTCTAGTCACACCTTTTTTTGGTGAAATTCGGGCAAGTTTTACGCTTTGAAGTTTCTAACATCTCCAGTCCAGTGTGTTTTTTTTCCAACCGAAAAAGAACACTTTTGAACGCGAAAAAACTGCAAAACCCTTAATGAGAAAGAGTCACGCAACGAATAAAAACGGATGCACTGCGGTTCACATATTTATATATCGTGGTACAAAACTATCAACAACCTGAAAATTATGTGAACTGCGATATTATGTGAACCGCGATATATAAATGAATAGAATATCAACTGTTAGCATTAAAAGAAGCAAACTACCCAACACCACGTATATCAATAGCAAAAAATTAAAGACAACAACCCTTCTTCTTCCTTATTTCGTCTTTAAATATCTAATGTAATTTTTCTTAAGGTTATCTACTGTTATTTTGTCTCACTCCATGTGATTTATTTAAAATTTCGGATGTTGTTTATCATCAAGTTTCTTTTCAAGCTTTATGATTCTAGGATGTATACAAATATTAGATCAAAAAAACATCCATTTCTTCCTTTATTTTTATGAACTTGATGATAAAGTTTGAGAAGCAACTTGATGTTAAACAACAACACGAAGCTGATCTATGAAAATTTCTCACAATGAAGATTTATCTGGGGTATGCACAGAATCGATCTCTCCATGCAGCCTTTTACTGATCCAATCTTAAACGATATTCATAAATTTTCATTTTGATGTATTTCTTGGCAGAGTTCAATTATTAATTTTGATGTATTTTGATATATTTCGATGTATTTTAATACAAAAATTGAAAGTAAAACATATATTTTGTATTGCGGTTTACATATGCATTTGTCGCGATTCATCAGTGTTAACATTCATGATTTTTTATACAGAAATTGAAGTAGCACATGTATTTTGTATCATGGTTCACATATTTATATATCACAATTTATCAGTGTTAACATTCATAATTTTAAATACATAATTGAAGTAAACATGCATTTTGTATCGCGTTACATATATTTATATACCGCGGTTCACATAAATTTCTGGCTGTTGATACAAAAATTGAAATAAACATGTATTTATATCATGGTACGTATATTTATATAGTGTAGTACAAAAATAAAATTTGAAGAATATGTTTTACACCACGATATACAAACCTATGCACCACGATTCAAAGGGATGCACGCGTCTCATGCTCATTAAGGTTAACCTAGTCTTTTCGCGTCCAAAGTGACTTTTCTGGTTAAAAAAAAAAACAAAGGGAACTTAAGTGATTAAATTTTTCAGAAAGTAGATTGCCCCATAATTTTTTTTAATCGTTAAAGACTATTTTCGAAATAAATGTTCCAATATTACCAAATTCAAAGAACGCTGTAATTTTTTTTCTTCTTCTCATTCGTTCGTTCGAAGATGCAATATATATATATATATATATATATATATATATATATATATATATATATATATATATATATATATATATATATATATAAAGTTGGTGAGGAGCACTATGGTTGTGTCACCTCACCCACTTTTGTTAAATTTCAATTGTGAAGACATGACTCTTCAATTCATGAAGACTCGTTGTTTTGCAACCATTAACTAACAATAATACTTAATAATAATTATTGTAATAAGGGGTTTTAGAATATAGGTATATATATTAGGAGAAGTGTTTTAACTAAAGGCTTGTTTACAACAACATTTGATAAAAATTCTAACTAATAGGT
Source organism: Codonopsis lanceolata (assembly GCA_013146195.2). NCBI lineage: Eukaryota > Viridiplantae > Streptophyta > Magnoliopsida > Asterales > Campanulaceae > Codonopsis > Codonopsis lanceolata. The sequence goes on from CM028379.1 coordinate 7,945,796, forward strand.
GTGGAGGAAAAGGACTTGGGTAGGTCAAAAGGTTTTATTTCACTATCAAATATCAAACTTCTCGGCTCTCTCTCCATCTTTCACAAGCCTTTTACGCAACTGTGGGTCGCCCGGCGTGCGCCCGCGCCCCGCGCGCCCTTGGATAGGGGTGCGCGTACGTGCGGATACGGGACACCACTGCTCTCATTCCACCCTCCCTTGTTTAGGGGAAGACGAAATTAAAAGTGCGAGAGAAGTGCTATATAAGATAACACGTTTGAATACGCCTCGGTTGCCTTTAGTGGATTTTTGGTCCAATATGGGAGCTTTGGGTTTTCTACATCAAGTTATCCCTTTTTTAGAGGATACCAGGATATAGGAATACATCACCCTCTCATTCTCATTCTCCCTTTTTTAGGGAAAAACAGAAAAGTGTAAGAAAGGAGTGTTGCGAGGCCCCACTATGGATTTTATGAAAACAGCCTTATGACATATTTCAGATCACTATGGGTGCTTTAGGTTTCCTACATCAAGTTATCCATTGTTTAGGTGATACCAGGATATAGGAATACATCATCTTTTCATTCTCATTCTCCATTTTTTAGGGAAAAACAGAAAAGTGCAAGAAAAGATGTTGTGATACCCCACTGGATCCAAAATGTTTTATAGAATCGCCATCTTTATTTTAAGGAATAAATAAAGCAAAACCAAAGAAATAAAAACCAGAGATTGTAAAACGGGTTCGGAGGCTAAGTTACGAGTTGGGAAGGTGCTAGGCACCCAACTCGCCCTTTCGGTCTCAAAAGCGATTTTTGGCTAAAGTATGTTTTTTGTTATATTTATTTAGCAAATAAACAAAGCATTAACTACCTACAAATACATACATATTTACATTATTTATAGACTTGCAGCTGTCTCCTTCCAATAATTTACAAATACATTTAAAAATATTTGGTCATAATAACGGCTCTTTTAAATGCTATTTTCTAAAATAATCCGGGCAGCACACCGTCTTATATTTTTTACATTTGACCGGATGGAAAATAGTTTTTTAGTAAATAAACCCTTAAAGGCTTACCTTTAAGAGCGTTGGTTTGCTCGCTCTATCCTTCAGGGAGAGGGAGTCTTTTTGTCTTCGAGGCAGTAACGGCTTGCAAGAGTTGCCTTTGAGACCCGTAAAACGGGCGGAGCAACTGCTTGCCTTTTGACACTTGCTTGCTTGTTGCTGGTGGAATTTGGGCAGAACAACGGCTTATTTATGGCTAATTTGGTCTTTTTTTTCACTCGGGCAGAACAACAGCTTTTTTCAAGAGTTTTGGACCGGGGAAATAGGGTGGATACCTAACTAGAGGGCTAGGGATCACTTTAACCGGTTGGATTTGTGTTTGGAGGAGGTTTGGCAGAGTTTCGAGGCTTTTATAGGAGGGGGAACTCACTCTCACTCACTGATCGCTTGATGCGTTTAAAATACACAGAGTTTCTTCGGGCTTCAAGCCTTCGTCAAAATGTGTCCCAAAAGCGTAGCCAGGCACATGTATTTATAGTTGGATTTGTGCTTCATCGGCTTGTACCGCGCGTTTGATAATTTGCACAATGCATTAACTCTTCGGGCACTGTTTGGGACTTTGGCGCGGCCAAAAGGTGATTTGGGCGTGGCGCCAACTGTTGAATTTTCTCCAATTTTCGACACTTTCCCCCCTGCAGTTCACTATTCATGCATCCTACTTTTTCCTTTTGCATTTTCAACCCTGTAACTTGACATTTTGTTAAGTTTAAACAGTTCTTGATATCAAATGTCAGAGTTACATATCAGGGGTACGAAATTGGGGTATCTATAGCAACAAGATAGAGATAGAGCCTCCAAAACGTCTCTCCTCTCTATTGGGGTTTTATCTTGCTTTCTCCCCCCCTCTCTCGCTTTGTATTTAGAGAGATAACTTCGACAAGTCTATCTCTCCTCCAATCCTTCTCTCGCCGCCGATAACTTTCATCAATTCCTTCTTTTGAAGAGTTCCATTCTTTTGGACATCACTAGAGAATTATTATTTCTCGCCTTGCTTCTCCTTTTACTACGGTTAAACTGTTCAGTTTCTTGATTAATTTTTTTGTTATAATTATGCTTTTGATTTTAGTTTTTGTATTTTCTTTCTGGATGATAATATATTTAAAACAACTTATTGGGATTTTTTAAAAATTTTGACAGTGATTTTAGTTTTAGTTTTAATTTGTTTGTAAGTTTTTATCTTAGTTTTGGTTTTTGTTTAGACAATTATTTTAGTGTTTATTTATGGTTATTTCTTAGAAAGCGAAACGACAAGATGTATTTTATTCCCTCACTACTATATATCGAACTATCTACGAGAATTTAGGCGATTTCGGTGATTGACTTTTGATTTTGATGGATGATAATTAAAAATTTGCTTTAATTTTGGTTTCATTTTCATTTTTTAGATTATACCATGATTTTGATCTATTAGCGTTGGCCCTCGCAATTTGTTTTACTTTTTAATTTTGTCCATTCGATTATTTTGATATTAGTTTTATTTGTTATTTATTTTGGATTTTAAATATAATTTATGTTTTATTGTTGTTATTGATTCCTAGATTTGTTTTATGTTTCCATTTTAGTTTATGGTTCTTGATTAACAATTTTGTTTCAATTTGAGCTTTTGCTTCTATTTTGATATAAAAAAAAGTGATTTTGACTGATTATGATTTTTTGTTTTGGCATCGATTTTAGTTTTAGTTTAGATTTTTGTTTGAGTTTTTATATTGGTTTTGATCTTAATTGTTGCTTTTTTAACTGCTATTTTATTTTTATTAATGTTTTATTTTTTAGTTATGATTTTATTTGTGTTGATTTCTTCAAGTTAGTATTGATTTCAAATTTCAAATTTTATAATTGTTAATCGGTATAAATTAGTTTTTTTTATTTGCTCTTGATTTTAGTATTTGATTGTTTTAGTTTTTTATTTCAATTTTAATTTTGGTATAAATTTTTTTAGTTTGATTTATTATGTTTTAACCATATAAATAGTTTTAATAAATTAAAATCTGTGACGACCCGACCCGGATCCCAAGACGAGATCCCAAGGTCGTACCGTCGAGAAGCAAGCAACAACAAGCAAATAACAAATAATGAGTAAGGCCATAACGGCAATACACCAATAACTTCAACACATGCGGAAGCGAAACATAATAACACAGTGGCGCTTGAGCTAACAAGCTCAAACTAAATACAACCAAAGAGATAATTAATCTCTCGGTCCAAAAATTCGACGCACGTGTCACAACATTGGGCACGTAAAGCAAAACTCCCTGTCATGCAATATAAATATATAGCAACAAATAAACCAAGTCATCGGCGACGTTATAGCCGGAACCCAACATTACACTAAGTCTAGGACTCTAGTCTAACATACTCAACGGCTAAAAACATGCCGAAGAACAACATGATAATTTATCCATCAATATACATAACTAAAACATAATCATCAACAATCACCAAGCGCGACTAACACAAGTCGGTTACCAAAAGAATAAGTACTAATAATCATAAGTACAAATATCACAACCACAAATGAACTTGCTACCCAATATGAAGTTTACATAACTTCACTTTTTCCCATCGTCCTTACCAAAAGAAAATGAACTAAACTAATAGGTAGCCACCTTGCCAAAAGAAACTTCACCAACGAACTCGGCAATCACTTCAACCCGCTAGCACGGCTCGGATCTAGGAAAAACAATCAACAAATAGGAGTAAGTCATAATGACTTAGTAAGTTATTAAGCATAACTTCCTATCATGGCATCATGTTCAATAATAATATACCATACTATCATCGTAGAATAACATTATATTAAAAATCATGTCATGGCATTCATGCTCAACAATAATAAATCATGCTACTATTATAGTATAACATTTCATTAAAATTCATGTCAAGGTATTTATGCTTAACTACCTTAAACATCATGTTATCCATAAAGTATAACAACTTACTAAATCATCTCAAGCATCATATCATGTCATATTCACATAGCACATTATTCGCACATAAGTACTTGTGAGTCAATTCATATAAAAGGGATATGATACCATTGTCATTTCTTTCCGCCGTGTCACTCTTGCAAAAACACGTGCAAACCTTTATGTGTCCTCGATATCCCTTTCGTGGATATCGACGTCCTCGAGACAATCCCCGCTCGAGTTCCATAGTTATCAAAGTCATGTGTATTACTACAACTAAGATGAACTACTTCCCCATCGTGGCCATCGATGGAGAGGTGTGTGCAACCCGACACGGCGATCCATCGCGATCACGAATCCCACAATTCGTGAAGACGATGCATCGTCCCGCCAAAGACTCAACAAACCGACTCCAGCTGGACTCAAAACCCAAGCACAAGTAATATATACTCATATGCTCAAAAACAAGTAGGCACATACTCTACCATCAAACTAGTCATGCATTTCATTCACAACTAGCATAAATTCACATTAGAAAATGATATTAGCTCTCATAATCAAGTGTCCTTCATACACTTCAAAAATTCTTGGAGGCTTAACCTCCATCAAATCTACCCCAAATTCCATAAGACTTAAGATTATAGTTCCTAAAATTCATACTAACCCAAAGGTTGACTCCGTTGAGTCCAATCTACACTTTCCAAAAATTAGGGCATAGAAGCATGGGCTACAATACCCTCCTATGTTCATGACTATAATCAATGACAATATTCCCAAGCTCATTAAACCCACATAAACCCAATAAAACAATTAATTAGGTAACATAGAGCAAACATCACATTTTAGGCATAAACCCATTTAGGTCACTTCACCAATCATGCTCTCAAAACATGAATAAATCACATAGAATGGATTAATATACTATACTACTCATGTATATCATACTAATCAAGGTTTCAAGCAAGTCCATCCAACCAAAATCAACATTTAAGTATATACCCATTCAAGTCACCTCACCAATCATGCTTACAATACTTGAATAAATCACATAGAATTGATGAATATGCTACTCTACACATGAATATCATGCTAATCAAGGTCTCAAGTAAGTTCATCCAAGCAAAATCATCATTTAGGCATTTAGGGTTCATAGCATCTCTAAAAAGCCCTAAAATGCACCAATTGACCTCACATAGCACAATGATTGTTTTCCCTAGGGTCAATGGGGCCAAAAAGAAAGAGGAAGAGATGTAGCAACTTACCTCAAATCAGCCCTTCAAGCTACAAATTCGAAATTCCAATTGGTGGGATTTGTTCTCCTCAAGCTCCTCTTCAAATCTATGGTTTGGATTGTGCAATGGAGGTCTCTAGCTATGGCCTCCAAGGATGGGCTCTCAAGAACCCTATAAGACTCCCTCTCAAGCTCTCCAAGAAGCTCTCCACGTTTTTTTAGAAAGATAGGCAGAAAATGAGGGGCTAAGTGAAGTGTTAGGGCTTCAAATAGGTTAGGAATGTAAGTGGGTTTATGTTTAAATGATAGGTTTGTTTCCCTTTGATTAACCCCTATAATCCACCTCCAAAACTCAATTAGATGTTTAGGATATAACTTAAGTTAGTTAGGATGGTTTATGAGTGGGTTAGATTGGGTTTGGGTAGGGTTAGGTTGGACAATTGTGCAAAATAACCAAATCTGCCCGTAACATGGACAGGGCACAAAGCGGCCGCATGCTAGGGGGATGATGCGAGCGCATGCTCCAGCATCACACAATTCCAACTTTGTTGCTTACCATGCTTGGCCTAGGTCACTCCCCTATGCATCCTCGAGTCCTCCAAAGCCAAAAGGGTCTACAATTCAATCTTAAAGACCTCCAAATCATAACCAAAGCAATCAAGGTTCAAATCCTCACTCAAAGATGGCTAGAACTCAAGAAGAACACTCCCGAACGACAACCGAAAAGGCCAAACGAAGAAGGTTTAACAACTAGAAGCAAACTAGCAACCAAACCGTCGATGCAACAAACATTCAACCAACATCTAACGCATGTTAGTGATGTTATGAATGATGTCTAACACTTATCCATATGCTTTCAATACATATAAACAAACAAAGTCCCAAGGCATGTCATGAAGAAAAGATGCATCCGAGCATAGAAACCGATGTCAATGAACATGCTATTGATTTTAAACATATGTATGAGCTAAGTTAACATACTTATGATGAATATGAATGTATGAACTCAAGCATAACACAAGCAAGTAATATTCTAGGGTTTTACAAAATCTCTACATATGTGTTTAAATACTATTGCTTACAAACATTACTATCAAATGTGTGTATTTTATGTATTTACCTTACTTTCTTTTTAACTATTACAAGAAAAAATAACAGAAGGCAAACACAACAATTCCACAAGTATGAAAATGTTTATTGTTCATGTCGAGATCGATAGAGTAGTTGACTTGAAGTGACTTGCAAAAAAAAATTACGAATCATACGAAAACGGAAATGCAAAAAGTCTTTAGATAGAGGGGGAGGGGTGAAAGAGAAATAATAATTTGATTCTAATTATGTTATTAATGAGACATTAAAATGACAACTAATTTCATTTATTTTTATTCATTAGGGTATTGAATATGTACCTTTTAAGAGAACTTTAAGAGGAAGCTTTAAAAATTCTACTAACTCATGTAACCTTAAGATTTTTATATATTAAATATTTACTTTTTATTTTAGTAGTAATAATAATAATAAAGTGAATATGATCAATTACTTTTTTTAATTGGCCAACCTTTTAAACTTCATTTTTATAAATTTGTAAGTTTTAGCAATTCAATTTATTATTCAATGACATTGGAATATCATATCATATTTTAATTAATATATTTATATCATATAATATATCTTATAAAATAAGTATGTACCATATTTAATAAATTTAGTGAGAAAAAATAAAAAATTACCGCGTGCAGAGCACGGGTAACACACTAGTATGAAATGAAAAGAGAGTGAGGAGTTGAGTGGCAAGAAAGAACGGTAGTTATTATATATTGTTTATTCGTCACTTTAACTTCTCACTCTTTTATTAATTCATATCATAGTACTGCTAATGTTCTTCTTCTTCATCATCATTGTGTTTGTGTGATTCAAAATAAATTTACTTTTGTGTTTTGTATTGCTATGCATGTAAAATGTTCGATAAAATGTCTGAATAGAATTTTGTTTGTTATTTGACACTTTTTAAAATCTGGATGCATCTATTTTGAATCACAATCCATTATTTGTTAATCGTGATGTATCGATTTTGATTTTAGATGTATGAAAGATACATATAAATTTGAATAACTTGTTGATTGTGTAGTGGAAAGGTAGATAAAGGTCTGCTTTCGTAACGATTTTTGTATCGTGGTGTAAAATTGGTTAGGTAATCAAAATTAATGCATCGTAATGCAAAAAAATAATGCATCGGGATGCAAAATTGTATTATGTAATTACAATTGATTTCATTCAAATTGATGTATCGCGATGCATTTTCGTAGCCCGCCACATGCTCATTAAGGGTATCGTCGTCCTTTTGCCCCCAAAAGTGTCTTTTTCGATTGAAAACAAAAACACGAGACTTGAAAGATTATAAACTTTGGAAAGTGGACGACTCACAATTATTCCTATAATTTTCTCTTTTTAATGGGCTTATCTATAATTAGTCTTTGGGAAAAATTCAGACTAGTCCATTTTGAAAATACTTCAATCACTTTACAAACCGATATTTATTTAAAATCGAAAAAGGCATATCATATATTGCGATATACAAAGGTGTGCATCATCTGATGTCTAATATCGATGCATCACGTTCTAAAATGATGCAGTCCGATGCATCAAAAGTGTCTTTTTCGATTTGGAAAACAATATCGTCTTCTAAAGGAGTATCCAATTAACTTTGATAAGTTTTTAAGTGCTACAATATCCAACTTTTTTTAAACTGAAAAAAAATAGATTTTGGGTGCAAAAAGACAATCATACCCTTACTGAACCAGAGCTGTGCCAAGGATCACTAACTAAGTGCAGCACGATGCAACAATTTGAGCAACGTGATGCATCAATTTGAGAACTTGATCCATTGTGTGGGTAATCGAGTCACACATTTTCACAATATAAACGACGATTTCTAGAAGAGAAATAAACGAATGAAAGCATAAACTGCATCACGATTATAATCGTTCACGTACAATAGGGGCTTTTTAGTTAGGAAATTATCAAAGTGACCTTTGTCGGTTGAAAAAAAAAAGGGTGATTGTAGCAATTAAAATGTTAGAAAAAGGTACTAGCCAGTAATTTCACTTATTTTCTATTTATTTTTACATTAAAATTTTAAGAGTATTCGATTTCATTAAAAAAAAAATTAACGCTCTAAATTATTATTGTAGTAGTTTCAAGTTAATTGGACCCAATTTTTTTTTCTCTCACTACCAAAAGGATATACTTATTTTGAGACAAAGGAAGTAAGATTTTGTTTTGATATTCCTTTTCAAATACTCGCAGACACCATTTTAATATTGATTTTCAATTAATAGAAACGATGATACTGATAGGTTATATATATTAGAGTTAGTATGTTCTATTCCCCAATCTCATCCTAACTAATAGAAACCCCAACAATATTATTTATTTTATAAAGAAATTCAACTCTTTTTATTTGAATTTTGGAGAATTAGTATATGACGAGTAGGAGTGACAATATTTTATCAAATCTATCGATTATCCAATACTCATTATAAATGATTTATTGGTTGTTAATATATAACACATATTAGAGACCAATAACAAAATATCACTACCACCACCCACCGCAAACAATCACCACCTACTGCCATCGCCGCCCACCGCCGGTCCATCGCCACCACTACCACTATATATTATTTATTTAAAAATAATAATAAATAGATATGGAGGTTGCTATTGGAAAAAAAATCAAACTTGGATCAAATTTGTTACACCAAAACTTGCTACCACTAGGCTAGATTATATTTTAAAATATGTTATGAAAGTTTAATATAAATATAAAGAACTAAAAGAAATAATCATAAAAATTATTGATTATGATAAATGTATTATAATATTTGGTTGTTATTTAACAAATTGTTTATTTTCGAGTATTGGGTTTCATATTTCAGGCCATTTATAATATTTTATTAATATTCACAATATATATATATATATATATATATATATATATATATATATATATATATATATATATATATATATATATAATAGTTTAATCTTTGCGTGTGTGTGTGTGTGTTTAACTACAAACTTGTAAAATTTTGTAAGAACAATCAAATTTTAATATGAAGATCATTTGTCAAAAAAAAAAAAAAAAAGTAATCAAATTTATTTAATTTGGACTACTTGGGAAAAGACGGGACCATTTCCAATAACCTCAAATGTGCTGGTTGATTTGGGCAAAGACACATGAGTGTGTTTATTTGGGTGTGTGTTTGCGTGTGTTTGCGTGTGCATTTGAGCCATTGGTGTGGGACAGTGTGGTGTTTGCGTGTGTTTGCGTGTGCGTGCCGCGTGCGTGTGCTGTGATTACTAAATACTTCTTTCCTTTTAAGCAAAAAATCCTCATATGAAAGTTAAATTATTTTTCGTTTTAGGCAAAGAGTTCTCGTTTAAAAGTTAAACTTTTCAAATAAATAATGTTTTCAGTAGCCTATTAGTAATAAAATGATATTTTCATCTCTTAATTTTTAAAAATAGACACTTTAAGTAAAACATCTCAAAATAAAATAATAAACTCTTTGTCCGAAATTGAAGAAGTAATACAGAGTAGTATAAGTAGGAGAATAATAACTATAAATAAATTTGATATTATTTAGAAAATATGCATTTATTAATGAATAGAATTTAGTATTATCAGATGAAAACCATTAAGGTCAACTAGTCTTACACCCGTGCGTTTAACGCACGGACATATATATATTTTTAATTAAATTTTATTCAAACAAAACAAAGACAATAAATAAAATTAAAAGAATGAATTGCAACTATCTAAATAGAAATACATTATTGTATCGGTAATATGATAAACATTGAATTCATTATACAACATTTGTTGTGTTATTTTATTGGGTTTTCTTATTTATCTCATATCAATCAATATTTTTAAACCAGAACGATTTGTTAACCAAAAAATCATGATCTGCTTTGAACCATATTTCGTGAAGTGTCATACATGCGGCAATGATTGTCCTTAACTATTGTTAATCGTTATTGCATATGATAGTACCAATGATTGACCTTAACTTTTGTTTAACCTACATGTTTGCTCTGGTTGAAATTATAAGTAATGGTTTATTACTTTTTTTTTCTGTTTCTAATATTTTAATAAATACACTTTTGTAGGGACTATCTTGGTTTTACATAAAAATAAAAATATTTTTTTAGAGTACACGTCGACTGAAGCCGATTGTTTAAGTTCATTACATTTTATCTTCTATAAGACCACAAATTTTTAACATATAAAATATTATTAAAAAATTTGATTTCGATTTATTAAAATGTAAAATTGACAATAAAATTAAGATATTGATGGTTTTAAAATATTTTTTCAACGGGTCCGATGGAGATGGAAAAATATTTTTCTATTTATGCTTCTTTATATTTTTATAGATTTGTCAATGGATTGCTTTTACTTTTGGTCCATTTCATTAGATGTGCACTTTAGTTTCAAATATGTCAATAAGTTGTCTCAACAATTGTGATGAGGATTTAAATTCGTTATGTAGTGTTATTTCGATATTAATTCTATTTTCGTGATCAAGTTTTTTTTATTTATTATTTTGTGATTTTCTTGTCATCTAAATGTGATATTCTTGTTTTTACTGATGGAGACAATGACATTCTTGTGATACTTTGTCTCCAACATTACTTGAATTCAAATTTTAGCTCATACAATGAGATATCCAAGCCTTTTAATGGTTAGTTGGTAAAAAATTACAATAAAATATTAATTGCTCTTTTAAATACAATAATAATTAGATTTGGCGGATTGAGCATTCAAAAATGAACAAACAACAATATTCTTACAAAAAAAATCTAGTTTGGATTTGATGGAATTTGATTTGTTGGTTAATATTCAAAGTTTTTTTTTTGTTTGACCTACATGCTCGGATTGAAATTAAATCATGGTTTGCTATTTTATTTTTTTCTGTTTCGAATATTTGAATAAATACACTTTTGTCGGGACTCTTGATTTAATATAAAAGTAAAAGTATACTTTTTTTTAAATAATATATGTTGGCAGAAGCCGATGTTTAAGTTCATCATATTTTATCTTCTATAAGACAACAAATTTCTTAACGTGTAGAATACTATAAAAAATTATGATCTCGATTTATAACATGTAAAATGAATAATAAAATTAAGATCTTGATGATGTTGAAATATTTTGTTAACTTTATTTTCAATTTATTAGAAGTTTGTTCATATTTCAAGACAATATTTGGTTTTCATATTCCAAGAGAGTATTTGATTTTCACATATTAAGGTAGTATTTGATTAATTATGACACATTGACACATGTAATCAATTAATGTATAATCAATTAATTTATGTTTTAGAATACATGGCCCACAACTTTTATTACATATAAATGACTTTCTATTTTAGGAAGACAAGTTTTGGAGGGATTTTACTATTTTTAGACTACCTTGGCTTTATATATATACTAGTTTTACACCCGTGCGTTAAACGCACGTATATATATCTATTTTAATTAAATTATACTCAAATAAAATGAAGATTGTAAACAAAATTTAAAAATAAAGAAAAAACATGATGAAAGAAACAAATTATATCGGTATAATTAGGTCTGATAATTAAAACCTAAAACCCGTTAACCCACCCAGCCCGACTTGAAAATTGCTTGGCTTAACCCGACCTTTTTTTTTTCCCGGTCGAAACAGGTTATCAATTTCAACCCAAAAAATAGCGGGTCGGGCCTGTTACCCATATTTTACTGTGTAAGTGTAGGTTTCTTGGCGAAAAATATGGTTTAAAACGGGTCGACCCATTACTCATTCTGACCCGTTTTATTTTGGATTATAATGAGACACGATCCGTTTCGACTAAACCACCCAATCGTCAGCGTATAATTGATATCATTTAATTCATTATTTTTATAATTGTTTAAGTCATTTTCTCGTTTATAATCTTCTAGAGTTTAATAATTGATATTTTTTGTTATTAAAATTTAGGATCTTAAGTAGTATAAATAATAATTCAGATGTATACTGTTCTCTATATAACATATAGATTTATTAAATATTTATAACTTGTGGTTGTTATCTACCACTATGATTTAATTATATACATTCAAATGGTTTACCAATAAGTTATAATTAATTGTGGTTATTTGTAAAAATAAATTTTGTTTTGATATTATAATTTCGGATACGATGAAATAGACAAAAAAGTTTCAAATACAAACAAGCCATAAATGAAGATTTACATAACAAACTTTTTTTTATAATTAATTGTAGTTATATTTTATTTTGTAATCACATGTATTCAATGAACATAAAATTTTATAGCACATTTGTTCTTATTACAATATTATTTGCTCATTTTAACTAATCAGTAAATTAAGTATGCACCAAAAGAGATTTGTATTTACAGATTTTTAATTTTTAATGTATGACTACTTCTATTAAATTCTACTACATAGGAACTTGATATTTTCTACCACATGTACATATTTACACATTTTCAATACATCTTGAGAGTTGTGTAACCAATTAATCAGATTTTTGTTCTCAATGCATGCTAACTACTATATAATAATACTCAAAGATGACTTTTCATTTTTAGCAAGTACATTTTGGCGGGATCTTACCTCTTTTAGACTACCTAACTTTTATATATATATAGATGAGAATTATTAGTTTATTAGATTACTAGGTTATTACCCGTGCGATGTACGGTTGACTTAGTGTTGTTTCTGAAACTTAATTTTGTAGATAAAATTTGCAAGCTATTTGAATAAATCAATGCCCACATAATTAATAAATTAAAAAAAAACATGAGATCACATCGAACAATCAAACCGAAAATTCATGCGAATTTTGTAGATAAAATTTACAAGCTATTTCGTAGTGGTTGTTTGTAGTGTTGATGGAACACGTTTAATCAAATTTGATAAAAATCTATTTTAAATTGATCAAGTATAGGTAAAATAATAAAAATTAAAAAAAATTATCATGAGAATTGAGGAGTCCTAATCAAATTAAACTTGTCTAAATCAAATGTGATAAAATTTATCCGGTACAAACCGATTTTGTAAGAAAAAAATGGTAAATAAAAAAAACTACCATGAGAATTGAGAAGTTTTATTTAATTGAATTATGTCTAAATCAAATGTGATAAAATCTACAAAAAAAAAAAAACTTTTACCATGAAAATTTGGAGTACTAATAAATTGAAACACGTTAAAATCAAATGTGATAAAATCTATCTGGTATTAATCGATTTTGACAATAAAAATTGGTAAAAAAAAAAAAAGGTTTTATCATGTATAAAGGATGCACCGGTTTTAAAATCTATTAAACTTTAATTTTTGGCAGAAAAAAAAAAGAATTTATATCGATATATTTAGTACCATACGCATTGTTTTAAAGGAGGCACCAGTTTTAAAATTTATCAGTCTTTAATAGTTTTAATCAATTGAAACACGTCTAAATCAAATGTGATAAAATCTATCCAAAAAAAAAAAATTACCATGAAAATTTGAAGTACTAATCAAGTGAAACACGTTAAAATCAAATGAGATAAAATTTATCGGATATTAACCGATTTTAACAACAAAAAATGGTAAACAAAAAACTTTTACTATGTATAAAGGAGGCATCTGTTTTAAAGTCTATCAGATTTTAATTTTTAGCAGGAAAAAAAAAGAATTTATATAGATATATTTAGTACCATATGCATGATTTTAATAGTTTTTGTTTTATTTGCAAAAATTATTTACAATAAGATGATTTTCTAAACTTGTAATAAATAAATCGTTTTTTTAATTAGAATAATTTGAAAAAAAACAAAAATAAGGTAAATATTCAAAATTGATCATGTAGTCATGTAATTGAAAGATTAAATTTTATGAGGATTGATAAAATCTATCCGCAAAAAAAATTACCATAAAAATTTGGAGTTCTAATCAAGTGAAACTTGTTTAAATCAAATGTTATAAAATATATCCGGTATTAACCGATTTTGGCAGCAAAAAATGGTAAAAAATAAACAAAAAAACTTTTAGCATGTATAAAAGAGGTACCGGTTTTAATTTTTGGTAGGAAAAATTTTTATAAACTTGTATAGAAGGTGACACGTGGAAGCACATAATTCTTTTAAAACTTGAAGCGTACAATATAAACTCATCATGTGGTAGCAACGACTTCTGTTTTAATAATAGTTAATAGATAATTAATCGATTAGTAACTAATAATTAATAATTATATATTAGTAGAAGAACAAATAGCATAGAATTATCCCATGGATAATTTGTATAAATTAAAAATTATGAAAATAAAAAGAGATGGAAATAGAAGAGTTTTAGTAAAATTAAACTTGTATAAATGTTATAGGATAAAATCTAGTTTAATTAAGTGATATTTGAAAAAAAAAATCCTAAATCCTAAATCTCTATCATAAATTTGCTCGTAAAACTATATCTTATATTTGTTTTATCTTATCAAATTAGTTTTAGAAATTTTATCATATATAATTAGATTTAGAATTTTTATCTTAAACTAATCGATTTTGAAAAAAAGAAAAAAACTTTTACCATTTCGAAGGTGACAGGTGGCAGCACAAAATCTCTTTAAAACTTTTAACTTTTCACAGAAAGCCGTCACATGGCAGAAACGATTTTTGTTTAAGTAATAGTTATAGATCGATAGATGTTTTAATTATAGTAAATAGATTATCCTAAACTAAATTAGAAGAGAAAAGAGAGAGAGACAGAGAGAGAGAGAGAGAGTACGTATAAAAAAGAAGAGAGAAAAAAAGGTTAGCTACTTGATAATGTTATAAAATCTACTTGATAACTACAAATGAGATAAAATTTATCCTAAACTAACTGTAAACTTTTATCAATAACTTCTTATTTATACCGTAAACTAATCAAGACATATCAGTTGTTGTGATATAAGTGATATGTTTTTCCCTATTAAAAAAAGAAAGAGAAACAAGACATATATCACATCAATTGATAATAATAGTAATAATAATAATAAAAATAATAATAGTAATAATAATAATAATAATAGTAATAATAATAATAATAGTAATAATAATAATAATAATAATAACAATAATAATAATAATAATAATAATAATAATAATATTAATAAATAAGTAAATAATTTGTTAACTTGAGTTTAATTTTGTTCCAATTATTTGGCAGCATCCTTCATTGCAATTGTAATTTTTTTTAAAAAAGCATGATAAAACGTCATTTTAATTCTATAATTTTAATTTTAATTTTCTTTCTTATTTCTTTTTCATGCTGAAAAAAACTCAGATGTCATAAGTCGGTACGCTTTTGTTAGAACAATGATCACTGGATCAGTCCCTAAGGGGGTGGCGCAGTGATAACATGGGGCTTCACAGAGTGTGAGGTCTCAGGTTTGATCCATTCACATGCCCCCCTTAGGAGGAAAAAAAAAGCTTGTTAAAAAAAAATGATCACTGGATCACGATTATTAATAGGTCTAATCTATCTATAACTATTACTAAAACAGAAGCTGCTGCTGCCACGTGGCGGCTTTCTGTAAAAAAACTAATTTTTTAAAATGAATTTTGTGATGCCACGTGTCACCATTAAAATAGTAAATGTTTTTTTATTTTTTTTCAAAATTGATTAATTTAAGATAAAAATCTTAAATCTAATTAGATAAGATAACATTCTTAAAACTAATTTGATTTTATCCTATTTAATTTATGCAATTTTAATTTGACCGAAACTCTTCAATTTTCATCTCTTTTCATTTTCATACTATTTAATTAATACAAATTATTCACAAGATAATTTTATGTTATTTGTTCTTCTACTAATATATATATATATATATATATATATATATATATTAATTACTAATCTATTAATTATCTATTAACTATTATTTAAATAGAAGTCGCTGCTGCCACATGACGACTTTGTGTTGAATGCATAAAGTTTAAAACGAATTATGTGCTCCGACGTGTCAACTTCTTGTGAAGTTGCGATTTTTTTTTCTTTTTCTTTGCTGTCAAAAATTAAAATCGGATATATTTTAAAGCTGGTGCCTCCATTATAAATGGTAAAAAAAAATTGTCAAAATCGGTTAATACGAGATTGATTTTTATCACATTTGATTTAGACGTGTTTCACTTGATTAAGACTCCAAATTTTAATGGTAAAAGTGTTTTTTGCGAATAAATTTTATCAATTCTCATAGATTTAATCTTTCAATTACATATTCATATGATCAATTTTGAATATGTACCTTATTTTTCGTTGTTTTCAAATTAGTTTTAAGATAAAAATCTTAATACTAATTTGATTTTATCCTATTTAATTTATACAATTTTAATTTGACCGAAACTCTTCAATTTTCATCTCTTTTCATTTTCATACTATTTAATTAATACAAATTATTCACAAGATAATTTTATGTTATTTGTTCTTCTACTAATATATATATATATATATATATATATATATATATATTATTAATTACTAATCTATTAATTATCTATTAATTATTATTTAAATAGAAGTCGCTGCTGTCAGATGACGACTTTGTGTTGAATGCATAAAGTTTAAAATGAATTATGTGCTCCGACGTGTCAACTTCTTGTGAAGTTGCGATTATTTTTTCTTTTTCTTTGCTGTCAAAAATTAAAACTGGATAGATTTTAAAGCTGGTGCCTCCTTTATAAATGGAAATTTTTTTTTTTTGCCAAAATCGGTTAATACGAGATAGATTTTTATCACATTTTATTTAGACGTGTTTCACTTGATTAAGACTCCAAATTTTAATGGTAAAAGTGTTTTTTTGCGAATTGAAAATTACTAATCTATTACTTATCTATTAACTATTATTTAAATAGAAGTCGTTGCTGTCACATGACGACTTTGTGTTAAATGCATAAAGTTTAAAACGAATTATGTGCTCCGACGTGTCAACTTCTTGTGAAGTTGCGATTTTTTTTTCTTTTTCTTTGCTGTCAAAAATTAAAACCTGATAGATTTTAAAGCTGGTGCCTCCTTTATAAATGGTAAAAAAAATTGTGCCAAAATCGGTTAATACGAGATAGATTTTTATCACATTTGATTTAGACGTGTTTCACTTGATTAAGACTCCAAATTTTAATGGTAAAAGTGTTTTTTTGCGAATAGATTTTATCAATTCTCATAGATTTAATCTTTCAATTACATATTCATATGATCAATTTTGAATATGTACCTTATTTTTCGTTGTTTTCATATTATTTTAATTAAAAAATTTAACTATTTATTACAAGTTTAGAAAATCATCTTATTATAAATAATTTTTACACAAAAAAAACTAATAAACCGGATATATTTTAAAACTGCTACCTCCTTTATGCATGGTAAAAGTTTTTAAAACTATATATGTACTATATATGTATTTATAGTATTATTTTAAACCGGATAGATTTTATTACATTTGATTTAGATTAGTTTCATTTGATTAGGATTCCTCAATTCCCATGGTAGAAGTTTATTAAGTTTTATTATTTTACCAAAAACTCGGTCAATTTAAAATAGATGTTATCCAATTTAATTAAACGTGTTTCACCAACACTAAAAACAACCACTGCAAAATACTTCCCCTTCATCAAACATCTCCTTGACGAGTCTGTCTTCGTGATACTTCCCCTTCCCTCCCTCCGTCTCAAACTCACACTAAGAATAATTGTTCGATTTTATAATTCGCATGAATTTTCGGTTTGATGATTTAGTGTGATCTCACGCTTTTTTAATTTATTTATTAATTATGAGGATATCGTATTGTTGTTTGTTCATTCAAATAGCTTGCATATTATATCTACAAAAATAAGTTTCAAAAACAACACTAAATCAACCGTGCATCGCACGGGTGATAACCTAGTTACTAATTATTTTGATTTATGAGGCTATAATTTGGTTCCACATGTACTTTAATTTCCAATAAATCCAATTACTAATCATTTGATTTTTGAGATTAAAATTTTTGTATTCATATGTGCCTTAGCAATTTCCACAAGTCTCTAATAGTTTGGTTTTTGAAGTTAAAACTTGCACATACACGTGTAATTTTCAATAAGTCTTACTATACTCCCTCCGTTATCAAATAATTATCCTCTTTGATTCGGTACACTATTCAAGAAAAAAAGAATCAATTATATTATAAATATTGGTATTATGTATTGTTTCTTTTAATACCCTTCAATATGTGACCATAATTAAAATATATTTAAAAAGTAAAAATAAAATAGTAAAAGTGGTTTCCTAAGTGATTTTGGCAAAACACACAAATGAGCCACCAAACTTTCCCACTTTTTGTAATTCGACCACCGAAAGTTTGAAATATCTATTTTGGTCATACAACTTTTGTCCAGTTGTAAACGAGCCCATTTTTCGAATGGATGTTAGATTTAACCGTTAAGTTATGTCAAATATCTATTTTACCCTTTTAAATAATATTTTTTGTGTGATATTAGAAATTCAAAGGGGTCCAACTGAAAAAATAAACAAAAGGGAGGAATAATTATGATAAAAAGGGTCTAAATGTAAATAAGAACTTTGGGGGTTAGTCAACAATGTTCATCTTCTCCAAGATTTGTTCATCTTCATCGGTTCACTACTTGGGGGGAAATTGAAAACCTTACTGGCAGTGTTACAACTTTCTGAATTTAAGGTTGCAAGCTACAGTCAACATTGCAACTCCTAGCAAGCACATCTTCCAACCTTCATATGAGCAAAGACTTGACTAGGTTTTTACGTTGAGCAATTTTGATTTTGCAAGATAGGCTCACCTATTCCACATATTCAGCATCCTTTGGCATACTTCCACACTGTTGTTGGCCTCCAAAAATGAACGTGTTACGAATGCAACATCATCTTTGCTTACCAAAGTCGACATCAGAAAATCAAGCAGAAAGTGTTCCATAGAGGTGCTCTTATTGATGCACGATCTGCCAATTAAGAAAGTAATATGATTGGCAGTCTCAAAATCTACAGGTTTGACATATTTATAGCAACAACAATGGCGCCCTCTCTGCCACCTCCCCGTTTATGTTTCCTCTTTCTCCCCACTCTCACTCTCTCATCCTCCCTCCTCCAGATCTGTTCCACCACCGATGACGACGAGACAGCCCCCGCCCCTGAGCAAGACATCTTCATACGCCGATGGCTCCTTCTCATCTCCCAGTTTGCTCACCCTCATATCAAAGTCCCAGATCCTGTCGAGCCTCTTCCACTACCAGTCTGGCTAGCTCCTCCATCTCTCATTTCTCTGTCTCCGGTCAAGCGGCTCGTTAAACTAGGTCGGTGAGTCTACTCACTGTAACCCAAATCTGTAACGACTATGAGGAGTTAGAGAGGGGAGCCGCCACTGGGGGAGTCAAAAGTGGGGAGTGTTGACGATTGACCCGCTCGCCCATATACAACGAGTCAACCATAATGGATACCATCAGTATCCGGCAGCGGCTCATCTCCAAAGTAACTGCATAATGACCAAAAAGGCCCCTCCAGGGAAGGAAGCGCACGGTGCCCGCGCTCGAACTAGCAATACGCTCCCGCACCTAATCTATGTTCGAGCAGCTGCTGTCTCGGTTCAGGCGAACTCTGTTTTCATCCACGAACTCAGCCAAGTAGGGTGGCTCGTGAAAACGCTGCCGCAACCGACCCGGCATGAAATGAAAAAATGAAAAAAAGCCCAAACCTGTAAGGAAAAAAAAAGAGTAGAAGAAAAAAAATCATCAGCAAAAAGAAATAATATGCTGCAAAAGAAAAGATAAAAAATAACAAAAGCAGGGAAAGAAAAGATACCTCCCACGCCGGAGCTAATCCATTAAGGGTCGGTGAGTCATTGCGGCTAGTCCTATCCATCGAGGCATACAGCTCGGCCAGGCCTGCCTGCCCCCAGACGTAATCAACAATATGGTCAAAATCCGCCAGGCATGCCAAAATGGAGACCCTCAGAGTGGTGGAGGAGTTGGCAAAAAGAGAAGTGTCAAGGAAAAAAAAGAGAAATGCTCTAGCAACGTGAGCTACGGCCTCACTGTCATGCTTTGGAACCCTCCCAGCATTATCCAGTAGTCATTTCTGCACGCTGCCAATATAGACCTCATTCGCTGATTTATATTTGGGCTCAAAGACCAAGAGGTCTTCCACCACATCATGGCGTTGACGGAGGGTGTAGTTAGGCTCCAAAGTCCTACCGATGCTGGTAGGAATGCCGGTAATAGCAGCAAAGTCGCAAGGGGTCATGGTCGCCTCCCCCCCAGCTAAAGTGGAAGGTGTGGGTAGTATCCCACCAGTAGTTTCTCAGCACCTCGAAGATGGGGAAATAGCTGCGAAAGAGACCGAAAGCCCGCAGAAAAGTGCTGAAACCCGAGCCCTCAACCAAAAGCTGTGCCGCCTCGGGCATCAAGCTATAAATATCGGAAACATTGACACAAGTTGCCCGAATCCGGTTCAGGGGCTTACGCATCTGCAAAAAGAAAAACGGCATATCAGAGAAAAAAAATAAAAGAAAATGTAAATTTACTATCTTTCTATCCTTTTATTTTTTTTCCTTCGTGCATTATTAAATATAAGCATGTTGCATATGATACATAAAATGTTCGCATAATAATTTTTATATTGCACTTTTGCATTAAAAAAGATTTTATTACATTCAAAAATAAATAAATAATAAATAAATAAATGCATCTTTTTGCACTCAAAATATATTTTGAGCATTTCGAAAAAAAAAAAGAAAAAAATGCATCTTTTTGCATTCAAAAATATTTTGGCATTTCGGCATAATAAAAAATATATATAAATATAAAATGCATGTTTTGCATGTTTGCATTTTTCTTGCGCATAAATAAAAAATGCACATGCATCATAATAGCAAGCATTCCATAAATTTTCTATTTTCGCATTTGCATCAATAAAATGATATGTGCATGCATTAGTCATTTATCATTTGTATTTATTATCCAAATAGCTGCATTTTAGCAAAAAAAATGAATAAATAAAAAAAATGTCGCAAATAAAAAAAAATATTTCCATGACATTTATCATGTCTATGCAGCATAAGCATTTTATAACAATGAGTTTTATCGCATGAAATATTCCTGTTATATTTTGCATGCATCCGAAAATATACCCGAAAATATGCCCGGAAAAAAAATACATCATATTCCAAAAAATCTATTTCATAGGCATGCATCATGTTAAAATATTTTTTCAGCCCAAAGCATACATCATATAGCCAAATTGCATTAATAATATAAAGCATGCATTGCAGAGTCAAATAGTGTCAACTAGTTAAATTATGCATCGCAAAAATAAATTACATAAATTTCATGGATAATTACCAAATTGCATCATTTTAGCATATATATTGCATGCATAAGTGTTATAAGCAGGGTCAGGAATGCTCCAACAAGCCAAATCAGCACGAAAATCTAGCAGATCTGAGAAATCATCCAAATGGGTTTAGAAAAAAAGAAACTTATGGCAGAATTTGGAAGATTGGATATGTGGGTGTTCCAATCGCGATGAAGATTACTCCAATCATGCCCGTCACTTACCGCAGAATTTGCATGTCGCAGAAGGAAGAAAGCAACAAAGAAGAAGAAAGAAGGTTGCTGCCTTCTCCCCTCATGCCCGTCACTTATGATGGGTGAAAAAGGAATTTTTCCTTTTTCCCCCTCCGAAATTTGAAGGTTCGGCACTTAAGTCCTCAAATTTTCAAAGCTGCAAAATGACCCCTGAAACTTAACGAAAAACTAACAAAGTTAACTTTGTTAACAAAATTTAGTGGTCATCCATCCAAAAGCAAAGCAAAGCTCATATCCCCAGCAGATCAGCCGCAGAATGAGCACAAAAGCTAGGAAAATCGGCGACAAAGGTAAAATTCAGCATTAAAAAAAAGAAAAAAAATGTAAAGAAAAATAAAGCATGCATAAAATAAAAAAAAGGCAAAAAAGAAAAAAATGTAAAAAAGCAGAAAAGCAAAAGCAAAAAAAAAATGTGTAAAGCATGCAAAAGAAATAGAAAAAAATGAGAAAAAGAAGAAAGAAATAATAAATGCAAATCATGCAATAGAAAAAAAATGCAAGCATAAAAAGAAAAAAATGCAAAAAAAATAAATAAATATATGTGCAAGCAGCAAAGAGAAGAAAATTTCCAGCTAAAGCCTGAAAAAAAAAAAGAAAAAGAAATTTCCAAATTAAAGCCGAAAAGCAAAGAAAGAAAAGAAAATTTTCCTGAAGCATCAACAAGAGAAAATTTCCAAAGAAAAGCCGGAATTAAAAGCAGCAAAAGGGGGAAAATTTCTGGCAAGAGCTGGAAATGCAGCAAAAGAAAGAAAATCCCCAGCATGAGTCCGCAAAAGCTGGAAAGGCAGCAAATGCGGCAGAAGCCGCAAAAGCAAAACAATGGTAAGAAAAGGTAAAGTATTTTACCATTTGCATGCATGGTGTGTTCCACCATCGCATTCGACGAAGGACTAAGTTCCGGAGGATGCGATGTTTTCCTGCTTTATAGAAGTAGCATAGGGTCATATCCTCACGGGGCATAACCCCAAGAGGAATGATCAGCCCATTATGTGTTCCACCTGGTTGTCGGATCTTTCCCTGAAGAGGCTGCAACCCCGGGTCAGAGGGAAAGGCTATCGTTCTCTTACGAAGGCGGAGTTCCTGAGGAGACGATGCATTCCGCTATCACATTCGACGAAGGACTGAGTTCCTGAGGATGCGATGTTTTCCTGCTTTATAGGAGTAGCATAGGATCATCTCCTCGCGGGCATAACCCCAAGAGGAATGATCACCCATTATGTGTCCCACCTAGTTTGGAAACCTTCCCCGGGGGCTGCAACCCCGGTCGTAGGAAAGGCTATCGTTCTCTGACGAAGGCCGAGTTCCTGAGGAGACAATGCATTCCGCAGTCGTGTTCGGCAAAGGGTTTCGACCCTCTGAGAATATGACATGCATTTGATGTGATTTGTGTTTTGCCTTTCTCACGAAGGGGCTACAACCCCAGGCCAGAGAGAGAGGCTATCGTGTTTCGACGAAGGATCCTGTCTTGAGGACACGATGTTTGACCTTGGCATCCCACCAAGCACTGTTTGTTTTCATCGTGCGAACTACGTTTGGTCTGATTCCTTTGATAAGGATAAGTAGACAACCTATTTCGGTAGGCACGACCATCGCAAAGACACTTGTTCATACGTTCTGGCCTAATTCCTTTGATAAAGATATGTAGGCCTTTTTCAGGGCACGCACCATCGCAAAGATGCTTGTTTCGCTTTTCACCGAACTACGTTTTGTCTGATTCCTTTTATTAAAGGATAGGTAGGCAGCCTACTTCGGTAGGTCCGACCATTAGAGCATTTAATTTGCATATCTGCTTAAAAACTACAATAACCTGCTATAACCGACTAAATATGTCTAGAATATGTGAGTTTTGGTTCGCATTATAAACTGTTGCATTATAACTGGTACCTATTGCATTTCTCCCCCATTATAATTGCACGAAATTTGAGAGTCTATTTCTTATCAACGATGTTCATCTACCTAGTAAGCTGCGGGTTATCCGTAGACTCCATCATTGAGGGGCTCTATAGACACCCCAATTTCGTACCCCTGGTACGTAACTTTGACATGCGATATCAAGACCAGTTAAAACTTAACAAATGTCAAGTTACAGGGTTTAAAAATGCAAAAGACAAAGCAGGATGCGCAAAATAGTAAAATGCAATGGGCTAAAGTGTAAAAAAAGGCTAAATTTTGGAGGGCTGGCGCTGCCACCTCAAGTCCTTGGCGTGGCACCCAAAAAGCTTGGTTTCGGCGCCCAAGTTGCTACAGTGCACCCCAAACTTAACGCATTGTGCAATTTATTAAGCACGCGGTACAAGCAAAAACAGCACAAAGGAAGGAAAAGTAATGACCGCGGTATCCCTCTCTCAGCCTATAAATAGAGGCCCCGGGGTTCGCTTTCAGCACAATGAAAAAAAGCCCAAAGCTTTTCGCGTTGTTGTTACGCTGTGAGAATAGTGAGCGATCGTGAGATAGTGAGTGCCCTCTCCTATAAAGCCTCGAAACTCTGCCAAAACTCCTCCAAACGTAAATCCAACCGGTCAAAGTGATCCTTAGCCCCCCAGCTAGGTATCCATCCTATTTCCCCGGTCCAAAAATATCGAAAAGAACAGTTGCTCTGCCCGAGTAAAAAGGTCAAATCCGCCAGAAACAAGCAGTTGTTCTGCCCGATTTCTGCCAACAGCAAGCACGTAACAGCAAAAAAAGCAAGTAGTTGCTCTGCCCGTTTTATGGTGCCCAGAAGCAACCTTCGGAAACAGTTACCCTGCCCGAACTGCAGCAACAGTAGTAGCAACAGCAAAGCAAAAAAAGACTCCCTCTCTTGAGAAGGACAGAGCGAGCACACCACGCTCTAAAAGGTGAGCCTTTAAGAGCGTTATTTATTTTAAAAAAAAGAAGTTATTTTCCATCCGGCCCAATGTAAAAATATAGGCCGTTGTGCTGCCCTGATTTATTTAGAAAATAACATAAAAAAGAGTCATTATTATGACCAAATATTTTTAAATGTATTTGTAAATTATTAGAAAGAGGCGGCTGCAAGTTCGTAAATAATGTAGACATGGACGTATTTGTTTTCTTTTCTTTCTATTAATACATTATTTATTTGCTGAATAAATATAACAAAAGACATACTTTATCCAAAAACTGTTTTTGATATGGAAAGGGCGAGTTGGGTGCCTAGCACCTTACCAACTCGTAACTTAGCCTCCAAACCCGTTTTTTGCATTCTTTGGTTTTTTCTTTATTTTCTCCTTAAAATAAAGATGACGACTCTGTCAAAACATTTTGGATCACAGTGAGGCCTCGCAACATCCTTTCTTATTATTTTTCGTTTTTCCCTAGAAAAGAGAGAGTAAGAATGAAAAGGTGATGTATTCTTGCATCCTGGTATCCCCTAAAAAAAGGATAGCTTGATACAGAAAACGCAAAGCACTCATAGTGATCCGAAATAGACATTAAGACTATTTTTATAAAGTCTGTAGTGGGGCCCGCAACATCTTTTCTTGCACTTTCCATTTTTCCCTACACAAGAGAAGATGCAAATGAAATGGTGATGTATTCCTGCATCCTGTTATCCCCTAAAAAAGGGATAACCTGATACAGAAAACCCAAAGCTCCCATAACTGACCAAAAATCACTGAAGTGACCGAGGCGTATTCAACGCGCTTCTCGACAGCACCCTTTCCACATTTTTAATTTCATTTTCCCCTAGACAAGGGAGGGTGGAATGGAAAGCGTGGTGTCCGCATCGCACGCCGCATTCCCATAACCAAGGGAGCGCGGGGCGCGGGCGACATTCCCGGGCACCCACACCCGTAAATAACATGTATAAATAAAATAGTATGAAAATGAAAATTGACGAAAATCGAAAAGTTTCGGTCATATTAAACTTCTATAAATTAAATAGAATAAATGAAGTCTAGTCTTAAATTAAAATATATTTGACAAAAGAAAAAAATTGTTCTTATTTTATAAAAGGTTGACACGTGACGGTCATTTCACCGATGACTATTTTAGTAATGGTTAATAGAATATATTGAAATTGATCATTCAAATGAGTAATTGAAAATTTGAGTATGAGTTTTATGTAGAAAAAAACTTCAAAAAATGAAGTAATTAATAATTAATAGATATAAATGAATTAATAATTTTTCTGGTGAAATTGATAATTTTAACTGAAGTCGTCATGTGGCAACAGTGACTTCTGTTAATAGTAATTAATATTAAATTTTCATTCATATGCGGTGTAAAGTATTTTTTACACAAAAGATATTTGAACTCTATAAATTAAATAGAATAAATTAAGTCTAGTCTTAAATTAAACTATATTTGACAAAAGAAAAAAACTTTTCTTATTTTATAGAAAGTTGACACGTGACAGTCATTTCACTGCTGACTATTTTAGTAATGGTTAATAGAATATATTGAAATTGATCATTCAAATGGGTAATTGAAAAATTGAGTATGAGTTTTATGCAGAAAAAAACTTTAAAAAATGAAGTAATTAATAATTAATAGATATAAATGAATTAGTAATTTTTCTTGTGAAATTGATAATTTTAACTGAAGTCGTCATGTGACAACAGTGACTTTTGTTAATAGTAATTAATATTAAATTTTCATTCATATGCGGTGTAATTTTTTTTTTTTTTTACACAAAAGACATTTGAACTCTACATGTGGACAACCAAAATCTAAACAAATTAAGACAAAATTTAGATTGACACAAGATAAGATCCAAGAGCCGCTTGTTTAAAAAATATTCTACACCGATGAATATTGTACTCAATTAATAATTAAAATATATAGATTAATAGAAAAAACAATTAACATAAAATTGTCTCATTAATAACTTGTATAAATAAATAGTATAAGAAGATGAAAATTGATGAGATTTGAACAGTTTCTGTCAAGTTAAACTTGTACTCCCTCCGTCACAAAATTATTGTCCCGCGTTCATTTTTTGTCCGTCCCAAAATAATTGTCTTGTTTGAAACTTTCATTTTTAAAACAACACTTTTACTACTTTACCCATACTTTTTCATTATACTTTAAGTATGTGCCACATACATATGAATTTTAAAGTAAACTATATATCAAACTACTAATATTAATAATCCAGTCAAACGTGTTTTCTAAAACCGTGCGCCAAGTTAATCCAAACGATAATTTTGGAACAGGGGGAGTACTAATTAAATATGATAAAATTTGGTTTTAAATTAAACTATACTTGAAAAAAAAACAAAAAGAAAATATTGGCTTATTTTTATAGAAAATTGATTCGTGACATCCATTTTACAGAAAGTTGTTACGTGTCAGCAGCGGTTTCTATTTTAGTTATATTTATAGATTTCATATTTTTATCTTCAACTCATTTGCTACGTAAGTAGCATGTCCTAGCCTGATTAATAATACATAGGTCTGACAATTACAACTCTAAACGCATTAACCCGTTCTGTCCAACAGAAAAATTAACCGACCCAACCTCACTCGTTTCGTTCATTTTTTTTTAACACATTGGGCTAGGTCGGTTTAACGCGAGTTGAACCTGATATACATTTTTAACATGCTAGTTTTTTCTTTACAAATGTGTAGATTTGGGGGAAAAAACGAGGCAAGATGGCCCGGTCCATTACTCGTTCCAACCGTCTCATTTAGATCATTTAATATTCGAGTTTTAATAGATTTCAATATGTTTTGCATCCCAACTCGACCTAACACACCCAATTATCACGTATACATGTGTGACATAAAATTGCGCTAGATAAGATCTGGGAGAAGTCCCTGCTTTTAGCCCAACAGTTAGTTGTAACTTGTAAACATTTGGGTTTGAAAGTATCTCGGAAAATCAAAAATAAAATATAGTAAGACAGCTGAATTCAATAAGTGTGTAGATAAGATTAAAATAATTAAAACGATATTTGTATAAACAGAATCACTTTATCTTTATCTCGAGTTAGCAAGATACTTTTGATTTGATGAATGTTGGGGTCTACAAACTTTAAGGATATTATAGTGTCGTCCAAAAAAAAAAAAAGGATATTATAGTGAACCTTTTGTTAATTGTTTCGTTCCTTGAACTGATATCACGCAATAACAATGACGTGGTCTTAAGAATCAATAAAATTAAAGTTTCCATAGAAGATCTTTTGAATCTTAATTCGAAAAATAAAGTTTTATTCTCTTACAGGTTAATCAATTAATACAACATTGGTTAATCAATTAATACAACGTTGGTTTGGGTTAGAGGTGGCAAAATGAGTGTTATGGATCAATGGATAATATGCCATGGATAATGACCTATTATCCATTGATTCATAACACCCATTTTGCCACCCCTAGTTCGGGTGAAGAGAATTCGTCTTCCAAACTATACCAAGTGATATATTTTAATTATTTTTAAAATTTTCACCATTTAATTTTCTTTAAAAATTCAATCATTTATATATAGGAATTACGATTAGGGGTGGCAAAATGGGTATCATGAATAACTATGAGTTAGTTTATTATCCATAGATAACAAGATAACCCATAATTATCCATAACACTATTTTACTATCCCTAATTACGATAGTACCTACTTTACACAGTTTATTGATTTGTGACACAATGTTAAAGTAGATGACATGGTATCATTGATCCATAGAGAGGTCTCACCTAATTTATTATTATTTGTTTTTGTTTTTGTTTTTTTGTTTTTTGAAGAGAGGTTTCACCAAATTAAGAATCTAGTTTTGGAATAAAAGTGGAAGTATAAATCATTATGTTATCTTTATATCGTAATCAAGCAATCGCTAATGGGGTCAATTATTTTTTGCTAATGGAAATAATGGTACTTCAACTAATGTTTGTTAGATCTTTGAGGGACAAATCACTCGTGGATTCTAGTTTATCCAAAAATCTAATCATAGTAATCCTAAACCAAAAAAATAGAATGCATAAATGCATGGTCATTGATGAACTAACGTTTGTATACTATTTTAGGTTCATATGTAGGATTATCTTAGGGATCTTAATTTAGTAAGTCGGAATTTTATTCGCTTATAGCTTAACTCACCAATACATAGTGGGCTGGATAAAAAGATCCGTCTTATAAATATAATTGTAAGACCGTTTTACCAAAAAAATCTGTAAAACCGTCTTACCTAAGTTTTTGTTTTAGGTCTGAGACGAACAGCACCACCAATACAACTGTGAAATTGATCACATATGTTTGTATATAATTAATACCTTTAATCACATGTGACATTTTATCTCTTCTTCGACTAACAAAAAACTTTTAACGCAACTGTAAATTTAATTCTATTTGTTGTGGGCCCTATCATTAAAGTGAACCTTAACAAAATATAATAAAATAAAATGAAACAACTGATGAGAAGAGTTTTTAATAAGAAAAATGTTGGCGATGATATTTTAATTTACATATTTAACTAGATCGTCAAAAAAATCAATAGTCTTATCAAGATTGTGAAAAGAAATGGTTGATGGGTTATGTCTATACTCTTCCTCCAAAACTACATTGAAAATATAACATGTAAATCTTATGTAACAGTCAATTACTGGAAAATTAGGCTTAATTAGTGTATGTTCCTTTATAAACAATATCTTTTAAAAGTTAACTTCTCAAAGGTCCAGAACTCACTCCAGATATTATTTAAATTTATTATCTTTTTTTTATTTAAATTAAGCGCCTTGTTTGGTTGAATTTTCGTATTTTATTTTGTTTTATCGCAGTTGTATACTATATAGTTACAATGGATTGGGCTACACTTGAGTCTTTGTTTTGAGTTGGAGATGACTTATTTAGTTATTTACTTGATTTATATATTCGTACACATGACATGATATCAGTATATCTGATTTCGTCAATAGAAATAACAGTGCTTAAATAAAATGTGTTATTTTAAAAAAATATTACAGTTAAGGGGTACATTGCTTCAAGTGATAGTTGAGGGATTGATATTTTTTAAGGGATGACTGTTCAGAAGATTAAACATAGGATATGACTTTGTAATATGAAGATAAACATATGGATAAGAAAAATGGATGACTGCTAATAATATTAATTATATTGTAGGGGTGACTTGTAATAGGGAAAAAAAATAAGAAGTTAAAAATAAATAACTACTTACACATGTAAATATAAGGGTGAATCTCAACCGTACCTAGTTGTTTTATAATATAGATGCTGGTAGAAATTTGAGGCGAAGGAATAAGAGTCTCTCTTATCAAATTGAGGTTTTTTTTTTGTATGAGAAGAGATGGAACCTGAAATCTCATATATTTTGTAAAGATCAAACTCTACCATTGGACCATTCCTTAGAGTCACTTATCAAATTGATGTTGCAAAACATATACACCCTTAAACTGTGTGTCAAATTAAATTTGATGTTGACCCATCAAAAAAACTATTTCATCCCATTTTGTTCCTTTTTTTCGTATATTGTTGAACTTTTTTATAATTCGTTTGTTTGGTGCAGCGTTGTCAAGACGCAATTTTTCAATACATAGTTGATGTTTTTTTAGATAACTTCAATTTGTAGCGGTGAAAACGAATGATTCGTTTTGGTGACACATCTGATTTAAACGTTATATTAGAATGAACTGTAACTGATTTTTTTTTCTTCATATTTTTCTTGTATTTTTTACTATACGCAGTATCAAACAGATTCCATTACAAGAATTTCTAGACACAAACTATGAAATGCTCTTTGTTGTTAGGATTCAAAACTTGAAGCAGTCACGGACGAAGCTACCGATGAAGCTTCATCTACTGACTCATCAACCAAAAATACAACATAATAAAATAAACAGATCAATAAGCAAAACAAACTAAAAACACCAAGTTAGGGTTCAGGTCTACAAGTATTAAACTTATAGATAAAAACTTGTAGATGTTGACTTATTGCAAACATTTGACTAATTAAAAGATTGTAAAGATCTTAATATGAAAATTACGTTTGAGAGTGAAAATCCTACGAAAAATCTCATGAGAGAATATGAAATTTATTCAATACATAACACCCTTAAAAACACACGGTTATGAAAACAAAACAAAGGGCGAATAACATAAACTATGAGTAGGACAATGGAATGATGTTTCATTCAATACAAACACATTCTTGCTATGCGTGAGCTCTGTGCGAAATCTCTCTTTAAAACTCTCAACTTCGGTAACTATGTCAAGTGGCGTCCATCTCCTTATATAAGACTCTAGGAAACATGTCAAACACTTCAACATGTGAATGTTAAGGTTATGAAAGAATTCATAAGTATTAAACATCAACATCGTTATACGAGATAATAACCAAACTTCCTAAAAAGTCACAAAGAAAAACAACAATAACCTTGTAACCCAAAAAATAAAACATGACGAATGAGGGAAAATATATCTGTAGCCCAAAAGTAAAACATGACGAATGAGAATGAGGGAAATTAAATAGGTACGAGTTTTTATACTAACAAACTACATTAATGAGAACATCATATGTTTAATTCAATATTCAAGTAAAAAGTAGTACCCTATAAGAGCAAAGAAAATGAGAATTCTTCCGCAAATCTTTAGGAAATCTTCAAGAATCAAAAGCAAATCAACGAAGGATTTTAAGAATTAAGAATCATTGGATGAACCCAAATAATCCTCAAATCTACAAAACAGTCCCTTAGTAAGCGATCACGTTTTGAAGAAAAAACCATCAAAGCGGTATCATTTTGATGGTTGTTTTTTTATTATGAAAAAGCGGTCAATCAGGGCTGATAGCCCTCTTGACACGTGTCAAGCCCTGGTTGGTTGGTTGGATTTTATAATTATCCCCTATTTTGGGCA
The DNA here is from genome assembly GCA_013146195.2 of Codonopsis lanceolata. Taxonomy (NCBI): domain Eukaryota; kingdom Viridiplantae; phylum Streptophyta; class Magnoliopsida; order Asterales; family Campanulaceae; genus Codonopsis; species Codonopsis lanceolata. The sequence continues at coordinate 7,977,433 of CM028379.1, forward strand.
GTTTTGGTATTCAATTTTTTTAAACAGTACACATTTTTATCTATAAATAGAGACTTAGTTTGCTTTATTTAAACACCACCAAACAATTTTTTTTGCAAAATTTGAAGTTTATTTACATTTCTCTCTCTTCCCTTTCTCTCCAAATTTCATGTTTTTTTATTGAATCTATTTTTAAGTTGTGTATTAACGCAATTTATTACTAATATTATTATTTACTACTTAAATATTTTAATTATTAATATTGCAGATTATTAAATATAATTATATTTATTGTTAACCGTTTATTATTACCGTTATTATTGTTAAATATCATATTATTATTGTTATTAGTTGTTATTATTATTGTTCATATTATCATTAAGTTATATTAGTTGTCATTATTGAATACTGATAATATTATATTATAAATAATAGCGAATTATTCTCATTATACTAAATTAATAATATTATAAATAAATAATATCGAATTATAATATATATTATTCAAAATATAATAAATAAATAATTTTTAATAATTATTATTTATTGAATTTAAAATTTAATTATTTATGCAATATCAAATTTATTTGTAGGTATAAATTGAAAAAATATATTAAATTAATAGAGATAAAGATGCTATAGTATGTAAAGTTATTGGAGATAAAGATAATGAAATATTTAAATATGTTAGATTTTGTGCTACCATTAAAAATATTTTTAAATTTTAAATCAAATAAATATTAAATAAATTATTTTATTAATTTTTAATGATTTATGTTTGATTTAATCAAACCATTGTACATGCATTACGAATCTATATTATAAACAATTTAGAGGTTGGGAAAATTATCTTAAAAAATTTAACGGTTGAGATTAGGGGTGAGCTATTTAGAGGTTGAGATTAAATTATCTTTAAAAATTAACGGTTAAGATTCAGCACATTCAAAAACTAATAATGTTTGGAATCATGTAATGAGTAGTTATCAATTTTTAATTCCCTATTTGTTATTATATATAATAAAATAATAATAAATACACATTTCATTACAAATCACCCCCATAATTAATATTATGAGCATACCATGTGATTAATCTTCTAAACAATCATTCCTTATAAAACATCAATCTCTCAATTAAAAATTAAAACAATGTATTGCACTTAAACATTTTTTTAAAACACACCTTCTATTTAAATATTATCATTTCAATTTACGAAATCAGATATACAGGGGCCAGTACATATCTATAAAGACGAACGGAAGCATAAAAATAGTAATCCTAAATAAAATTAAAAAAACAGGTGAAGAACGTGTTTTCAATGAAATTTTGTCACCTAAATCCATCCAAATTATTGAACTCGTCCTCCTGTCCGAAGAATTATTATTATTGAAATGACCAAAACACCCACTCATGTCCTTGGAAATTACTCCATGTATGATGGATGCCAATGCCATGGTGGTGGTGGTGATGGACAGAAACAAAAACCATGGGCTTGGCGCCGCGTATGCCTGACAAAATATCATCTCAATCCCTTTTAAGTCTTATCTGTTTATAGCAGTATAATAGTGTGCAAGTACCAATCATGCATAAATTGGTTGGGTGCAATCAATCAAGTTGGGCCCACCAAATAATAATCCCAAAGATCGACGTTCCACATTGCCCCACGCTTCATGAACTATTGTTATTGAGCTGTAGCTGGTCCCACCACCCACGAGATTTGGATAGGATAAGACTTCGAATTTTATGCTAAAAAAGTAAAAATTAGTTGTAGCATTTGATTTTGAGGGCATGAGAATTTGATCCCATGTGACGGGGATTTTTTAACAATTTTAATTATACGTGTCAATTTTAATATTTTCATTTATATTCAATTAAAATAGAATTATTTAATGTAAATATGAATTTGATTTTATATAATGTGAATTTCAATCCCATCACCAAAATAAAATTTGATAAAATAATAAAATAAAATAGGAGTTTTTTTAAAAACAAAATATTGACTGGTATATATCTACAACCTTGTGTAGAATAAGAAAATTAGCATCGTTAGCATCGTCAATGCTAATGTTAATGTAAAAGAAATTAGATGTTATGTAGAATTTATATATTTAAAAAAAAACATCTTCAATGCAAATGTCGATGAGGGGTGTATATATAATGTATCAACCAAATTTGTTCAAATTATGAATAACAATATCAATTTTTCAAATTCTACATGAGTGTGAATATATCATAGTCTTTAAAAAAAAAAAAACTATTTCTATTGGATATTCCCTTTTTTGTTTTTGTTAAATTTCATTTTAGTGGTGGAAGCATGTCACAAAAATCAAATCAACATTTACATTGGAAAGGTTCATTTCAATTAAATGTGAATGAAGAGAAAAAAATTATCACAAATGATTGAGATGTCGTTTGTTTGATATTTGGTATGCAATAGCTGGTCTGGACTAACATCACGAGTTACCCAGATAAAGTATTTATTCTGTCACTAATTAAACCAAGGAAGAGGGGGTATTATTAGCGTCCTCACTAACAAAATTGGGATTGAAATTTTTAATATGAAAACTACTCTCGATATATAAATGTAGATTATTAGTGATGGTGCTAGTAGTATTGAAATTAATAATACTGTTTATTCATGTCCGACTATCATATAAGTCTTGAGGGTGTTAATTGCTCATGACCAAGTAAGACCAAATCCACAATTGTATTTGTGATGTTCTTATCCATAATGTGAAAAAATTTAAATTTATTGACACATCATATCCACACTTTTTATCCACATCTATATCGAATAAGTTTTTTCTTTCAAAGTCTCATTAACATCTATTTTCATTTGCATTCGCAATAGCATTCGTTATGCTCCGTTATGTTTTTGTTTTTCGTTTTTTTCAAAATGGTCGTATAGTTTCCTTTTTTGAAAACAATTTCATCATTTAATGTTACATTTTCTTTTCACTTTAATTATAATCCACATAGATATGAGCATTAAAGAAAATTATATGTTATACCACTATTAATAAAAAAATCAATTATTTTTTCTTATTTAATGTTCATGATCAAATAAAATAATAATTTAGGGACCGAGGGAGTATTTTAAAAAGGTAATGCTTGAGCCACTCTTATTTTACACTAAAAAATAGGTACTCTGTTATGTGATACACTTTCATTGACTGGAGTGCTGGGACCCACAAAATATCAAACCAATGAGAGAATGCTACATCATAAAGTACCTATATTTTAATATAAAATAAAAGTGGTCCTAGCATTACCCATTTTAAAACTAATCGATTGATAATTTCAAAATAAAACATTTATTTATTATTTAAAAAAGGTAGAGTACAAAAAAACTCTGTGCAAAAACTCTATGCCATAGTACTACTGTATTAACTTTTCCTGAAACATGTACAACATTTAATTCGTGTAGTACTGTTTAATAAAATTTTCGAGTCTCACAACAACCTTTGGTATATTCGAGTATATCCTGAAGTCAAAGAAGACAAAAGATTGACTCCTACCTGACGTGGATCCTTGCTGTTTTGTCTGCCATCCTAGACTATCCTCACACTCATGATTGAGCTATATCACGCCACGTGTCATACATCTCCCCTCTGTCATGTGCGCGGAGGCTCGTTCGTCCACTTAGGATTCATAGGACCCACGAGATGGCCAACCCTCTGCTATATATAAACAGTTTTCATGATTGGCTTTATAGCAAGAAATTCTTTTTTTATAGAAGAAAAAAGAAAAAGTGATCTAGATTAATCGTGTAAAGTAGTCCATGGCTAGAACAGCAACGGCTAGAATTCCGATGAGTCACCGGATTTTGACATGGGGCAGTTACGAAACGGAGGTTTCCGGCGACCCGGCTATGGATTTGTCCGATTCGGTTTTCGGGTTCTTTGAGGAACAATGTGAAATTTCTCCCGATAGCACGGGGAGCAATGGGTATCGTGAGATTGAAGAGGACGACGAAGAGGAAGATAAAGAAAATCCAGAGAGTATTGAAGATAATAAAAGTTTTTGGGAGAGCCAACATGAACAATTACAAGTAAGTTAATTTTAATGCTCAATTTAGACTTTTTAAGGTTTAATTAATTATTAATGGTCAAAATTTTGATTGAGCGGTTTTACGGATATTTTTTTTATAAGAAGAATGGTTTTTATCCGGCACACTACGTCTTACATGAGACCTATCATGAATTATTGTTGGGAATCAATTTTATTTCATACAACTTTTTTTCTGGGTTATATTCATGCATGTAACTTGGGTTTCAATATAAGGTAGTTTTACTTTAATATCCTTCATATGATTGGGATTTTGCCATTTTGGAGTTAGAAGTGAGGCTAATTTTGGAAATAAAGTGACTAATTTGGTCCTCAATCGTACAGGCAACCTTGTACAGGACTACTTCTTTGGAATCAAGAATAAGAAATGACACAAAGGCAGCACTTAGGGAATCACAATTGACCGGAAATGTCTGTACTTGCCGGAGACCAATCTCCGGTGGTTGCCGGGATTGCCTAATGAGAGAAATCTGCGGTCGGCTTCAGAATACCGGTTACAATTCTGCAATTTGCAAGTCCAAGTGGAAGAATTCACCAGAGATTCCTTCAGGTAGTCCCGGAAACAATTAATTCAGAAATTGACTAATATTGCAAATATTATATTTAAAAGTAGATATTTTTTATGAAACACTTGAATTGATAACCCTTCAACTTGTAGCTATTTACATTGCATAACCTAATTCTCATAAGTTTTTTTTTTTTGCCCTTTGATGTAGGTGAATATACATTTATGGATGTGGTGGACAACTCCAACCCTAAAAAAGGAGAGGTAAGGGTGATAATCGAGTTAAATTTTCGGGGTGAATTTGTAATGGCGAGAGCGAGCGAAGAGTACAACCGGCTAGTAAGCAAGTTACCGGAAGTGTTCATCGGGAAAATCGAGAGATTACTAGCCCTAGTTAAGATTTTGTGTACGGCGGCTAAAAAGTGCATGAAGGAGAAAAAAATGCACTTGGGACCGTGGAGGAAACATCGGTATATGCAAGCTAAGTGGCTTAGGGTTTCCGAAAGGAAGGCGTCTTCACGGCCATTGTCGACCGAATATTCTAGTCGGCCACAACCTCGGCCGAGGGCATCCATGCTTACGGTGGATCTCTTAGAGAGTTTACCTAACTTGCATTGTACTGCGGTTGAAGTTGCTTGAGTGTAAATACATATATTTTTTGGTTTGTGTGAAAAGATATAGAATATGGATACGTAACAATATCATATTAGCGTGCAAAAATGTCTTTATATTTCCTTTACTAATTAAGTTTTTTGAGCTGTTACCGTGAGAACCTCGTTTTTTTATTTACCCATTGTCAACTATTAGTATGAAAAATGAATATGTAATAATATCATGTTCTAATGATTTAAGAATAATTCGTTGGTTTCTATGATGGAAAAGAAGAAGAAAAGAAAGAAAAGAAAACGAAATGCAAAGGTTTAAGATTAAGGTAAGGGACTCATCACTCAAGTAGTTGGATCAAACACTCACGAGGCATGCACGAAAAAATATAACCAAAAACCAATTTTAACAACTAAATTTTGACTCCGACATACATGAGAGCAAAGACTGAGGTTGACCTGAATGGAAAAGACTCTTATCGCTTAAATAATAGAAATCAACTTGGAGCCCTTGTGTTTGCATAAAATATCCTTGGAAAATGTCCATGTTTCTAATACCCGACCATAACTTGAATATTAGTTTGAGAAACTAAAAAATGTGATTGTACCTAGTTGAATATTAGTTTGAGTCTGGGGATAACTTGAGAAACTAAAAAAAATTAAAAGACAATAAAAGACTATTATTAGAGAAACAATAAAATCAGCTCAAAAGAAAAAAATAATTAGAAGTTTTGATTTGACAAAAGTTTAGGTAAGACGGTTTTACAGAGATATTTGCAAGACGAATTCTCGTTACCCGACCCACCGTATGTTGGTGGGTTGAGTTGTGAGAAAGTATATGTCAGTCTTATAAATTAAGATCCGTAAGACCGTTTTACAGGTGACTTACTCTCTTGATTTATTGGACAAACAAATTAAAATTTTATTTGAAATTGGATAATAATTAATATGGAGCATCCTAAGAAACAAAAAAAACAAAACCTACCAAACCAAACAAACCAAACAAAGCCAAAACGACACCCAAACCTACCGATCAACACAAAACCAATACACTAAACCAAACTAGGGAGCCAATAAACCAAATTCTAGGCAACTAAAAAAAACCCACTAACTGTTAGTCTCACCATATTCAAAGAATTGATTAGAGAACACTTTCGGTCCTCAATCTCCTAAAGTTCATCCGTTTTCTCCAACATATGATTGCTTGCTCCTCGGGACCAATTCTCAGACATGCCTAACACTTGCTTTCGTAACAAAATTCATCCATCTCTTCTTTAATCATGTCAAAGTTAAGAAAAAGAATCGAGAAAACAGCCTTTCTTATTTTAATCATGACATACTCAAAGAAAAAAGGAATGGGAAAAATATCAAAAAGTTTTACTTAGAATATTTCAAAGTTTTAATTAACTTTTTGGTCCCTTGACTTTACAGAGATCATTTATTTGGTCATACTACTAAAAAATTAATTTATTTGGTCTTACATTGTTGACTTTTTTTCGATTAGATTTCCCCTCAACCCGTTAAGGCGTTAACGTTAAACTTTCACACGATTAAAAAAAGGAAAAAATAAAATAAAATCTTAGTCTCTTTTTGCGTCAATTATTCCCTTCATTGCCCTAATCCCCTCCTCCAGCCGAGATCTCCATCGCCAGTCCTCTCCCTCTCTCAGATCCGACCTAAAAAGCCATCTCCATCACTCTCTCTACAATCGCTCTCAGCTAGATCCGAGTTCATAAATTCCATCCAACCTTCATTCTCCTCCTCCAATCGACGTACCAAATTTCTCCTTCACACCAGCAGTCATTCGCGCCACTACTAACTCGAGTCATCTCCCCTACCATTCTTGTAGCTCTCTCTCTCTCTCTCTCTCTATCTCCCGGTTCTGAGGGTGTGCGAACTGACCGACAGAACAGGGCCCCCAATGCTAAAGGCCCATCTTTTTATACCTTGTGAATTGTCTAGTTGTCTTCAGACTTCACTCATCAGGCCCATAACAGAAATACAATAGAATAGTCCAATCTCGTGCTGAAAAAGTGGAAAGTGGAATCAAGAAACCAAATACGTAAATACCAATCGACAATCTCGCTAATCGCAATCGACAATCGTAATTATCGCATCTATCTCTATCTCTCTCTCTCTTTCTCTTTCTCTCGTTTCTCTCAAATCTCAATCACGGAATCACCGCTGTGACTCGTCATCCTCCCTAAAAAATGAAGCTGTAAAACCGGTCCAGTCAAGAAAAGAAGACTTCAACAGCTCTCTTCCCTTGGCCTTCATTCTGCTCTCCTACACCAAGTCACCAACAACAACCTTTTTTTTTCAAATATTTTTCTTTCGGAATTCCGAGCCGAGCGAAACGAATCAACAATTCTTAATTATTTTCTTTGAAGGAGAAGATTTGATTCATGTGAACATAGAACAAAATTGTCAAATTGACAATTACGAAGTTCATTACTTCAATTGTTCGAGCTTTTGACTTTTGTGGAGTAAATTTGTAAATGTAATCCATTCCAAGTAATTGAAGTAATCAAGTAAGTGTTCACAGTTCAGTTCAATTTTTACCTCAAATTTTATTTCATTATTTATTTGTTTGTACTCATTTACAATATTTATCGGGTTGTTTGTATTATTATTATTTTTTGGTTCATTTCATTTGATTCACAATTTCAGCCCTTATATTTGTAATATCATTATTTCATTGAAGGTGGAAAATTATCGCTTATAAAATTTTGTTGACTTTTTCTGTAACTGTTGCATCTACAGAAAAAAGCTTTTCAAAATTGAAGTTATTAAAGTCCTACTTGCGTTCTACAATGACACAAGAAAGACTTAATGGATTAGCATTGATCGCAATTGAGGATGATTTTCTGGAAAATATTGATTATGAAGATCTAATTGAAGATTTTGCATCAAAAAATATTAGAAGGATGATACTTTTTAAATAAAAAGTTTGGTTGTAATTTGGAAAATTAGTTATTTTTTATATTCATTTGTAAAAAAAATATACTTTGAATATTAAAATATTATGATATATGCAATTTATTTTTAGATTTTTGGTAATTATTATTTTTTATCAATTTAGGGTCTAATATTAAATTAAAGACAGGGCCCTGAAAATGTCAGGACCGGCCCTGCTTCCCGCCGATCTCTCCCTTCTCTCATACTTGTGCTCAGTAGTAACTCTAGATTTAAATTGAGCCCCATCACAAGCCACTCCCTCCAAATTCCATTTGTCATCTTCATTAGCTCCCCTCAATTATGGTGAGTTCTTGACCCCAATCACAATGCGTGCTCCTCTTTACCTCAAAAGTCACCTAGAAATTAAGAACATGCCTGACTGAAATTGAGCATTGAATTTGAAGTATTTTGATTGGTGATTTCTTGTGTTATCAATGAATTTTGATGTTTTTATGAATTTTTGAGTTGATACGTGAAGGTTATATCTATATACCAATCAAGTTTGTTATCTAATAGTAATCATGAGTTACCTCGTGCAAACTTGAACTTTGAGCAAAGAGGAAGACTTTCTACTTGAGCTACGATCTTCGTATGTCACGATCAACAATCTGCAAGTCTCTCTCGTCGGATTGATATCACGTAGCACGAATATCAATCTCTGGTTCGATCACACCGCAAATCCAAGCCTCTTGATAGTTAGGCTAGAGAGAGTATTTTGTGAGATAGTATTAGGAGAGAGAGGAAGGGGCGGCCAAGGGGAGACGTTTTCTCCTCTTAGGCGTGTAATAGCATTAGGGTTTTATCCCTTTAGTTGCCATATTTATATTATTGTACAAGAAACTCTTATTTCTTGTAGGTTAAGTTAAGTCAATCCCGAACCCATTCGGATTAAGAAACTAATTAACCTTTAATAATATAAATATATTCCATGTGAGCGGAAGTAAATAATCGGGCCACAAGCCCAATTGCTGACATCTCCCACTCGCACACATGGGCTCACCTCTCTTACCACATCATATCATCAAAACACGTTAAACACTGCCTCTTCATATTGGAAGTAAAGCGTGCGACATGACAAGAAAGATAAAGAGTGGATCGCTATACCAAATCATCATCTGACCAGCATTGAACGTTCTCGTTAGAAAACAAAACTCATCTATACCCCAGACCGTATATATACATCAATTTAGGCATCCTCAATCCCTCAAGAGCAGTGCTTAAACCTCAACGTGTTTGTGTATCAAGATCAATCTCTTGAACCGTATGTTCAATATGATCGCCATGATATTGAAACACAAAAATAAAGATGTATATCATACTATCTTCCTTAGACACTCATATCAATCACTCTGGATTAACTGCTTTCCCAGCAATACTCCGTAGGGCTGTATGTGCATAGCCCGTAGGTCGGTATGCCAAAGTATCATCATCAACGTCCAAGTTCATGATAAAGTTCTAAGTCACATAGGGTATAATTGTGACCTGGATTTAATCACTGGAACTCACACAGTGATGAAACAGGGATCATTCAATCACTTTCTTAGGTCACATTATAGTTACATACAGATGATGTGTATGCTATGGCTGAACTCCTACACGAAGTAGGCATGTCATGCTCAAACGCCATGCGAACCTTAGTCTAGCCGTCCTTCTTGCGTCTAACCTGAGTACTCAAAAGCAGTCACTCTTCTAGTGTCTCTTTTTAGATTTTACATTCGGACTTTTCCTTGGGATATAAAGTCGACCTTTATAAAAGGTCTCATCTTGTAACCTTAGTCGGCCTTGTGTACTTTTCCTTGGAATCAATTTTATTTCACACAACTTTTTTTCTGGGTTATATTCATGCCTGTAACTTGGGTTTCAATTAGAGGTGGCAAATGGACGGGCATGGGCGGGCGTAAATGGGCGACGGGCTCAAATGGACGGGCAAGTAAGTGTCCATTTAATAGTATGGGCATATATGGGCGGGCACTAAATGGGCATGGGCGCCCATGGGCGCCCATTTACTCATTAACATATGCAGGCGAAATACATATTTGCTTTTGGCTTTAAGTCAGGCTACTAGAGATCTGTGACATTAGCACTGTGGTAGCTGTTAGAGGGATTCTTTGCTTAGTTTACACTACCCTGATTAATAAAAACGGGAAAGTTGATATAGCTGTTGCTTAGAAAATATGTTAATCCTGAGTCTCGACTAGTTGAGAGTACTAACCTTCAACAGTGGGGATTAAGGGTTTGAGGCAACTAAGATCATGATGTTGGCGGGATGCATATGGCTCTAGCTCGACTTGAGGGAGTGCTGATTATGCTCATAATTTATCTTCTTTCTTTTGATACAGTTGTCGTGGATGAGGATTTATTGGATGTTTTATTTAAGTTATGTTTGAGAGCATTAAAATAATAGCGGCAAATGATATTTGTGGATGCAAAGCTCTTTCAATCTTCAAAATAATGCGTCCTAGTCTGGTTTAGTAAAGGATTGGCCACCATCAATTAGCTTTCATTTAGTGAGCTTACATCTCTATGTTATAGAAGTTACTGGAGATTTGAGAACAAATAATTGTTAGAGTTAAGGTAGAATTGTAGATACATAAGTTCGTCGTGATTGCACTGACAGTCAAGTGCCTGGTGAAAGAACTGCACCAAATTGAATTGTAAAAGGTGGAGCAGTAATGGAAGGTTAGAGAACAGTGTAGGCCAATAATGAAATACCAGAACTTCAAAGGTGTGTTGCCTTGAAGAGAATGGCAAACACAGTGCATATATATATATATATATATATATATATATATATATATATATATATATATATATATATATATATATATATATATATATATATATGTGTGTGTGTATGAGGTGGGGGGTGGTTGGAAGAGTGGGGGTACAATATAAATATATTAATTATGTTAAACGTCATTATTAATCTTAAGAATTTTATAATTATGTATGTAATTGATAAAACAAAATTAGAACAGAAAGTGAATGAGTTTTAGGATGGGTCGTGGTATTTAAAATATAATGTGAAAAAAATTTTAGGTGTGCCCATACCCATTATTTATTTGCAGGCGGCAATGCAGGCACCTCTAGTTTCAATATAAGGTAGTTTTACTTTAGTATCCTTCATATGATTGGGATTTTGCCATTTTGGTGTTAGAAGCGAGGCGAATTTTGGAAATAAAGTGACTAATTTGGTCCTCAATCGTACAGGCAACCTTGTACAGGACTACTTCTTTGGAATCAAGAATAAGAAATGACACAAAGGCAGCACTTAGGGAATCACAATTGACCGGAAATGTCTGTACTTGCCGGAAACCAATCTCCGGTGGTTGCCGGGATTGCCTAATGAGAGAAATCTGCGGTCGGCTTCAGAATACCGGTTACAATTCTGCAATTTGCAAGTCCAAGTGGAAGAATTCACCAGAGATTCCTTCAGGTAGTCCCGGAAACAATTAATTCAGAAATTGACTAATATTAGTATTTTTTTATGAAACACTTGGATTGATAACCCTTCAACTTGTAGCTATTTACATTGCATAACCTAATTTTCATAAGTATTATTTTTTTGCCCTTTGATGTAGGTGAATATACATTTATGGATGTGGTGGACAACTCCAACCCTAAAAAAGGAGAGGTAAGGGTGATAATCGAGTTAAAATTTCGGGGTGAATTTGTAATGGCGAGAGCGAGTGAAGAGTACAACCGTCTAGTAAGCAAGTTACAGGAAGTGTTCATCGGGAAAATCGAGAGATTACTAGCCCTAGTTAAGATTTTGTGTACGGCGGCTAAAAAATGCATAAAGGAGAAAAAATGCACTTGGGACCGTGGAGGAAACATCGGTATATGCAAGCTAAGTGGCTTAGGGTTTCCGAAAGGAAGGCGTCTTCACGGCCATTGTCGACCGAATATTCTAGTCGGCCGCAACCTCGGCCGAGGGCATCCATGCTTACGGTGGATCTCTTAGAGAGTTTACCTAACTTGCATTGTACTGCGGTTGAAGTTGCTTGATTGTAAATACATATATTTTTTGGTTTGTGTGAGAAGATATGGAATATGGATACGTAACAATATCATATTAGCGTGCAAAAATGTCTTTATATTTCCTTTACTAATTAAGCTTTTTGAGGTGTTACTGTGAGAATCTCGTTTTTTAATTTACCCATTGTCAACTATTAGTATGAAAAATGAATATGTAACAATATCATGTTCTAATGATTTAAGAATAATTCGTTGGTTACTATGATGGAAAAGAAAAAGAAAAGAAATAAAAGAAAACGAAATGCAAAGGTTTAAGATTAAGGTAAGGGACTCATAACTCAAGTAGTTGGATCAAACACTCACGAGGCATGCACTAAAAAATATAACCAAAAACCAATTTGAAGAACTAAATTTTGACTCCGACATATATGCAGTGTTTTAAAACTTCCCGCCTAGCTTCGACTAGGCCCCGCTTAGGCGCTAGGCCCCTTTCTACCGCCGCGGCTTTCTTAGTCACCGCCTAATCGACCAAGTCGACGTCTACGTCAAATCTAGCCGACCTTAATTTATTTTTGTAGCTTTGATTTTGTGGCATTCGATGATCGGAGAAGGAAGGGGGGGGGGCGAACTGGAGAAGGAAGGGGGAGTGGTAATGGTGAGGTAGAGAGGGAGGTAATGGGGGGCGAACTGGAGTAATTTTTTTTTTGTTTTTAGTTCTAAACTTGGCTGGTTTATTGCTTTGGTGTTGTTGAGAATTAAGATTAATGGTAGGTTTGTATATTTTTGTTCATTTTACAAATATAGACAAGTGTTTGATAAAATGACAAATATAAAAAAAAATTAAATTTATATTCAATGTGTTTGATCTTTGATGTAAATTATCAAAAAATTGTAATTATACCTTAATTCTAGTCCCCGACTAGGCCCCGATTACGCCTCGACTAGTCTCCTAGGCGCTAGGCCCTACTGTGTCGCCTAGCGGCCGCCTAACGATTTTTAGAACCTTGCATATATGAGAGCAAAGACTGAGGTTGACCTGAATAGAAAAGACCTTTATCGTATAAATAATAGAAATCAACTTCGAGCCCTTGTGTTTGCATAAAATATCCTTGGAAAATGTCCATGTTTCTAATACCCGACCATAACTTGAATATTAGTTTGAGAAACTAAAACATGTGATTGTACCTAGTTGAATATTAGTTTGAGTCTGGGGATAACTTGAGAAACTAAAAAAATTAAAAGACAATAAAAGACTATATTATCAGAGAAACAATAAAATCAGCTCAAAAGAAAAAATAATTAGAAGTTTTGATTTGGCAAAAGTTTAGGTAAGACAGTTTTACAGAGATATTTGCAAGACGAATCCTCGTTACCCGACCCACCGTATGTTGGTGGGTTAAGTTGTGAGAGAGTATAGGTCCGTCTTATAAATTAAGATCCGTAAGACCGTTTTACAGGTGACTTACTCTCTTGATTTATTGGACAAACAAATTAAAATTTTATTTGAAATTGGATAATAATTAATATGGAGCATCCTAAGAAACAAAAAACAAAACCTACCAAACGAAACAAAGCCAAAACGACACCCAAACCTACCGATCAACACAAAACCAATACACTAAACCAAACTAGGGAGCCAATAAACCAAATTCTAGGCAACTAAAAAAAATCCACTAACTGTTAGTCTCACCATATTCAAAGAATTGGTTAGAGAACACTTTCGGTCCTCAATCTCCTAAAGTTCATCCGTTTTCTCCAACATGATTGCTTGCTCCTCGGGACTAATTCTCAGACATGCCTAACACTTGCTTTCGTAACAAAATTCATCCATCTCTTCTTTAATCATGTCAAAGTTAAGAAAAAGAATCGAGAAAACAACCTTTCTTATTCATTAATCATGACATAATCAAAGAAAAAAGGAATGAGAAAAATATCAAAAAGTTTTACTTAGAACTAGCTTTATACCCGTGCGTTAAACGCACGCCTTTTATCTGTTTCAATCAAATTATACATAAGCAACATGAAGTAAAAAAAAATAAAATTAAAAGAATAAATTATTGTAAAACTAATATCATGATTAAAAACTTTAATGATAATAAATAAAATAAACAAATAATTGTATCGTAAAGATTGTGAGTTCGATATGTACATAAACTGAACATATTATTATAACGCAGCGATTAAGAAAAAATATAATTATTAATAGAGAATACAATAAATAAATAAAATCTTTTATAAATTTTAGAATATTTTTTTAATACAACATTTGTCATTTGATATGTGCGATTACTACTACTATCACTATGATCAAATATGTACAATTATTACTACTATCACTATCAATAACAAAACTCACGTAATCTATATTAATCAATATTAATATAATATTTTTTTTATCTATTAGTTAGTGCGTTATGAAAATTAAACACATAATTAAAATATAAGGGTGAAAATATAAGTAAATTTAATTATTGCTTATTACATGAATGAAAAATTCATATATATTTTATAATATGTCTTTAAACGAATATATATTTGTTAAAGAATAAAAATTGTATAAAAAATTCAAATGATGATAAACCAAAGAAAAACAACTCAAATTACATACTCACTCCGTCCCTAAATTATCGTCATCCTTTCCTTTTTCGTCCGTCCCAAAATAATTGTCCACTTTGAAACTTACCTTTTTAGAACATAACTTTTACCACTTTACCCTTACTTTTTCACCCTACTTTAATTATGAGCCACATACACATGGGCTTTAAAGGAAACTACACATTAAACCAATATAAATAATCAAGTCAATTGTTTTTTCTTAATCTGTGCACCGAGTCAATCAGGACAATAATTTAGGGACGGAGGGAGTACTTCCTACAGTTATCTCTCATCCGAAATGACCAAAATGTCATCGACTCAAAAATCCTTTCATTAATAGTGTCACCCAAATGATGTGACACTGATAATATGTGTACTTACTTATTACAACTATATCTACAAATATTTAAGTCCAAATCAATAGACAATAAAATAGACATTTAGGTGCCGTTTGGTAGTCAGGATTAAGGCCGGATAGGATTAATAAGTCGAGTTGTCTGATGTTTGGTACGCAATAGGTGGTCGGGACTAATAGCACGAGTTATCTGGATAAAGTCATTATCCCCTCATTATTAATACCAAGGGAGAGGGTAGTATTATTAGCGCCCTCACTAAAAAAAAATTGGGATTAACATTTGTAATCTCAAAACTATCCCCGATATACAAGTGAGGATTAATAGCGAGGGCACTAATAGTACTGGGATTAATAATACTGCTTATTCTTGTCTGACTACCAAACAAGCCCTTAGATTATAATTGCTCTCAATTTATTGTACCTCTCATAGAGTATGATATACTCGGCTACTCGCCCATATACATAATCACACCCCTCTACAGTCATCGTACATGTTTCAGAGCAATTAGACTATGATTTACTTGCTCATATTCATCTTTCAATGTCAATGAGCGAAAATGGAATCCGGTAATGATGATGTTGTCACCTCTCATCAGGACCTTATTGATATTTAAAAGTCCACTCATCAAGTATGTTATAATGGATGCTACTACTTTTGCCAGTAAAATTACATGGTTATAGACAACAAAAGCGGCCATAGAGCATTTATATTCAAGGAGAAAGCACATTTACGATTAAGTAAACAATGTTTGTTGAGTATCAAATTAGACATGACAAATTTTAAGAATCCATAGTTGTTTATCAACTTATATTTCACTATGTACTTGTTCTTTAGCTCCTATGGATATAATTTGTCTTGAAAAAACTCACAAGTAAATTAATATTCAAAGATGAAGCACATTTATTGCTGAGTAAATAATGTTTGTTGAGTTTTTAGATTGTTAGTCTCGCTTTCCTTGCATATTGGTAAGAAAAGAAAAGACATTCCATCTTAGATTGATGTTATTTAATTTCTTAACAGCTTCTTATGTTTTTTTTTAAATATATTTACTTATCAATACTTGTATATGTGTTCATATGTAAATAGTATCCTTATTTAGTAAGTAGTTACAGTGGTTATCTAGCAATCTTGAGATAAGCAAATTAAATTTGTCATTATATATATCTTCCAATTTTTGGCAAGTGCATTTTGAAGGGATCTTGCTATATTTGGATGTGTTAATTACATTTGTCATTATATATATAAAGAAAATGTAATAAAACAAAGTGTTCCAATTTCCAATGTCTTGTTAATTAAATCTTTTAACTTCCAATGCATATTTATGTTTTCATTTATGGAAAACATTTAGGCGGGAAAATCACGCTTGTTATTATATATATATATATATATATATATATATATATATATATATATATATATATATATATATATATATATATATATATATATTCATAGTTTTAATTAACTTTTTGGTCCCTTGACTTTACAGAGATCATTTATTGGGTCATACTACTAAAAAATTAATTTATTTGGTCTTACATTGTTAACTTTTTTTCTATCAGATTTCCCCTCAACTCGTTAAGGCGTTAATGTTAATTTTTCACACGATTAAAAAAAGGAAAAAATAAAATAAAATCTTAGTCTCTTTTTGCGTCAATTATTCCCTCCATTGCCCTAATCCCCTCCTCTAGCCAAGATCTCCATCGCCAGTCCTCTCCCTCTCTCAGATCTGACCTAAAAGCCATCTCCATCACTCTCTCTACAATCGCTCTCAACTGGAGCCGAGTTCATAAATTCCATCCGACCTTCATTCTCTTCCTCCAATAGACATACCAAATTTCTCATTCACACCAGCAGTCATCTGCGCCACTACTAACTCGAGTCATCCTCCCTACCATTCATGCCAAGACAAAGTCAAATCACGTGACCATCTATCATCTTCGTCTTGTACGCTAGTCAATTCACTTTCTTCCTTGGCCAAATTCACATCTCCACATACGATAAGTGCGTGCTTGTAGCTCTCTCTATCTCTCTCTCTCTTTTCCCGTCGATCTCTCCCTTCTCTCATACTTGTGCTCAGTAGTAACTCTAGATTTAAATTGAGCCCCATCACAAGCCACTCCCTCCAAATTCCAGTTGTCATCTTCATTAGCTCCCTCAATTATGGTGAGTTCTTGACCCCAATCACAACGCGTTCTCCTCTCTCCCTCAAAAGTCACCTAGAAAGAACATGTCTGACTGAAATTGAACATTGAATTTAAAGTGTTTTGATTGGTGATTTTTTGTGTTATCAATGAATTTTGATGTTTTTATGAATTTTTGAGTTGATATATGAAGGTTATATCTATATACCAATCAAGTTCGTTACCTAAGAGTGATCATGAGTTACCTCGTGCGAACTTGAACTTTGAGCGAAACGAAAGATTTTCTGCTTGAGCTACGATCTTCGTATGTCACGATCAACAATTGGCAAGTCTCTCTCGTCGGATTGATATCACGTAGCACGAATATCAATCTCTGGTTCACACCGCAAATCCAAGCATCTTGATGGTTAGGTTAGAGGGAGTATTTGGTGAGATAGTATTAGGAGAGAGAGGAAGGGGGCGGCCAAGGGGAGACGTTTTCTCCTCTTAGGCGTATAATAACATTCGGGTTTTATCTCTTTAATTGCCTTATTTATATTATTGTACAAGAAACTCTTATTTCTTGTAGGTTAAGTTAAGTCAATCCCGAACCCCTTCGGATTAGGAAACTAATTAACCTTTAACAATATAAATATATTCCATGTGAGCGGAAGTAAATAATCGGGCCACAAGCCCAATTGCTAACATCTCCCACTCGCACACATAGGCTCACCTCTCTTACCACATTGTATCATCAAAACCCGTTAAACACATCCTCTTCATACTGGAAGTAAAGCGTGCGGCATGAGAAGAAAGATAAAGGGTGGATCGCTATACCAAATCACCATCTGACCAGCATAGAACGTTCTCGTTAGAAAATAAAACTCGTATATACCCCAGACCGTATATATACATCAATTTAGGTATCCTCAATCCCTCAATAGCAGTGCTAAAACCTTAACATGTTTGTGTTTCAAGGTCAATCTCTTGAACCGTATGTTCAACATAATCGTCATGGCATTGAAACACAAAAATAGAAATGTATATCATACTATCTTCCTTAGGCACTCATATTAATCATTCTTGATTAGTTGTTTTCCTAGCAATGCTCCATAGGGATGTATGTGCATAGCTCGTTGGTCGGCATGCCAAAGTAGGATCATCAACGTTCAAGTTCATGATATAGTTCTAAATCACATAGGGTATAAGCATCACCTGGATTTAATCACTAGAACTCACACAGTGATGAAGCAAGGATCATTCAATCACTTTCTTAGGTCACATTATAGTCACATACAGTATGATGTGTATGCTATGGCGGAACTCCCACACGAAGTAGGCATGTCATGCTCAAACGCCATGCAAACCTTAGTCTAGCCGCCCTTCTTGTATCTAACCTGAGTACTCAAAAGCAGTCACTCTTCTAGTGTCTCTTTTAAGATCTCACATTCGAACTTTTCGTTGGGATATAAAGTCGACCTTTATAAAAGGTCTCATCTTGACCACATGCCAAGGTGATAAATGTAATATCATTTGCGTACCCTGTGGGTCCCAATGAGCACAATAATAAGCTAGAAGGGGGGGTTGAATAGCTTATTAACACTTTAAAACTTTTTAAGTAAGTTCTTTGAAAGTTACTTGCAATCTATGAAAAGAATCAAGTAGCGGAAGACTTTCAAGAAAGTTGTTCCAGGTCTGCCGATAAGGACTACCGGTAGACCTTTTACAGATTACTTAAGTTCTGCTGAAATGGATAATATAAACAATGAAACTGAGCAGTTCAAGTAATAGACAGACAGTAGGAAATAACACAAGTATTTTGGGATGGTTCACACTATAATGAGTGCTACGTCCACCACCAAGGCAGTCTTGGATTTAAATTGTGCACTATGTTTTCCACTTAGATCAATTACAAAGAATATCCCTAATGGATCGTGTACAAAATATTGACTTGTGTTTGGGTCTAGGGAATTAAATATCTGTAAATACAAGATATTTAATTCGTGCAGAAGTATAGTTAATGGAAGTTAACAACAAGAAGAATAAAGCAATAAATGTTGATGAGTAGCTTCTTGTTGTTGACGAGGACTTCTAGATCTGTTAAGGATCTATTGAATGCACTGAGCTTGAAAGACTTGGAGTTGTGAAGATTCAGAGCAATTCTTTAAGTGTTCGATTGATTCTGTACAGTTGTCTCTTGGTTCCAGTCTTCAATGGCAGTATATATAGCAGGTGCATTTCAAAAGAATCCGTTGGAGAGGACGAAGACTTCAACAGCTCTATTCATAAATGCATTAAATGCATGGGGCTGTCAGTCAAGGATTTTCGTCTTCCCAGTTATCTAGAGCAGATAATCATTTCTGAGATCTTCAAAAGGTGGGCGATTTGGTGTCGATTCGAGAGATGAAGCGAGAAAGTAGGGGACACCGCTTTTACGCTTTCACATTCGAGACGAAAAGTATTCCTGCTTTTCGGAAAGTTGCTTTCGGCGGCTTGACATGTCAGGGAATGACTTGGATTAATTCAAATAATATATGAGAATAAGTTTGAATTAATCCAGCTAGCTTTTTGCTGGAGAGGACACGTTGAAGTAGATCAGCTGGACACGAGGTCTACCGACCTTTAAGCTTTGAGCAGGTCTTCCGGTGAAGCTGAGAAGGGGTCTTCCGCTGAACCTGAAAAGTCCTATAAAAACTATACAAGGCAAAGTTCTATACACAGTTGCCACGCTAATCGTCGGCAGATTAGCCAGCAAGTATAAAACTAATGTAATGTATCGAGATATAAATTTAACATAAGAATCAACATACCCCCCTTCGTAGGTGCCAAAGATTTTTACTATCTTAACTTGCTCGCCCACCTAGCGACAAGGTGAATTACCCGTGTGAGAGGGCCAATTCAATATCCATGACATCTTTTTAATCAAAATATATATGCTACACAATTTCATATAAAACCATCCAATTAACATATAAAAGGAATTAAATGAAACTGCAATTTATTCAAACGATAATGAAAATAATAATCAAATGTCAACAAAAGTGTTCTTAGAATAAATGTCAAATCCTGCGATGCCTTAGATCCAACATATGATCCTGGAAGATCTCTCTAGCTAGAGGCTTAGTCATAGGGTCAGCTAACATGCTTCTAATAGGAATATATTCTAGAACAACTTTCTTTTCTGCAACCATGTCTCTAGTGAAATGATACCTGATATTAATGTGTTTCGTCTTCCCATGATACTTGGGGTCTTTAGTGTAACCTAAAGCAACCATGCTATCACAAGCAATGACTACAGGACAATCCACATACGTCGTAACATCAAGATGTTGAAAAAAACTCCTCAACCACACAGCTTCTTGAACCGCAGTTGAGCTAGCAATGTACTCTGACTCCATCGTAGATAGGGTGGTGCTAGTCTGTCGCTTTCTACTCCAAAAGATATCTACACCAATAAGGAGGAAAGTGTAGCCTGAAGTAGATTTATAACCATCTACATCTTCATCCCAATCCGCATCAGTGAAACCTTTCAAGCTCAAATCCCCACCTTAGTAATATAAGGTTAAATTTGTGGTTCCCACTTCCCACCAAGTAACGCAAAACCCTTTTCACTGCCATCTAGTGTTGAGGTCCCAGATTACTTTGGAATCGACTCAACATCCCAACCACAAAGCATAGGTTAGATCGAGTACACACCATAACATACATCAGGCTTCCTACCGCATTCGCATATGGAGTCGTAGACATTCTCTTCTTCTCTTCTTCTCTTCTTCATTCTTAGGGCATTGGTTTGTACTAAGGACACATCCTTTTTTCCATTTGAGTGACAACGGGTTTTGAGTTAGTCATGCCAAATCGTTCGATGACTTTCTTAATGTAAGTCTCTTGAGACAAACGGAGAAATCTTTTCGAACGATCCCTAATGACTTTTACTCCAAGCACATAGCTTGCTTCACCCAAGTCTATCATATCGAAAAGCGCATACAACCACTCTTTAGTGGCGTTTATCATCTCCATATCATTTCCAGTTAGTAGGATGTCATCAACATATAATGACAGAATCAAGATATTTTTCTTGGATCGTTTAACATACACACAGTGGTCTTCCTCAATCATCACAAAGCCAATTGAGGTTATCGATTGCTGAAAGTGAATGTACCACTGTCTAGATGATTGTTTGAGACCATAGATGGAACGTTTGAGTCGGCACATTTTGTGCTCTTGTCCCTTGACTTCAAAACCCTCTAGTTGAGTTATATAGATCTCTTCATCTAGTTCTCCATTAAGAAAAGAAGTTTTATCATCCATCTA
Source organism: Codonopsis lanceolata (assembly GCA_013146195.2). Classification (NCBI taxonomy): domain Eukaryota; kingdom Viridiplantae; phylum Streptophyta; class Magnoliopsida; order Asterales; family Campanulaceae; genus Codonopsis; species Codonopsis lanceolata. The sequence continues at coordinate 7,998,908 of CM028379.1, forward strand.
ATAAAGTTTTAGATCCATGTGTTACTATCGCTAGGATTAGGCAAACAGAGGAAAATCTCACCACAGGGGAGAATGTCTCCACATAGTCTAAACCCTCTCTTTGGGTAAAGTCTTTCGCCACAAGACGTTCCTTATATTTGTCGATTGATCCATCTTCCTTTCACTTGATTTTGAAAACCCATTTGTTTCCAATAGTCTTGTGACCTTACGAAAGGTCAACTAACTCCCAAACTTGATTTTTTTTCATAGAGGAAATTTCATCTTCCATTGTAGTCATCAATTCATTGTTTGTAGGTAAAGAAAGATCCTCTTTGAACAATGTAGGCTCACTAGAATTGTAAGAAGTAGTTAGGAAAGATTCCTCTTCGATCGTGAATCGACGACGAGGTATATTTCCACGTTTACTTCTTCGCTCTAGTATCGGACTCCCACTAGAATTCGTACTCCCACTCGGATGAAGATCACCTTGACTCTTATTGGCGACTTGTATAGGCTCAACCTCATGTTGTATTGTAGGATTAGGTTGAGGGAATTCCCTACCTTCACCAAAAGATGTCATATGTTCTTCTTCCATCTCAAAAAGTTCAAAGTCTTTCCTAACTTCACCTATCTGTGGGAAATCATTCTCAATGAAATCAACATTACGCGACTCTATTTCAGTCATTCCTACGTCAGGTTGTCCACCGTACATAACATAACCCTTTGAGGTATCTGAATACCTTATGAAAACACACATGTTTCCTCTAGGGCCTGGTTTTCCAAACATATTGGACGTACTATGGACATAACATGTACAACCCCAAGGATGAAGATGCCCCAATTTAGGCTTCTCAACTTTCCAAAGTTCATAAGGGGTTATGGGAACTAACTTAGAAGGCACTCGGTTAAGTATGTAAGTGGCAGTCATTAGCACATCCCCCCAAAACGATATTGGGAGGTTGGCCTGTGCCATCATCGACCTAACCATTTCCAACAATGTTGATTCTTTTGTTCTGCAACACCATTTTGTTACGGAGTTCTAGGAATTGTCAATAGTCGGCGTTTGCCCTTTTTCTCCCACAATTCATTAAAGTGATCAGATAAAATATTCACGGTCCCGACCAGTTCTAAAAGTTTTTAAGCTTTTATCCTTTTGATTCTCAACCTCTGCGAGAAAACGCTTAAAACGCTTAAGAGCTTCATCGCGGTGAGAAATAAGGTAAGCATAACCATAGCGTGTGTAGTCATCGATAAAACTGAGAAAGTAGGAAGCTCCATGACGTGCCTTAACATTCATTGGTCCGCAAATATTTGAATGAACTAACTCTAATGGACGTGTAGCTCTTTTTACCTTACCAAAAGCCTTTCGGCAAGCTTTTGCTGCCAAACAAGATTCACACAAGGGTAGGTTGACTTTTGTGAGAGACCCCAATAGGCCTTCTCGAGCCAATCTAGTCATTCTATCTTTTCCTATATGTCCAAGTCTAGCATGCCACAGCTCAGAATTAGAATCGTCATAAACCATACAAGAAGAAGAATTAATAGAAGAACTATGAGAATCCAACAAATCTAATTTAAAGAAATTATCTGACAAAAAACCATGTCCCAAAATCTCATCACCAAAACAAATATCTAAGTGATCATTACTAAAATTAAAAGAATATCCATGTCCTAGCAATTGTACTACTGATAATAGATTATGTTGAATTCCAGGTGCATAAAGAACTTCATGAAGAGTCGATGTGTGTCCATTCTGCAATTGAAGTTAGTATGAGCCAACCCCTTTGACTTCAACAGACGAACTGTTTCCCATGAAAATTCTTCTTGTACCCGCAGGAACTTTTCGATAATCTACAAATCCTCCTCGATCTCTCGTCACATGTTTGGTTGAGCCTGAGTCTACAATCCATACAGGGAGAGAGTCACCTAATAAAACATGAGAGCAAACATAACTTTGCAAGAAGATATGATTAAGGGATACCTTCTTGGGCTGAGGAAAAGTCCGAGTAAAATGACCTAAGGTACCACAGTTGTAACACTTTCGCTTAGCAATATTCTTTTTGCATCTTCGGCGTTTAGCAATCTTGTCACTTTTGGGGCCCAAATTCTGAGTCTTCTTGCCTTTTGTTTGTTTCTTGCATTGCCCATATGGCTTGCGCGGACCCTCAAGGGAAACAAGAGCAAGATCACGAGTCGCAACACTTATCACGCGATTCACTTCATGACACTCGACCTCAAGCTCAACATGGTGAGATATATCTGCAAAAGTCTGAATGGAGTCCATATGAGTCGGAATACGCCTCAAACTACTCTAAGAGTCAGGCAGTGAACGAATCACTGCTTGAATTTGATGTTCATCAAATAAGATAAAACCAGCAGCCTTAAGCTCACGAATCATTCTGGACATCTCGCGTAGTTGTTCAATAATGTTACGTTTCTGGTCAATCTTATAACTTTTAAACTTGTAAGTTAAAGTCCGTAACTTTGTAGCAGAACTATTCCCATAAATAAGCTTAATGTCGTCCCACATTTGTTTTGCAGTCAGGCAATCCTCAAACTCGCCAATCAAATCATTATACATGCTACTCAACATAGTAAAGCGTGCACTTCGATCTTTCCTTTTTCATTTAAGGAATTCCTGCATTTTCTAGTGATGTTGGGTGATGGTCAAATTACCCATCTCTGGTTCTTCCATCACAGCATCTAGGTTGTCAAGAACCTCTTGCTCATTTAGCAAATACGTGGTTTTCCTTTGCCAAACACTATAGTTGGTGCCATCTAATTTCTCACCCTTGTTAAGGTCAGCGATTACATTCTTCGAAGTCATTTCACTACAAATTATTGCAAGAAAAAATAAGACATAAGCATATATATTTCGATTCACTTTCGTTCCAAAAAAATCAATTACTAAATATAATCACATCATACACGTAAGGAGGGAAGCTATGCGAGGCTCATAATCACAACCAAAGTATGCACAACGTGAAAATATTCATAAATTGATAATTTAAACAAAAGAAATAAGATAGAACAAATCCATCCAAGCACATAACATGTACAAAAAATATTTTCACTGCTGAAAATACATTTATTGGATCTCGTATAGTCCTAATCACAATTTTAGAGCCCAAAACGACAATTAATTATGCTAAAAATGACTTTAAAATAGTTTAAAATTAACAAAGAATTTAAAAAAATTACTGAACAGTCTCAAATAGCCCTAAGCAGTTATAGAATGACAAAACAGCCCTTGGATTTTTTTTAATTTTCAATAAATCAAAAAAACATGTTTTTGTACACTAAAAAATCAAAAACAAATATTTCCAAGCTGAATTAATCAAAACCGAGCATACCAATGGATTCAGAAAGCCAAAACACGCCAAAATGCGCCGGCCTTTTGAAAAACGAAGCTCCACAAACGCACACGTTTACACACGCTGACTGGACGCTGAGTCAGCGCTAGGGATGACGTGACAGGATTGACGTTATCATTCTGTATCACCAAAAAATGGGTCCCACTGAGCTGACGTGGCGACTGACATGGTAGACACGTCATCACTCAATTGTTTGACTATTGACCAGTCAATGGTTGACTGGTCCTCCCTCAGTCACTCACGTGCCCAGCCGGAGAGTGGGATCCGCATGCCGCCTTCCCGAGCTCCGATGAGGCCGCGGACGGTGGCGTTGGATTCATATCGTCGTGTACTTTCCAATCGTCTATTTTTTACACTAAAAGGAGTGCCACAAGAGGCACGTACATCTAGGCCGACAGTGGGGAAGTTGGGACGCCATTTTTATAACCCGGAAAATCGATTCGCGAACGTGAGTCGCGAGCCAACTTCTCGAGGCCCTAAAACGTTCATTTTAATACGTCGTTGGAAAGCCCTCATAGAGTACTACAAGTACATACCATAAAACCACAGTTTTACAAAATAAAAACAGGTCAAAACAACATAAAAATTTTCGGAAAAATCAATTTTTAACAAAACTAGGGTTTGCGATATTTTGAAAAATACCCAACAGATTTCAACAAAGATTTAGTATGTTGTTCACCTCGTCATAGGGAACTCATACATATAAAATTTTCTCGAAAATAAAATCGTTTTACACATGAAATAATAAAGCCCATTTGGCTCGTTATCGGATAAAACTTTTAAACAAACCCAAAAACAAAAACATGCAAATCATGGCATAACGAAACGAGCAATCAAACATATAGGCTCTTATAATAATGAAGGTTATATCTATATACCAATCAAGTTCATTATCTAAGAGTAATCATGAGTTACCTCATGCGAACTTGAACTTTTAGCGAAGCAAAAGACTTTCTGTTTGAGCTACGATCTTCGTATGTCACGATCAACAATCTGCAAGTCCCTCTCGTCGGATTGATATCACGTAGCACGAATATCAATCTTTGGTTCACACCGTAAATCTCAGCCTCTTGATGGTTAGGCTAGAGGGAGTATTTGGTGAGATAGTATTAGGAGAGAGAGGAAGGGGGCGACCAAGGGGAAACATTTTCTCCGCTTAGGCGTGTAATAGCATTAGGGTTTTATCCCTTTAGTTGTCCCATTTATATTATTGTACAAGAAACTCTTATTTCTTGTAGGTTAAGTTAAGTTAATCTCGAACCACTTTGGATTAGGAAATTAATTAACCTTTAATAATATAATATATTCCATGTGAGCGGAAGTAAATAATCGGGCCACAAGTCCAATTGCTAACAATACACATTTGAAATTGAACACAAGTGTGATTACTGAGTTGGTGAATGTTTTGTAGTGTAGAAAGTAGATGAGAGAGAATGGTGGTGATGGGGGTAGGCTGGCCAAGAGAGTGGTGGTGATGCCGATTTTGGTGGTAGTAGCAGGGACACCGAGGGGTTGAGCAGATTGGGCTGGTTAAAAAATATGGCATATGTGAAGGGGATGAGAGAAGAATAAAATAGGGCAGATATGAAGGAGATGAGAGAATAAGAAGGCAGATGATGAGTGATAACTTAGGCTCTTACGTCAACGGTAAAAATCAACGTTAAAATTGATCACGCCAAAAAGTGGGTGATCTCGTCAGTGTCCACATGGGTGATCTGAAAGAGTGACATATGGGACATCAAACTTACTTTTCAAAAAGTCTTGCAACAAACCCACCCAGCAAGCACACACACACCCCCCCCCACACACACACGCAGTATACACACACGCATACACAACACCACAACAACAACAACGCAAAAAATAAAAATACTTCCTCTCTCTCGGGAGGATAGGAGAAGCACACACGAATCGCCTACGCCTAGGCGTACCGAGTTCAGATACTCATGCTTCAAGAGATAGGTTTCGAACCTATTATTTTGTCCTCGTAGTTATTTATTTCAAAGTCTGTAGATAAAATGTAGATATTTATACTTGGTGGATCTATATATCCTTTTATTATTTGTACATATTATTAAAGTTTGTTTTCCTTTTATGTTTATATTTTTTAGTGTTAAATAGCTATAATGTCTTCCCGTATAGTTAATTTCTTTGTTTGTAATATAAATAAGTTGTGTTGTTAGTATAGTTTTATTTTCATAAATAGCTTATAAAATAGTTGTTACAATTCTCTAGTTTTGTTATTTTGGTTTTCTTTTGTTTCATTTTTTTAGATTTTTTTAGATGAATATAATATAAGTCTTTGTTATTTTCCATAGATATGTATACAAAATAAACATTTTTAGCAAACCCTATTTTTGAGACCGAAAGGGCGAATTGGGTGCCTAACCCCTTCCCAACTCGTAACTTAGCTCTCGAACCCATATTTTCTGATATTTTTGGTTTTTCTCATTTTATCCTTAAAATAGAGGTGGCGACTCTGTACATATTATTTTCAGAGTCCACAACGAGGCTGAGCATATTCAACGCGCTTTAATGTCTTGAACACGCCGTTTTTCATGTGACGACGGAGGTTTGAAACAGGGTTCTCCAAGTGACGCGCGTGTTTTTTAATGGATTAGGGTTTGGGTATTTTGATCTAGCCCGAATCCTACCTATTTAACCTACTTCTCTCCCATTTTGACCCTTATTGGGTAACCCGCGGTTCTCTTTAATGGGTCGCCCACTCTAGCATCCATTTTTCTCTCTTTTTTGGGGCTTCCTCTTACGGAATGAGATCCGTAAAACTGTTTTATACCATTTTTTGCCTAAAAGCAAGTGTTAAAGACACCCTCAATGCAATGACTTATCCAGTGTTGTTGGGACATTTGTTAGCCAGACTCATCATTCCAACTATCCCAAGACTATTTTTGTTTTTGTGGTTGGCATTAAGGAGGTTCTTGATTTAAAATTCCACTTTTCTTTTTGCAAATTATAATGAGAGGCATCCATCCATTATCTAAGAACGTAACAATTTAGTTTTAAATTAAATGTCAAAAATAGTAAAATTATCATTGATTAGTTAGGAACAACATGACGTGTTATATGTTCAATTTTCAATTTGTCTTTAACTGGGTCATTTACAAGTTCGGATAAAGTGTTTTTCAAGAAAATGTATAACATTAGTTTGTAGTGTTTCCAACTTTCTATTAGTGAGAAAGTTAGGTGGCTTGACCATATTTAAATATTTACTTGAAGAATCTATTTTGCGGGATCTCGTGTTTGACTTAACTAATATTAGAGTTATTAAAATGGGCTAGGTATCTTGGGTCAGCCCGCCCCGCCTCTTAAACAAGGTGGGTTGGGTTCATAAAACTTGAGTATGCTATGAAGCGGACCAAACAGGTTTGACCCACGTAGATCATGCGTTGAAGCGGGGCAGGACAGATTGGTCCGCCATTTCATTAACCCTTTTGGAGAAACACTATTTTTCATTTCAAACGCACACACCACACCACGTCGTCCCCCCCTGTAGACACCTCAATTTCGTACCCCTGGTATGTGACTGACATAAAATATCAAGAACTGTTAAAACTTAACAAATGTCAAGTTGCAGAAGTGAAAAATGCGAAAGGAAAAGGATGCGCTTGAACCGCAGGGGCTAAAGTGCAAAATTTTCAAAGTTTAAAAGGGGCCTGGTGCCGCCAATAGCACCCATGGTGCCGCACCAAGCATTGACTTGGCCGCACCATGGGATGTCATGTTCACCTCTCTCACATCAAATAAGTACAAGTCTTCAAGCGCAACGTACAAGCGGCCAATGCACGGGAAAGAAATTCAGAAATTCCAGCCGCGTCCCTCTCCACTGCTATAAATAGGAGGCCCCGGCTCCCAGTTTACGCACACATTTTCATCCGCGATTTTTGATCGCAGCGAAGCTCTGCTTCGTTTTCTCCGATACAGTTAGTACGAGAGGTGCGAGATAGGTGAGTGGAAGCCCCTATAATCTCCAAACCCCGTCCAAACTCTGCCAAATCAGAAACCCATAGGTTATAAGTGATCCCTAGCCTAGTTGTTAGGTATCCACCTCAAATCCCCAGTCCAAAAATCTCAAAGTAAGTCGTTATCGCCCGAGTAACGAAATGAAAAGTCAATAAATTAAGTCTAGGTTCCGCCCAACCGAAAAGGCCAAAACCTACCCAAATAAAGCTGTCACTCTGCCCGAGTTGATAAGCCCACACTTCAAAAAATCAACACAACAACACACACACAACAACAACAACAACAACAAAAAAAGACTCCCTCTCCCGAGGAGGACAGAGCGAGCACACCACCGCTCTAAAAGGTAAAACCTTTAAGAGCGTTGTTTTTTTTTATTATTTTACATTTTCTGTCTTTTCTTATTTATTTTCAAAATTTATTATTTAAATCCGGCGCAATGTAGCCAATATAAGCCGTTGTGCTGCCCGGATTAGATTAGGAAATATTATGTAAAAGAGCCGTTATAATGGCCAAATATTCTTAAATATGTTTGTAATTATTGGAAGGAGGCGTTGAGTCCAGTAAATAATGTAGCCACGAATGTATCTGTTTAATTTTCCCTTGTCAAAATAAGACCTTATTTATTTGCTAGATTAATATAACAATGAGCATACTTCAGCCAAAAACGCTTTGAGACCGAAAGGGCGAGTTGGGTGCCTAGCACCTTCCCAACTCGTAACTTAGCCCCGAACCCGCTTTCTAAAAATCTCTGGTTTTCTTTTCTGGTTTTCCTTTATTTTTGCCTAAAAATAAAGGTGGCGACTCTAAAACTTTCAGATCCAGTGGGGCCTCGCAACATTCCCTCTTTGCACTTTCTGTTCTCCCTAAAAAAGGGAAATACGGAATGGAGGGTGATGTATTCCCATATCCCGGTATCCCCTAAACAAGGGATAACTTGATGCGGGAAACCCATAGCTCCCATAGCGATCTGATTGGGCCATAAGGCTATTTTAATAAATCCATAAGTGGGGGCGTCGCAATATCTTTTCTTGCACTTCTCTATTTTCCCCTGAAAAATAAAAGGGGAGAATGAGAAAGGAAAGGTAATGCATTCACATATCCTGTTATCCCCGAAATAAGGGATAACCTGACATGAGGAAACCTTTAGTTCCCATTTTGGATACAAAATCCACTCAGGCAACCGAGGCACATTCCAACGTGCTAATATAGACGACTCCTCTCGCACTTTGGATTTCGTCTTCCCTAAACAAGGGAGGGTGGAACGAGAGCGTGGTGTCCGCATCACGCACGCGCACCCCTATCCAGGGCGCGGGCGCGGGTCGCACCCCGGGAACCTCACACCCCCCCTCTCTCTCTCTCTCTCTTCACTTATAGCTTGCTCTCTCCTTAGTCGTCAGCAATCATCGTCTCTTTTCAGCCGTCGGTATCTCACCGTTGCTCGCTCTCACTCTCTATCTTCTCGCTTTTTCACTCACCTCACCGACTGCTCAATATCAGACATAAACCAGTGACATCAAGCTCCCTCCCTCCTCATCTCTCTCTTTATCGACCTCCCCATTTCCAAGTAAATGTTAATTGAATTTGTTTTTTTTTTTGGATTGCTAATTAAAAGTAATTATATATATTTCTTTGATAATTATTATCTTAACTCCAATTTTTAACTTATATTTAATTAGTGTTGGGTAACACCCTGTACAATCTTACAAAAATTAAAATATAAAGAAACAAAACCATTAGAGCTGCTGGTTGAGGAAGACTTGAGAAGTTTGTTGGTGACTTGGTACGAAGTCTGCTGGTGGCTTTGTTCCAAGTCTGTTGGTGACTTGCTGCAAAGTCTGTTGGAGGCTTTGAACCAAGTCTGCTGGTGAAAGGAAGCTGTGATCGAGGTCTGTGTAACACACAGTTTCCTTGAACGTTATTCGTTTCACTCCCTGTAAGTGCGTGGAGTTCTTACACGGGACGATCGTCTCCCAGGATACAACGGTGGTACCGGATGACTATGTACTGAAGGTCCGGCAAACTGAACTAGTGCCAGAAATCTATCACCAAAAAAAGGCCAAGAAGAAGATGCTCAATATGCGATGCAAATGCAGGTGTATAAGAGGAAGAGGAATTTCGTGTTCTATGTAAGTGTGTTTTCTGTTGTGGAGAATGGTTCCATTATATAGGCCTGAAAATCAACACATTTTAATTACTAAAACCGTTTTGATTATGCCCATTAACCACTCAATTAAAGCAGACATTAAGACATAATTAATTTGTCCATTAAAACATAATTAATCTGCTCTTTAATGTTGGAGTTACGAAAATTGAATTTAAAATTCAAAAGAAAAATAAGCACAAGGTGGGTTTGTCTAGGTAGCACAATTTGGTCCGACATCCGTGTCCGAATGTGCAGGCACACGAGTACATCAGTCCAAGCCAAATTGGACCTTGATTTGCACCCCCCTTACGGGCGTAGGAGGGACAGTTCTTTCTATACAAGCTTACCCAACACAAATGGAGCCTTTGTATATAAACCCTTCAAACCTTTCATATTTTTCCAATGTGGGATAAATCACTTCCAACACTTCCAATGTCATACTTTAAACCTCTATAACTTATTCATCCGATATACGAATTGGATAAATAAATATAGTATTCTTATGTACTCACGGAGAATAACATAATCCCACAATTACCATAGTCATTACATAAATGACTCACAAATAAATTAGTGCATCAAAGCCCCAATTTACTTCACTTAAAAATACTAGTTTTCCAACAATTAGTGAACTTTTTTATATGAGGATGGGGTTTTTAATTTGTTAACTTTTCTATATGAGGATGGGGTTCTCTTCTTCTGGATTTAATTTATAATTTACCCTTTCTCTCCCTCCATGCAATTCACCAATCAAATTAATTTTTTTGGGTAGGTTGGTCCGCGAGCCATACATATGGGTTGGGAAATGCAGAAAAAATGCCCCGCCCCGCAACCCAAGGTGGGTTGGGCTGGGTTAAAGTATTTCCACTCCGCCATTTTACAGGTTGGTCTACTATGTTGGTCCGTTTTGACAGCTAATTAATATATGAAATTTCTTAGGCTAGTGATAGTCTTTGTACCACAAGCGAAATACTATATAAATCTAAAACACCTTACACCCTTTCTCGGTCTTGTTCTTCCTCTTTATCACTATATCACACCAACAACACTTAGTTTAGTAAATTCATTTTAGATCAACCTAATTTGAAATACTAAATACATGTTTAATTATTTATGTTTCTATTTGTGTAATGAAAAAGAAACATAAATATATAATGTTTCCCAAATATTCCTATTTTCTCTCACAACATTAAATTATTTTTGCAAGTTATTTCATTTGACAAGTGAAACATTTTAAAGATATAATTTTATTTTCAATATTACCCTTCTTATGAAATACACGTCTCATTCGGGCCTCACCATATTCAGCTCTCTCTGCCTTCAATGTTGCCCAGGTTACATCTATGTTATTCTACATCTCTATATCCTCACCTCTCTGTTTATCTATGTCTTTCCAAGACTAAATAGAAGAACTCGGAACCTTTGTTGGAAACTTGTTTCAATAAAATTGAATGAGGAAGTTATGTAAGTAGGAAGTGGGGAATCTCACATTGGAAATAAAAAGAAAACAACTCTACTTTATGAAAAAGAGCTTTTAGGCTTAACAATCGGCCCTTGGGCCACTACACTTTTGTGTAGGAGGGAAGACCTAGCTAAGTGCAAGTCCAAACACACGCGCCGTCGCCGCCCGCACGACTCGGCTGGCTGACTTGAACCCTATCTTTTTGCTACTAGTTCATTTCAAGTTGTGTGACTCTTTTGAATATGTGAACCTATTATGTCTAACAGTTACACCCCTTTAAGACAGAACATTTACAGCAGCGGTTATGCCTCCTCAGACAAGGGTTACCGACAGTTTCGTCCAAAACGGTTGTGTCCATTTCGGACACACCCCAACTGTTCTCAACTTCCAACTCCCAACCGCCTTACATATACTACATGAAAACTGATTTTCAGACATGAAAAATCCTTCTCTTTCAGTGCACCACCTTTCTGCCCAAACATAGATTACAGCAGTGTGTCCGATTCACCGGTGATTGAAGTTGGAAGGTATGGCCTCTTAAATCACATAAGATTCAAAACTCTGGGAGACTCACTGGCTAACACCCATCCATTCCATATACGGTGCCAGTTTTTCTCTTAAGGACAGAGATTCAGAATCTCGTGGATCTTCTACATTTTCTCTAATCACCTTACTACAGGAACTAGATCAGGTTACTAACAACCTGAAGGACAAACAAAGAACGCAGAATTAAACACGGAAAAACGAAATAATAACAGAAAATTAAAGGATAGATAAGACTAGAGTCTACCTTGACACCCACTAGTCACGATTGACTAGGAACCTCGGGGTGCGAACGAGAACCGTCGACGCGATTGCTTATGACCCACGAACATGTAACACAACAAGCCCTCGACTCAAACAAGTTTGATAAGTTCAAGGTTGGTTTCTAGTCCAAGAAACCTAAAAACCTATTTGTGAACAAGTGTTTAAACACTCAAGAAATGCACTTAGCATATATGATCCAAGATGATCTTACAAAAGAGTTTTAGCATGTCTTTTATAGGCTTACAAATACAAAGGACTGGAAACAAAAGCCCCAAAAGCTGGAAACCAAAACCCCTAAGTGCTAGAAACCAAAACCCCTAAATGCTGGAAACTAAAACCCCTAAATGCTGGAAACCAAAACCCCTAAATGCTAGAAATTCCTTGTTGTTTTTTTGGTGTGAAAAAATGTCCTCTAGCTTCCAAAACTTGACTTTTGAGCCCCTCTATTTTAAACAGTTCTGCAAGTCCTTAGACTTATGCAGAATTGCTAGTTAGACCCTCCAACTTGCATATGAATTGAGCTTGACTCCCTTGGTCTTTCTTAGCTTCTATCTTGCTCCAGATCTCCTCCACAAGTCGGGTTAAAGTTGTTTGAATCCTTCTTCTTACATACACGCGAGTTATTGGGCCTCATATGCTTAATGGATCGAGATTATCTCGACCCTAACATTCTTGATCTCCATCATTCCCTCCCTCTTGAGAAGGATTCGACCATGAATCATCACCTAAGTCAAAAAGATATAGGTCAAAAACATTGAAGGTAGCTGAAACATTATACTCACCGGGAAGGTCAAGTCGATACGTGATAGATGTGTTTTATACACATCTATTGGGTACTTATACAGCTTAGAAAAATAGCAATTCCACGAGGCTTTTGGCTACTAATATGTCTTTTGGAGTTTAATTGTGAGTTTCAGGATTTTAGTTGGAATTATGGAATTTACAAGGCTTGAAGTGAAGAATTGAAAGAAGGGTGCGCAGTGCGAAAAGATTGAAAGAAGATGTGCCGAAAATTCAGAAGGCCTTGTGGCCGCAAGATACAAGACCCTTGCCCCCGCAAGGTCTCTAGTACATGAGCCCAAAGGAAGCAAAGGCCTTGTGGCTGCATTAACTCTGCACCTTGCCCCCGCAAGCCCTTCTGTTTTGCGAAGCCGGGAGTTGTACCCTAATTTTATCTCCTACCCTGTACACATTAGTATAAATACAAGCCTTGTAACCGTAGGCGAGAGGACGTAAATAATCTGAATTTAGAGTGTAATTTAGAGTTTTTATTGTTTGTAATCATAGTTTTAGAAGTTCGTTCATGTGTTCTTTCATCCCATTGATATGTTCATCTTCAAGGATGAACTAACTGCTCATATCTAGGAATTGGAGGTAACTTGTATCGAATTTTCTGCTCTGTTATATATTTTTATTCAATTAAATCTTATTTATCACAGTGTTTATCAATCTCTTTGTTATTTGGCTTTTTCCTAATAAATGGTATAACTGGATTCAAAGACCAAGAGGTGTGGATAACTGCACGCCCATATGCACATGTCGTACACTAGCTCACCATTGTGGTAGATTAAACCTATCGATGCACGAGAGTGATAAATTATGGTTAGGTTCATATATATGTTTCCGAGTGACAGACGGAAATTCATATGTTCTTGTTCTTAAGGGTATAGACTTGGATGAATTATTTATGATTGAGACTGAATTATAATTTGGCGACCTATACCAATCTTTTGTGAACGAACCCAAGATTAATTGATTGATACATTAAACAAAAGAGCATTAGAGCAGATACAAGTGAATCCATATTCCTAGATTTTCCTACACTATAAGATCTTCACAAACTGTGTTTGCTGCTTTAATAAATTGTTAATTAGATTACGTGCTTTTGGTAGAATAATTTAGATAAATAAAACAACCCCCCCCCCTTAATTTAATTGTTACCTGTTTACTTGCTCTAGATACTTCTTATCTCTGTGGTTCAACCCTTGCTTTCCGTACACTATACTTGCTATTGATTCGTACACTTGTGAGGTAAATAAATAAGACAACAATACGCATTGTCATTTAGCCTTTCAAGGACTTGGAATGGACCGTCACCCCTAGGGTTCCATTTAGAACGACGTTTCATGGGAAACCGCTCTTTCCTCAAATGTAACCACACCTTATCTTCTGGTTCAAACACAACATGTTTCCTTTCCTTATTGGCCTGTGTGACATACTGTCATGTCCTCTTTTCAATATTCAAACAAACTTTCTCATGCAACTTTTGGATTACCTCCGCTTTGCGCTTGTCGTCCATTCTAGCACATTACTTAACTGGAATAGGAACAAGGTCTAAAGGGCTACAAGGGTTAAATCCATAAACAATCTCAAATGGTGAATGATTAGTAGCAGTGTGAACAGATCGATTCTATGTAAATTCAACAAATGGCAAACTTTCTTCTCATGTTCTCAAGTTCTTATTCAAAACAGTCCTAAGCAATTGTGACAAGACTCGATTCACAACTTTGGTTTGCCCATCCGTTTGAGGATGAAACGAAGTAGAAAACAAAAGCTTAGTTCCCAATTTGTTCCACAACACACAACAAAAGTGACTTATAAATTTAGTGTCTCGGTCACTTACAATTGTTGTCAGTATACCATGCAAACACACGACCTCTTTGAAAAACAAGTCTGCTATAAAACTAGCGTCATCGATTTTATGAAATGCAATGAAATGTGCCATTTTTGAAATCCGGTCAACTACTACAAACACTGAATCATGTCCACTCCTAGACCTAGGCAAACCAAGCACAAAATCCATATAAATGTCGATCCAAGGAGAATGTGGAATAGGCAATGGAGTGTACAACCCATGGGGTTCCACTCGAGACTTTGCACGCTTACAAGTAATGCAATTAGAACAAATGTGCATAACAACCACTTTCATTTTTGGCCAAAAGAAGTGTTCTTTTAAAGTCTCAAGTGTATTAAAGACGCCAAAATGGCCTATAAGGCCACCACCATGTGCCTCACGCACAAGTACCTCATGTATAGAACTTTTAGGTATACAAAGTTGATTTTCTTTAAAAAGATACCCTTCATGTTTATAATTCTTACCAAATATCACCCTCTCACATGATTGAAATATATCCTTAAAATCATCATCATGGGCATACAAGTCTTTAATGAAAGCAAATCCAAGTAACCTAGAATGCATGGTAGTGATCAAAGCATGCCTACACGACAAAGCATCGGCTACGGCGTTATCCTTACCCTTTTTGTACTTGATTACATATGGAAAAGACTTAATCAATTCAACTATGGGTGCCCTGGATCACGCTCGCGCCCCGCGCGCCCTTGGATAGGGGTGCGCAACGTGCGGTGCGGACACCACGGTTTCCATTCCACCCTCCCTTGTCTAGGGGAGGACGAAATTAAAAATGCGGAAAGGGTGTTGTTAAGATGCGCGTTGAATACGCCTCGGTCACTTCAGTGATTTTTGGTTTGTTATGGGAGCTATGGATTTCTGTATCAGGTTATCCCTTTTTTAGGGGATAATAGGATGCAGGAAAGCATCACCCTTTCATTCGCATCTTCCCTTGTGTAGGGGAAAATGGAAAGTGCAAGAAAGGATGTTGGGGCCCCACTATGGACTTTATAAAAATTGCCTTAAGGCCTATTTTGGATCACTATGAGTGCTTTGGGTTTTCTATATCAAGTTATCTCTTGTTTAGGGGATACCAGGATACAGGAATACATCACAATTTCATTCTCATTCTCTCTTGTGTAGGGGAAAACGGAAAAGTGTAAGAAAGGATGTTGCGATGCCCCACTGTGATCCAAAATGTTTTGACAGAGTCGCCATCTTTATTTTAAGGAGAAAATAAAGAAAAAACCAAAAATAAAACCAGAGAATGCAAAAAACGGGTTCGGAGGCTACGTTACGAGTTGGGAAGGTGCTAGGCACCCAACTCGCCCTTTTGGTCTCAAAAACAGTTTTTGGCTAAAGTATGCTTTTATTATATTTATCTAGCAAATAAATAAAGCATTAAAAGAAAGAAAAGAACAAATACATCTGATATCTACATTATTTACGGACTTGCAGCCGCTTCCTTCCAATAATTTACAAATACACTTAAAAATATTTGGCCATAATAATGGATCTTTTTAATTATATTTTCTAAATAAATCCGGACAGCACAACAACTTATATTTTTGCATTGGGCCGGATGGAAAATAGCTTCTTCTTTTTTTAATAAAATAACGCCCTTAAAGGCTCACCTTTTAGAGCGTGGTGTGCTCGCTTTGTCCTTCTCGAGAGAGGGAGTCTTTTTTCGCTCTTTGCTTCTTGTTCTTGTTTGGGCGGTGTAACTTGCTTCGAAGGTTGCTTAGGCACCATCAAATGGGCGGAGCAACTACTTGCGTTTTTCTTCTTTGCTTGCTTCTTCTTGGCGAAATCGGGCAGAACAACTACTTGTTTTTGGCGGATTTGGCATTTTTACTTGGGCAGAGCAACTTCTCTTTTCGAGATTTTTGGACTGGGGAAATAGGGTGGATACCTAGCTGGGGGGATAAGGTTCACTTTGACCGGTTGGTTTTGTGTTTGGAGGAGATTTAGCAGAACTTCGAGGATTTATAGGAGGGAGAACTCACTATTTGCTCACTGTGTAAAATTTCAGCGGTGCGTTACTGCGTATTTGGTGTGTCGAATTCTGAAGTCGGAGCCTTCTATTATAGTAGAAGGAGGATTCCTTCGTCATTAAGATTTCCTTTCTGAGCTTCATCGGCTTGTACCGTGCGCTGAGAGAATTGTACAAAAAGCAAAACGCTACAGTACCTTGGCGTCACCAATGGGAAAAATGGGTGCGGCACCAAGGTTGGTCGGCGCGGCACCAAGGCTAGTGGGCGCGGCGCCAGCTTCCAAATTTTCCTTCAATTTTCGACATTTTACCCCCTGCAGTTCACTATTTATGCATCCTGCTTTTTCCTTTTGCATTTTCAACCCTGTAACTTGACATTTGTTAGTTTTCAACAGGTCTTGATATCGTATGTCAATGTTACATACCAGGGGTACGAAATTGGGGTGTCTACATCAACCCATCTAACATGCCTTTTGTTCAATTTCCCTTGACTCTTTAGGTACTTGATCGACTCATGATCTATGTGAATCACGAATTCCCTCGGTCTAAGGTAATGCTCGCATGTCCTAAGACATCTCATCAAAGCATACAATTCCTTGTCATAAGTGGAATAAGTCAATGATGCCCCACTTAACTTCTCACTAGAATACGCTACGGGATTACCATCTTGGTTCAAAACACCCCCAATACCAACACCCGACGCGTCACATTCCAACTCAAACTTCTTCTCAAAATTAGGTAAATCAAGAATAGGTGCAGAAATTAACCTTTCCTTTAAAAGCTCAAACACATCTTGTCATTTTTCTCCCCAATTCAACTTTATCGCCTTTTTCACCAATTCATTCAATGGTGCTAAAATCTTTGACAAATCTCCGGTAGAAGCTTGCCAAACCATGAAAGCTTCTAACTTCACTTGCATTTGCAGGAGTAGGCCACTCGTTGATTGCATTGATATTTTCTTTATCCACTTCTACTCCTACGACACTTACAACAAAACAAAGAAACATAATCATATCCATTGCAAAATCACATTTCTTTAAATTAGCATATAAAGAATGCTTTCTTAAAGTGCATAAAACAAAACGAAAATGATTCTTGTGTGCTTCCATGCTTTTGCTATTGATCAAAATATCATCAAAATACACAAACATAAATTTCCCAATGAACTCCCTAAGGACTTCGTTCATTAATCTCATGAATGTACTTGGTGCATTGGTCAATCCAAAAGGCATAACCAACCACTCATACAACCCAAACTTGGTTTTAAAAGCATTTTTCCATTCATCTCCTTCTCTAATTCTAATTTGATGATAACCACTTTTAAGATCAGTTCGGGTGTAGATTATAGCGTCATTCAACTCATCA
The DNA here is from genome assembly GCA_013146195.2 of Codonopsis lanceolata. Classification (NCBI taxonomy): domain Eukaryota; kingdom Viridiplantae; phylum Streptophyta; class Magnoliopsida; order Asterales; family Campanulaceae; genus Codonopsis; species Codonopsis lanceolata. Next base: position 8,016,641 of record CM028379.1, read on the forward strand.
AGCATATAATCCAATCGTGGGATAGGATATCGATACTTAATAGTGATTTGGTTAATGGCTCTACAATTGGTACACATATGCTATTCACCATTTTTCTTTGGTACCACAATTACCGATATAGCACACGGACTCAAAGATTCACAAATTTTACCATTTTTGAGCGATTCCTTAACTTGCCTTTGGATTTCTTTGGTTTCTTCAGAATTTGCTTGATATGTCGGCCGGTTTGGCAAAGTTGACCACAGAATGAAGTCTATTTGATGCTCTATCCCTCAAAAAGGTGGCAAACCGCTTGGTTCATTCTCGGGAAAGACATCCTTGAATTCGTGTAACAAAGATGAGATAAAGGAGGGCACAATTGTTGATATATCATTAGTAGAAACCAGGTTTTGCTTGAAAATCATGATGAATGCTTCTCTTTTATCTCCCAACTCCCTCAAAACCTCAATTGATTTAACAAAGAAACTTTGTTTCACTCTTTGGCCCTTGGCCTTTTCAACTCCATTAATTTTTCCTTCTTTCTCTCGTGTATTCGCCCTTGGGTTTTTATCATTTCCTCTTTCTTTTCTCTCAACACTTTTATTTTCTATCACTTCCATCAACCCACTTTCATCATTTTTCCTCTCAACCTCACTAACCTCACTTTTCTTGGCCTTTTGAAGTTGAAGTTCATACACTTGTTGGGGTGTCAATGAAACAAGTGTGTGGGACCTTCCCTTATCCTCCAATGTGTAATGATTCAAGAACCCATCATGAACCACATGGCAGTCAAATTTCCATGGTCTCCCCGAAAGAACATGTCCCACTTGCATAGGAACCACATCAAACATGATTTCATCCTTATACTTCCCTATCGAAAACAAAATCTAAGCTTGCTTAGTCACCCTCAATTCCCCACAATCATTAAGCCATTGAAGCTTATAATGTTATGGATGCCTAATGACTGATATGCTCAGCTTTTCTATCACCTTCGTGCTAACAATATTGGTACAACTCCCCCTATCGATAAGTAAGTCACAACCCTTCCCCTTAATGTTGCAATGAGTATGAAAGATATGATCCCTTTGTTGATCACTAAACTCCTTGACTTGGGTACTCAACACCCCTTTCACAACTAACATCTCTAGGGTAAACAGATCTTCATCCTCACTCTCCTGATCCTCTTCCTTCTCATGCCTTATATCTTTGTCGGAAATATACTCGTTACCCTCCAAGTATACTAGCCTTTTGATTGGACATTGGGATGCGATGTGCCCCCTCCCATGACATTTGAAACACTTAATCTCCTTAGCTTTTGAAGGGCTCGGGTTTACACTTTTCCCTTTATCCACAACATTCCCTTTAGAAGAATCCCCAATTGATTTGGTTGGTGTGACACTAGGGTTCTTACTTCCCTCTCCCTAAGTTTTGTAAGGTTTTTGGTATGAAGGTGAAGAAGTGTTTTGGGTTCGGGTATAGGTTCCCTTCTTCTAGAGTTGCCTTTCCCTTTTTAGGGTGGCATGGAAAACCTCTTCCATGTTTTCATACTCTTGCCTCTCCACAACATTGGCTATATCAAGATTCAACCCATTGATAAACTGAGCAATGGTTGTATCAACGTCCTCTTCCATATTAGCTCGAGTAAGAGCTAACTCCAACTCCCTATTGTACTCCTCCACCGACTTACTCCCTTGAGTTAAAGATTGGAGTTTCGTCATCAAATCCCGAGAATAGTAATTAGGAACAAATTTCCTATGCATTACCCTCTTCATATCTTCCCAAGTATTGATACGCCCTTCTCCTATCTTCCTACGGTTGAGAACGTGTTGCTCCCACCAAACACTATCATAGTCGGTGAACTCTAAAGATGCTAGCCTCACTTTTTGTGCTTCCGTGAAACGGTTGCAACTAAAAAGTACCTCCACCTTCCTAACCCATTCAAGGTATTCTCCGATTCTGCCTTACCTTTAAAGGATGGCACCTTCATTTTGATATTTTTAATTTCCCCTTACCGACGTGGGTTATTGATCCTCTCTCCTCCTCTTCTATCGTACCTCCTATCTTCCTCATATTCTCTCTCTAAATCCTCATCACTTTCCTCAACTTGCACTCCCCTCCTTGGTTGGAATCGATTGGGATTTTCTCGAGGTGGTGTGTTAGCTACTTCTAGCCTAGTCATCCTTCGTGTAAGTTCCCCCATCATCCTAGTCACACTCTCATTAAGATTGGCCAAATTCTCTCCTCCTAAACCTCAAGTACCCCCCTGGTGGTTTATCATTATTTCTTTCTTCTTGAGTCATATTATTAGAGAAACAATTTTACACAACCTTACATAATTTTCACTCGAGTTTACACTCACCTCACACACTCACACTCTAGGTTCTTAGATAGTCACCTACCCTTGAAAATACCAACAACTTAGAGTCAAAGTGTAATGATCGTTCCTAAAGTGAATCACATTGCATCACAATCTTGGTTCTCTTAGATTCTTTTGGTTACGACAATTCAAAGTGAGAAACAATTTTCACTTGAAAACGAGAAAAGAACTGGACAATTTGGATTATGAAACCTAGATTATCAAAATGAATATATGATGATACAAGAAACCAGTCAAGTCATCTAACAATTTAACGAACAAGAATTCAACAATTGACAATTTTCTAAACTTGACTTTAGAGTTTCAAAATTTCAGCCTCTTTATTATTATTTTTTACTAGCTTGATTCAGCACTTTTTTAATTTTAATTTTTTTTTTTTGTAAACAATAGGGCTATTCAGAATTTCTAATTTTCTGGAGATTTGATTAAGGTGAAGAAAGATGAACGAGAATCAAAAGAACAATAAGAATAAAAATACGATAGAACGATTTCGGTTACCTCTTCGATTGGCTCTGATACCAATTGATGTAAACTCTACCCGGATGAAGGATACAGATTCTTTCCAAGACCGAATCGAAGAACTTGGAACCTTAAGGACAAACAAAGAATGCGGAATTAGACACTGAATAATGAAATAATAACAGAAAATTAAAGGATAGATAAGAGTCTCCCTTGACCCACTAGTCGAGATTGACTAGGAACCTCGGGGTGCGAACGAGAACCATCGACGCGATTGCCTACGACCAACGAACACGGAATGCCACAAGGCCTCGACTCAAACGAGCTTGATAAGTTCAAGGTTGGTTTCCAGTTCAAGAAACCTAAAAACTCACAAAATCTATTTGTGAACAAGTGTTTAAACACTCGAGAAATGCATTTAGCATATATGATCCAAGATGATCTTACAAAAAAGTTTTAGCATGCCTTTTATAAGCTTACAAATACCAAAGGCTGGAAAACAAAAGCCCCAAAAGCAGGAAACCAAAACCCCTAAATGACAGAAATTCCTTGCTGATTTGTTGGTGTGACAAAACTGTCCTCTAGCTTCCCAAACTTGACTTTTGAGCCCCCTCTATTTGAAACAGTTTTGCAGGTCCTTGGACTTATACAGAATTGCTGGTTAGACCCTCCAACTTGCATATGAATTGAGCTTGACTCCCTTAGTGTTTCTTAACTTCTATCTTGTTCCAGATCTCCTCCACAAGCTTGGTTAATGCTGCTTGAATCCTTCTTCTTACATACACGCGAATTATTGGGTCTCTTATGCTTAATGGATCGAGATTATCTCGATCCAAACATTCTTGATCTCCATCACTTTCTCACTCCCTCATTTGTCTTGAGCATTACACACGGAAACCATATTACTCCTAGGCTCCCTCAATCGAATGACCAAGATAATTATAGGTTTTGATTCATAAAAGACGCACGAAGGGATGTCTAGGGTTTTTGAGTTTGATGAAATCAGAAAGATTTGGGAATTGGGTCTTGAAATGGTGATGTTGACATTTGTTGGGATATAATTTTGATTTCGTATCAAAATTTAACAAAAGGAGGGCACTAAGACGTGTCAATAAAAATAGTGGAGGAGGCACGGGGATTTGGCCAAACCATAGGGGGTTGACAATGCATTTTACAAACCTATTATACATTGCCTCACTATTAGCATGTCTTACTTTTAAAAAAGGAATAATTACAAGCCGGTACATCTTTTAAAACATGTTTTCAAATAAATCCACCTATTTTTTAGACATATCTTTTAGATACAATTTTAGAGAAAAAGTACATCAATGCCCTTTCACCCCACCTTCCCAACAAGCAAGAGTCTTTCGACACCTCCATGCTCACTATCTTAGTCCTCCTCACTGCTCTCTTCTTCATGAGCTTCTTCTCCTTCTACATCCGCCGCTACGCCGACGACGCCTCCACCACCACCGGTCGTTCTTCCACCAACAACGCCGTCCAACACCCGTCACGCCGCAATATTACTCCACTTAATTCCCACTGCGAGGGCCTCGACCCTCACTTATCCAACCATATGAACACCTTTTAGTGAGGAAGCTCGATATCCGCTTTTATAGATTCGGATCACGAGATTTACAAGCTCCGCTCTTGACATTTCCTTTCTCTTAAAAGAGTCATTCCAAAAGGAAAGAATTCGGAGAATCAGGCTCAAGAGAATCGGGTGTGTTGCAAAAGTGAAGGAGCTTTATAACGCACTAAAGCTTCAGGATGTATTTGCAGATTACGAAAACAAGAGTTATGAAAAGTTAATCAGCTCGATCGAAGCTCATGCAAGCAAAAGCAGATGACTATATCTAAAAGATATGTCTCAACTATTGATGGAGTAATTCCTGTCGCCTATTGAGACTAATTCCAAGTCTCAACTATTCTTATTCTCTAGCTTGTTGTATGTATCTTTTCCTATTGGCTTGCTTTTGCTTTTGACATTGGTATTCAACTCTTATTTTTGCAATTAGCAGCTGTTGTACCATTAATAATTGAAATATTTTGATGAAATATAATTTTGTTGGTATTACATTTTATCTTGCGAATGATTAACCGAATAAGAAAGCCGAAAGGGTTCAGAGGTTACTTCTTCATCTCCTTCATCGCATTTCTTCTTGATTTTCTGCTATTTAACAACATTAGATTGTCCTTTTGTTACTGAGGCACATAAGGTTGACATTTGGTAAGAGTTCGAAGTTCTGAAAGTTGGGTTTGACAGGTTTCTCAGTTAGTTTCCGTTAAGCAATAGTAGAGAGCACCGGCGAAACTTTAAGCTTGAGCATAACTTTCGCGTCGGATGAATTACGGGACCCACAGCATATCAAATCGAAGCTCTCGGCGAGCTCTACAAGATTCACGGGTTTACCCCGTGAATGTTCATTTTAGCCCAAAAACGCTGTTTGTTTAAGTACTGTTATGGGCCTTTGAAGTTTTCGAGCTTTTTCGTCTTTTTTGTTTAAGACTTTTCCTTTTAGGGTTTGGATTGTTAGGACATATAAATACCCTATTAAACATTATTTGGGCAGTTTTTAATAAAATTTGAGTTTTTTTGCTTTTTGCTTGAACCCTAAGCCGTCATAGGCTTGTTCTAAGGAATTTCTCGTTGAAAGAGTTTCTATTTGATTGTTTCGCTGCGTCAGGTTGGTTCACATTTTTGCAACCAAAAACTTCGGGTCATCTTTCTGTGAATGGAACAATGGTTTGCGGTGGGCGTCTAGGAAGCACCTACTTTGGAGGGTACATGTCAAGTGTTGGCCGGGTTCGACACCTACGATACTTTGCCACACTCTCCTTCTTCATGTAAGCACTATGCTTGAATTTTATTAGTAATGTATTTTGTTTTATTAGTATTGTCTTTTAAGTAATGTCTTTAGATTAAGTTTTATTGGTTATTTTCTCTGTAGGTAAATTATGTTGAGCAGAGAATGAAAACACTTGTGAATTTCTTTCTGGACAACACAAGGATCCGAACAAGCCTAAATTCAAATGCAAAGGCATTGGAAGATTTGAAAAATCACCACAACAAAATCTAACATAGAAGATTGTGGTGTTTTTGTATGTTCTTTAATTGAATGTTTGCTAAGAGGACAAATGACAAATGATTCCTAGTAGTATTGATCTTTGTTAAATATAGGGTAAAGATGGTCAAACATTTATTTTGAAAGGGGACAACAAAAACAATGACAAATTTGTTTGAAAATATGATAATTAAATTTTTATGTTTATTCCATGTTTGTGTTCTTGTATTTTGTTTTGTAATCGTAAAATGTTGAATTAATTTGGTCTGCAAAATGATGTGAAATCCATCGATGCCGGGCTTGGCATCGAGTTTTTGAATTCATTTTGGTCCTCCAAATCTTGTCAAATGCATCACGATGCCGGGGCTGGCATCGAGTTTTTAGATTGATTTGGTATCTTGTCAAATAATCTTGTCATCACGATGCCGGGGCTTGGCATCGGAGTTTACGGATTGATTTTGGTCCTCCAAAATCTTGTCAAATTCATCGATGTCGGGCTTGGCATCGAATTTGAATCATGATGCCGTGGCTTGGCATCGAGTTTCTGGATTGATTTTGGTCTGCATAATGCTTTCAAATGCATCGATGCCAAGGCTTGGCATCGAGTTTTTGGATTGATTTGGTCCTCCAAAATCTTGTCAAATGCATCACGATGCCGGGCTTGGCATCGGACTTTCGTGATTAATTTGGTCGCATAATATTGTCAAATGCATCCCGATGCCGGGTTTGGCATCGAGTTTTGATTGATTTTGGTCCTTCATAATCTTGTCAAATGCATCATGATGCCAAGGCTTGGCATCGAGACTTTCAGATTAATTTGGTCTTCCAAAATCTTGTCAAATGCATCGATGCCGGGGCTTGGCATCGAGACTTTCGGATTAATTTGGTGCTTGCATAATATTGTCAAATGCATCACGATGCCGGGTTTGGCATCGAGTTTTTGGATTGATTTTGGTCCTTCATAATCTTGTCAAATGCATCACGATGCCAAGGCTTGGCATCGAGACTTTCTGATTAATTTGGTCTTCCAAAATATTGTCAAATGCATCGATGCCGGGCTTGACATCGAGACTTTCGATTAATTTGGTGCATAATACTTGTCAAATGCATCGATGCGAGCTTGGCATCGAGTTTCAGATTGATTTTGGTCCATCATAATCTTTGTCAAATGCATCATGATGCCGTGCTTGGCATCGACTTTCGATTGATTTGGTCCTCCAAATATCTTGTCAAATGCATCGATGCCGTGATTGGCATCGAGTTTACGATTTATTTGGTCCTCCAAAATCTTGTCAAATGCATCGATGCCGACTTGGCATCGAGTTTCTGATTGATTTTGGTCTGCATAATCTTTGTCAAATGCATCATGATGGCTTGGCATCGAGTTTACGATTGATTTTGGTCTGCATAATCTTTGTCAAATGCATCGATGCCGGGGCTTGGCATCGAGTTTCGGATTAATTTGGTCTGCATATATCTCAAATGCATCACGATGCCGTGGCTTGGCATCGAAGTTTCTGGATTGATTTTGGTCTGCATAATCTTGTCAAATGCATCATGATGCCGGCTTGGCATCGAGTTTCGGATTGATTTTGGTCTGCATAATCTTTGTCAAATGCATCCCGATGCTTGGCATCGAGTTTCGATTGATTTTGGTCTGCATAATGTCAAATGCATCGATGCCGCTAAGGCATCGAGTTTCATTAATTCGGTCTCGCATAATGTCAAATGCATCCCGATGCCGGGCTTGGCATCGAGTTTCGGATTAATTTGGTCTCGCATATATCTGTCAAATGCATCGATGCCGTTGGCAGCATCGAGTTTACAGATTGATTTGGTCCTCCATAATCTTTGCCAAATGCATCACGATGCCGCATTGGCATCGAGTTTCGATTGATTTTGGTCCCGCATAATCCGTGTCAAATGCATCCCGATGCCGATTTGGCATCGAGTTTTCGGATTGATTTGGTCCTCCAAAATCTTGTCAAATGCATGCCGTGGATTGGCATCGAGTTTCTGATTAATTTTGGTGCTCCAAAATCCGCTGTCAAATGCATCCCGATGCCGTGGATTGGCATCGAGTTTTCGATTGATTTTGGTGCTCCAAAATCAAGTCAATGCAACGATGCCGTGGTTGGCATCGAGTTTCTCGAATAATTTTGATTTTGGTGCTCCAAAATCTGTCAATACAACTTCGATGCCGTGGATTGGCATCGAGTTTTGCTCGATTGATTTTGGTGCTCCAAAATCTCATCAAATGCAACTGATGCCGTGATTGGCATCGATTGATTGATTTTGGTGCTCCAAAATCAAGTCAAATGCAACCTGATGCCAGGGATTGACATCAGACTTTCTGGAATAATTTTGGTCGTCCAAAATCAAGTTAAATGCAACCTGATGTCAGCACTTGGCATCAGAGTTTCTGGATTAATTTGGTCCTCCAAAATGCCGGATCAGTTTTGTCTTCATTAATGGCATTTTTGTCATTTGTCAAGCAATTTGTAGTTACATGAAATGTCCAAAAAATTGATGGTTCTATATGAAAACATGTTTTCAAAATTGTACCCACTTGAAATTCCCCCATTTTAATATTTATTGGTTATTATTTAGGGCAAGTCCAATGGTGATACTTGTCTATAGGTATCAAAATTAAATTTTGATACCTATTGATCATTATTTATGAGGTATCAAATTTATATCTCCAACCATAGGTATCAAAACCAAATTTTGATACCTATATAATAACATCTCCGACCATAGGTATCAAATTTGTAGTCTCATATTTATTTATTTTTGCTTTGATTAACTTTTTAGAAGTTTTAATCATTATCAATATTTATAAAATATTATAACCATGCTAATTAATTATTATTTTTTATTTAATAATAATTTTGAAAAATTATATCCAACTCATATCACGTAATAAAAATAAAAGAGTATAATTTTCATACACCGGCGGTGTGGATTTTTTTTACAAGCAATATTTTATACCACCGGTGGATGAATGATTCATTTAAAATAACAATTACCATTAATTTTTGTTTTTTAAAAAATAATTTACCAATACATATCATAACATAAATAAACGGTAGATCATATGTCATGTGGCATGTCGTGATTTACTGCATAGATAATAGATAAGATTTCCATTTCTATTGCTTTGGTCAATAAATATGGAGATATTCACATCCATATATTTACAATCAGTCAACCACTTCGGATATCAAGGAAATTTTTCCTTCTTCCCAATATTAATATAATCTTCCCAATATTTTATATTATATTTTCCTTCTTGTATTCAAATCTTTCCATCTTTCCATCTTTGATCTTTCCAATATTATATACTACATTTCCTTCATGTTCATGCAATGTCAACTGGAGCATCCAAAGAAGCCCAACGTGATTCTTGATTCTTAATTGGACTGATGTGTACGTGATTCTTAACTACACTGATATCAGTTCACCCGACATGAACAGACTACACAAATTGTTTTTTAAACATGATCGTGAGGATTCTAGTCGTCGACGTCGATCAGCCACAACGATGGCATTAGTCAGCGCAGAGCAAGAAAATATTGCAGATGAAGAATCATCCCAATGGGGTGGTTACGTTCCCGCAGCTACATAGAGAGAGTGCACATGCACTATTGCATGAACAATACTTTGCAGATCCATGCATGTACACGCAGATATAATTCGTTGTCGATTTAGAACGCATAAGTACTTATGCGAAAGGATCATGTGTGACATTGCCCACCACAATAACTATTTTGTTCAAAGAGTTGATGTCGTCGACCGACCTGGATTCTCAACAATGCAATAGGTGGCGTGTGTTATAAGGCAACTAGCATACGACACGATTGCAGAACTTTTTAATGATACTTGGGGCATAGCTGAATCAACAAGCATAGAGATTCTAAAGATGTTCACTCGAGCAACATATGATGTTTATGGACAAGAGTATCTCTGAAGTCCGAATGTAGGAGACTTGCATCAGTTGTTGGCTAAAGTCGAGGAAAAAGGGTTTCCTAGGATGATGGGTAGCCCCGATTGTATGCACCGGTGATGGAATGCATGTCCAAAAGGATGAGAAGGACAGTTTTCTGGTTATAAAGGATGTGCAACAATCATTCTAGAAGCGATGGCATCGTACGATACCTGGATTCGACATACATTCTTCGGACTTCCGGGATCTCCCAATGATCTCAATTTCCTTGCAAAGTCACCACTGTTTGATGATGTATGTTTGGGTAAAAATCATCAAGTTAACTATGAAGTTAATGAAATACATTACGATAATGGCTACTATTTAGTTGATGGCATATACCCTCAGTGGGCCACTTTTATGAAGACAATATCCAATCTCGGTATGTAAGAGGAACAACATTTTGCCAAGATGCAAGAGGCATATCGAAAGGACGTAGAAAGAGCTTTCGGGATTGCCCATGGATGGCACAAAGTGGATCTCTAGTATATTATGATGGCATGTGTAACAATGCACAACATGATAGTCAAAGATAAACGCGAAGAAGATGAAATGACATCGTTTGACCCAAATGAGATACCAACGCGCCTAGCTAAAGCAGGATTTATGAGAGACCGACAATGGAAGCAGTGTGCAGCGATGGAATAAGTGGTATGCGAGGGTTCATGGATAGGTATCAAGGGTTGCGATGTCGAGTGATTTCAAGAAGCTGAAACAAGACCTAGTACAACACTTATGGAACAAGAAAATGCAAGAAGATCGAAAACTAGAAGAAAATGCAACAAGATCTAGAACATTTCTTGTTTACTTGTATCATAATTTAGTTCAATATTGTTGTTTTTATTCCATGCTAATATTTCAATCTTGACCAGTGTGCTCAATTCTTTCTTTAGAATGAAGGGACGGAGCTATTCGTTTTTATGCCACATATTGTATATGGAGAGAATCCACCAAGATAATGCGGTTTGGCGGTTTGATAGTTTCAAGACTAGAAGGATAATGAAGATTGTGTTTTTAGGGGTACGCTTCACTTTTGTTCGTTTACTTATTTGGTTTGTCTCTTTCATCTTTGTTTTACTAGGTTATCTTCTTTATATCCCAAAGTCCCAAAACAAAGTTCTTGTAAAAAATTTACAAAGGTCAAACATAACAAAGTTATGTTATTTTTATCACAATTAATATTTTATACTTCATCCCTCACAAAATAAATAACGTTTTAGATATTTGTTTAAAAAAGCTTATAAAAAATCTAATTGTGGTGAGAGAAGCCTGCATGTCAATAATGTATTACCATGTCTTGGAGAATTACAAATAAATGTTACAAATTAATTTCAAAGATCACTATTCAAGTCGTAACCTACTGATCGATGTATTTTATACGTCGATTTTATATGCTTCTGTGACTTGAATTAGGCTATTTCATGAGTCTTTTGAGTACTAATATATGTTTTTGGTGAGTTTTGTAAGTTTCAGGATTGTTCGTGAAAATACGCGAAACTCCAGGGTTGTAAGTGCAAATTACAAAGAAAGAAAAATTGAAGAAAAGAAAGTCTGTCAATCTGGACACCTTGCGGACGCAAGGTGCCTCATTCTGTGACCGCAAGGTAGGCGCACATCCCTCAAGCCGGCAATCGAAGAGCCAAGAAGCACACATTGGAGACCTTGCGGACGCAGGTATCCGGCACTGCGACCAAGGTAGGCGAAATCTTGTAAGTCGGGTTTTCACACGGTCATTCGATTCAATCACAACTCCCAAGTATATATAGAAGTCGGGCCGAGCCTAAAATAAGGAGGACGGCTGGAAGCTCTCTCTACATAGATTTTAGGTAGTTTTAGATTGTATAACATAATTAGGTTTTGTAATTTCAAGTATTGAAGATCAAATCATGTCTTCCATCATCTTCATATGCTGTTCGTCGTCTATGATGAACTAAATCATCCCTAATCTAGGAGGTGGGAGGTAACTTGTATCGAATTTATGTTTTGATTCTTATATTTATGTCTATTCAATGCTTGTTGATTGTGTTGTTTATCAATCCCTCTATTATTTTGCTTTGAACAAATGAATGTAATCGCAAATAATAAAGGCTTAGAGGTGCGGATACCTGCATGGCCAAATGCATATGTCGTACACTGGCTCACCAACACAATAAATTGGACCTATCGAAGCACGAGAGTGATAAGTTAGGACCAGGTTCTTACATGATCTAGGTGACAGATAGATCATAAATCTAGGTGACAGTTAGATTACAGTTCCTGTGCTTAGGATTTGGAATGGGTGAATTCTTGCGGGGAGGGAGACTGAACCAATTGTTCAACAGACCATATCTATTTTTAGTGAACGAACCCAAGACATTGAATGACATTATTATGAATTGAACATAAAGGAGATATAAGTGAAACCCAGAATCCTAGATTTCCACTCACCATAAGATCTTCATATCTGTTATTACTGTCTAATTAGTTAACATCTATAACTAGTAAATTAGAGTAGAATTAAACATAAAAAACCCCCTTAGGTTAATAATTTGCTATCTATAACCGCACTGTTCGTGATCACTTGTCTCTGTGGGTTCGACCCTTGCTTCCGAGTCTATTCTATAATAGTCTTGTACACTTGCAAGGAAATAGATAAAATAAAACATCGATCACCTACCCATTGAGTGTCATCAAGTGGTGGAAAGACATTCCTAGCCGTATTGGAATTCACGTGAGGTGGTGTAGTTGGACATTCATCGGCCATTTCTCGATCCATTATAATTTTTTGTTTCGTCTCCCAATAACGTTTCTTGTTTGGGGTGAATACGTTTGGATCCACCTGCATAGTAAGCCTCTCATCGGCACGTTGCTCAGCAGCTTCGGCTGCTGCCATTCTTTAGCCCTATCAATTACTGCTTGAGCATCTTGGGCTTTTGTCCAGGCTATGTATTCATCTAGTTGTTTTGAACGCTCTGACGGTTGGTCTTTTTTTCGCCTCGCCGTTTTTGCTGCCCTCTGTCCTATAGGCCTGGCCAATGGGCTAGGACCGCTTTCAAATCCGGGCGTGTCGTCGTCATTAAGATTAACCGAACTTTCACATGTTGGAGGATTTTGAAATTTCGGTTCATTTTTCAACAAAGCCCAACAATGATGTAGCTTGAAAGCTTTTTTATTATCTGCGTGGTAGATGGACTCCGCCAAAAGTATCTGAAATAATTTTTTTAAAATAATGTTCACGACTAAAATCTAAATAAAACAGTTAAAAAATTAAAATTGAAGGGATTGCGTCTACAAAAAAATGATATAAATAATTACCACATCTGTGGTGTTTTCACCACTTGCTCGAGCAAGTTCAGCCTTGTTAAAAGCGGTGCTATATGCCATGCATTCTTTGCTGATTTTTTTTCCATCTTGTACTGCAACTTTTTTGGTCCCGGTAGAGTTCTCCCGTCGACCGATGTTGATCGAAATGTTCATGAATTTTGTCCCATAATGTTGATTCTCTTTGGTTAATCCCAAATTCGGGATCACCTCCAAATATTAGCCTAACTCGACAAAGGGCCTCATCTTCAGCTACTTTCCAACCCTCGGCTCGTTGTTTTGGTGCCATTTACTGCAAAATGATAATAATTAAGATATAAAATATATGAAGAAAAAAAGTTCAGAGTACCTTTTTGATAAAAAGCTGTGAAAGATGGCAAAGAAAATTTAATTGTGTACAAAAATTGAACATAGATGTTTCATATATATATATATATATATATATATATCCATTTGTGAAGAAATTTGACCACCATGACCGCATTGAAGATGTTTCAGAGATTTATTTGACCACCTTGAAAATAATGAATGCTTGGATAAAAAACTGACGAAAAGGACATGGACTGACATGAGACAAGCCCATGTGACTGCCTCGTTTAAACAAAAGTGAAGAAAATAATACCACCCGCGCGCCTGCTATTGTTGTGAAAGAGCTAAGCTTGGTACCAAATTTGGTACCTTGGCTAGTACCTAACCAAATTTTGGTACCTTCATATTTTATCATTGGAGATCCTAGTACTTTTATATTGGTATCAAAATCAAATTTTGATACCTACCATTGGACTTGCCCTTATAGGTATCAAATGATCATCTTCAACCATAGGTATCAAAATGAAGGATATTAAAATTAGGTGTGGTATTAAGGGAGATATCAAATTTGGTACCTTCCCTAGTACCACACCTAATTTTAATATATTTTGCTTTAACCATTGGATGGTTTAATACTTTTACATAAGTATCAAAATTTGATTTTGACACCTATCATTGGACTTGCCCTAAGAGTGAGTACAACGACGATTTTCCAACAAATCTAAAATGATTATCCAATCCAATGACATATCTAAATAAATCTATTTCAAATTTTGGTAAAAAGAATCAAAAGAACCTCAAATTCAACAAATCATTGTAATAGTCCCCGTCACAACGCTGAGTTTTGAGGAAAATCTCATCAAAACGGCGTTGTTTTGTTGGGCGGTTTTGGTTAAAAAAAGACACCAACAGGGCTGACAACCTGCTTTCCACGTGTCAAACCCTGGGCGGTTGGTCGCAATTTTTAATTATCTTCTGTTTAAAGGTAGTTTGGGCATTCAAAAAAATGTTTTTTAAAAAAATAGTACACATTTTTATTAATAAATGGAGACTTGGTTTGCTTCATTTGGACACCAAACAATTTTTTTGCAAATTTGACCCATTAATACATTCATTTAGTACATTCTTGAGATCTTATTTTTCTAAAAAGAGATTACATTCTTGGGTATGTACTTGAATTGTCGTGCAACATGTAATCACGTAAAACTTGTGTAGTGGTGGTGGTGCTTGTATAACATTTCTTTGATACTTACCAAATGTATTTATGCAACATGTAGTCATGTAAAACTTATGTAGTGGCGGTGGTGTCTGTACAAAGATCCTATAAACTCAGGGTACTTCATATTTAACGAATGTGTGCATACCTTCTTATCTTTCAGTACCTACATGTTTTTATTCATAATTCTATGCTCTTATTAAAAAAGGCTCTCAAGATTTTCTTCAATGAACATGCATTATTTAGTCAAATCAACTAAGATCTTTTGATTTCTATCTTATCATTTATGACTTAAGCAGTTTCTTGTAAGTTCTTAATACGTGACAGGTATCTCTTGACTTACAGGAAAAACACTATGAAGGAAGTATACAAAGACAAATCAATTCAGCTGATGGCAAGACAGATTGAACCCAAAGTTCAAACCAAACACTTCGTGAAAAGAGATATACGTATGCAAAGATATGTTTAAGCTGAGGAGAAGTTTTTCAAACAAATCTTGACAAATCAAGTTATAAATCATCAAACACTGATGACATACTTATAATATGTTGATATGATATTGAAACTCTAATAGCTCAAATACATAACAAATCAACATCATCAACACTACATGCTAATAGTTTATACGATCAAACTTCACATCAGCTGGAAGACCAATCTCAACCAATTGGAACCCAAACTCAATCAGCTAAATTATTATCTTATGATTTTTTATTAGCTGATGCTTCTCAAGCAGCTAGATCATCTTCCTTACTGATTGACCTACATATTGATAATCCCAGATAGATGAAGCTTTGGAAAATTCTCGCTAGATTAAGGCTATACAAAGAAGTAACTAAGCAGGAAGCCACTAAATTAAGGAGGAGACAATAACTCCCATATATGGATTCCCCAGTCTCCGATCTCTTAACCTCCATACATCTGACATATACTATGCCCTATTACTGCTAACATCTTAACTTTCTTTACATACATGTTTGATCGATGTATTTTATACGTCGATATCGGGTACTTTTATGACTTAAATGGAGCGATTCCACGAGGCTTTTGGCTACTGATAAGTGTTTTTCAGTTGTTTTATGAGTTTCAGGGTTTTAGGTGGAATTATATGATTTATAAGGCTTTTTGGTGCCCCTAAGGGGGTGGCCCAGTGGTAGACATGAGGCTTCACAAAGTGTGAGGTATCAGGTTCGATCCCTTCCCATGCCCCCCTTAGGAGTAAAAAAAAAAAGTATAATGTGTAATTTTTTTAAAAAAATAAGGCTTTTTGGTGAAGATTTCAAGAAGGGGTCAAAGTGTAAATTGAAGAAGAAACGGCAAAGGGACATTCTGAGGACCTTGCGGACGCAAGGTGTTTGGACCTTGTGGCCGCAAGATGGCCAAAACCGACTTATCGGGGTTTTCAAGCCAGACTGAAACTCCTAAAGCCCTACAACTCCATGGTATAAATAAAGGACGGTAGCCAAAGCCAAAGGAGGGCCAGGAAGTAGTTTTATACAGCTTTAGCGTAGGATTTAGAGTGTATAACATAATTTAGTTGATGTAATTATAGTTTTGAAGATCGATCCTTGTATTAATTCATCTCCGTGTGCAGTTCATCTTCAAGGATGAACTAAACATCCATTAATCTAGGAGTTGGGAGGTAACTTGTATCAAATCTATGCTTTAATCTATTTTTATTCATTCAATTCTTGTTGATCGTAATGTTTATCAATCCCTCTATTATCTCGCTTTGAACAAATGAATGTAATCGTGAGTAATAAAGGCCTAGAGGTGCGGATAACTGCATGATCAATGTGCATATGTCGTACACTGGCTCACCATCATGATAAATTGAACCTATCGATGCACGAGAGTGATAAGTTAGGGTCAGGTTCCATATATGACCTAAGTGACAGTTAGGATCATATGTCCTTGTGCCTAGGATATAGAATAGACGAATTATTTGGAGATGGAGACTGAACGGTAATTCAACAGGCTGTATCTATATTTTGTGAACGAACCCAAGAAATTGAATGAGACTTTAATTTAATAAGCTATAGAGGAGATACAAGTGAAACCCTAATCCTAGATTTCCCTCCATCATAAGATCTTCATAATCTGTAATTGCTGCTAATTTAGTTAACTTTAGTAGAATAATTAGTTTAGATAAAATCAATATAAAAACCCCCTTAGTTTAATAATTTGCTACCAATAATCGTGCTATTTGTGATCTTCTTTTCTCTGTGGTTCGACCCTTGCTTCCCAAGCTATTCTACAATAGTCTTGTCCACTTGCAAGGAAATAAATTTAAAATAAGATACGATCAAGTTTTTGGCGCCGTTGCCGGGGATAAGCTATTTTGCATAGTTAGTTTGTTGGTGTAGACACCCCAATTTCGTACCCATGGTATGTGACTGACATAAAATATCAAGAACTATCAAAACTTAACAAATGTCAAGTTACAGGAGTTAAAAATGCGAAAGGCAAAGCAGGATGCGCGAAACAGTAAACTACAGGGGGTGAAAGTGCAAAAAATAAAACTTGAATAATGCCCATGGTGCCGCACCAAGGCCCTTGGTGCCACCACATCATCCTCTTGGTGCCGCACCAAGGGTTGTCTTGGCCGCACCATGTGTGCTACTGTTGCTTGTCTCAGAAGCCGGAAAGTATAAGTCTTGATGCTCATGGTACAACTCACTGATGCAGCTTGAACAAATCGAAGAATTCCAGTCGAGTCCTGCTTCTCAACTATAAATAGAGACCCCGGCCTCCTCATTTCAGTTGCTCAGTTCCGCGATCAAGAATCGCAACGAAGTTCTGCCTCTTCGTTCCTTCGATAATATTAGTACGAGAGGTGTGAGATAGGTGAGTGGAAGCCCCTAAAGTCTCCAAACCCCGTCCAAACTCCGCCAAAATAAATATCCATAGGTTATAAGTGATCCCTAGCCTAGTTGTTAGGTATCCACCTCACTTCCCCGGCCCAAAAATCCCAAAGTAAGCCGTTACTCTGCCCGAGTAATGAGCTGAAAAACAAAAAAAACTAAGTCGTTATTCCTACAAACCAAAAAGGCCAAAACCTACCAAAATAAGCTGTCACTCTGCCCGAGTTGACAAGCCCAAAGTCTTCGAAATAAGCAGTCACTCTGCCCAAATCAAAACAACAACCACACAACAAACAACAAAAAAGACCCCCTCTCCCTGAAGGACAGAGCGAGCACACCACCGCTCTAAAAGGTAAAGCCTTTAAGGGCGTTATTTATTGTATTTATTTACTTTTCTGTCAATTTTATTTATTAAAGTTGTTATTCAAATCCGGCACAATGTAGCCAATATAAGCTGTTGTGCTGCCCAGATTAGAATAGGAAATAATATGTAAAAGAGCCGTTATAATGGCCAAATATTCTTAAATATGTCTGTAATTATTGTAAGGAAATGGCTGTGAGTCCGTAAATAATGTAGCCACGGATGTATTTGTTTTAATTTCCTATCTTTTAATACTTTATTTATTTGCGAAATAAATATAACAATAAGCATACTTCAGCCAAAAACAATTTTTGAGACCGAAAGGGCGAGTTGGGTGCCTAGCACCTTCCCAACTCGTAACTTAGCCTCCGAACCCGTTTTCTTTTTCTCTGGTTTATTTTTCTTTTCTTTGGTTTTGCTTTATTTGCCTTAAAATAAAGATGGCGACTCTAAAACTTTCAGATCCAGTGGGGCCTCGCAACATTCCTTCTTTACACTTTCCCGTTTTCCCCTAAAAAAGGGAGAAATGAGAATGGAAGGGTGATGTATTCCCATATCCTGGTATCCCCTAAATAAGGGATAACTTGATGCGGGAAACCCAAAGCTCCCATAGTGATCTGAACGGGCCATAAGGCTATTTTTAATAAAATCCATAGTGGGGGCGTCGCAATATCCTTTTTTTTTTTTTTTTCACTTTTCTGTTTTCTCCTAAAAAATGGAAAATGAGAATGAAAGGGTAATGCATTCTCATATCCTGGTATCCCCTAAAAAAGGGATAACTTGATGCGGGAAACCATAAGTTCCCATATTGGATACAAAATCCACTAAAGGCAACCGAAGCACATTCAAACGTGCTAACATAGACAACACTCCTCTCGCACTTTTGATTTCGTCTTCCCCTAAACAAGGGAGGGTGGAACAAGAGCAGTGGTGTCCCGCATCCGCACGTATGCGCACCCCTATCCAAGGGCGCGCGGGGCGCGGGTCGCACCCCGGGAACCTCACAGTGGCGACTCTGCTGGGGAGTTGTTTTATTTTAAATAAAATGGAGGGCTAGACTCATAAAATAAAACTTTTTTGTTTTTATTTGTTTCTGGCTGCAGTATGCTTGTTATATTAATTTACGCATTTGAATATAGTGTTCCTATACATCCGTGTCTATATTTGTGGATATGATCCTCCATCTTGCAGCAGTTTCGTTCTGATAATTGTTACAGGTGTGTTTAAGAATATTAAATAAAAAAATTCAAAAAAAAATATAAAAAAAATTTGAAAAGTCAAAAAAAAAATATATATATATTATATATGTTACAAATAAATTCCGGGCAGCACAACAAAAGAGCCGGGGCTTTATTTTACTTCCGGCTCTATATTATTATTTCTTTCAGTTTATTTTCCTTTTCACTTTATTCTGTACATTTATACATATCTGCATTCATTCTGTCATTTTATTTTGGGGACATAGGACCAAAATTTGTAATTAATAGGGATAGATAGTTTCCCCACTTTTCTTTCTATTTCTTAAAATGATGTGCTTGCTTGCTTGCGCTCAAAAAATAAAAAGCCGAGAAAATCCACACATAACAGCAAGACATGCTATATCTATTTTATTTTTCTGTTCATATATCTGTAAATAAATAAAGACTTTACTGCTTTTTAGATATCGCACACACGTGCACGCATATAGATATATTCCGAACTGTTACCCTACACCATGGCCAGCCTACCCCCTGCATAAGCCAACGTTAGAATGCATATAGTTTTTCAGGACACTTCATAGACCGACCGATTTTTGCATCTTTGAATTGTGGGTCAGCCCCTGTAAAAAAAAAAAAAAAAATATATATATATATATATATATATATATATATATATATATATATATATATATATATATATATATATATATATATATATAGTAAGTGCACACAAGAAAAAAAAATAATTTAAGTGTAAATATAAATAACAAACAGGGGCTGACTTATAATTCTCAAATGCTCGACCTAGACCATTTCGAATGGTGGATCCTGGAAAGAGTATAGGCCCTTCGCTGCAGGACGATCCGATCTGGAGAGTCGAAAGCGAGTGGAATACGTTGGTCTTATACTGAGAAAGAATCCCTTGTTCAGGAAAAGTCCTGAGACTGTCAAAATAAAACGGGTGCTTATCCGGTCAATTGTAGGGAACAAAAAATAATAATAAAAAAATAATAAAATATACTAATAAAAAGGCACGATGTACTCCAAGCCAACGACCTCGGCTAGCCTTCCGATACCTCCAAACCCCATTTTCCTCGAAACTTGGCCCGAATTTGGAAAGGCGGAGATTATCTTGGCCGGTTGATCTGAGAAAGTAGTCTGTCGAGATAAGAGGGTATCGGTTCAGATCGAGGCGAGAATCGGTTCGAGGGCACGATCCGAGTGGTATGGCGGCGAAAGTGAGATCGGCTATGGGTGCAGTTCGGGGGCTCGGGGTATGTTCTGCCTCCGGCAATGCAGGAATGGTTTGATCAAAAGTTGGGTGCAACGATGAGTCAAATGGCTAGTTTGGTACAAAGCCTAAAATCTAGTGGTGAGGTGAATTCTTCCCCTACGATCCCCCAAGAAGCATCCACATCTCAGGTACCTCCAAACCCAACCCTTCAGCCAAACACTAACCCACCAAATACTACCACTATCCTAAATCCCAATCCTCCACCAAGTCCCTACTACCCAAATATCTATCCTTACTCGCCTTATCCACCATATCCTCCCCCAAACACCCAGAATCCAAACGACATCCCTTTTCCTATGACTAGCCCACTCCTAAATAGCCCACACATGGACCCAAAAAGCTTTAACCCACCAGGCCAAGTTACCACATACTTACCTCTTAATGATCCTGGTCGCCCGGCTGAAACTATCAATAACCCACCAACCCAGAATCCATATACTACCCAAATCCCACCAACCCAAAATCCCTACACTGTCCAAAATCCACCAACCCAAGACCTTTATCCAACTCAATACCCATATCCAACCCAGAATCCATATACTACCCAAATTCCATCAACCCAGAATCCATACACTGTCCAAAACCCACCAGCCCAAAATCTCTACCAAAACTTTCAACCAGGAAATGACCCAGCCTTCCCAAATCCGGCCAGTATATACCAAAAGCCAACTCCCCCAGCCACCAAAATGGAGGCCGACATGGAAAATATGAAGGCCATGATGCTTAAACTTCTCAATAAAGGGGAATTTTCTACGCGGGCCCTAACATTGCAACCATTAGCAATACTGCCCTCAAAGTTCAAAATGCCCGACATAGAAAAGTTTGACGGGACTGGATGCCCTATATCCCATTTGAGGTCTTATTCGACCGACATGCAGTCAAGGGGAGCTAGCTTTGAGGCTATGGCTTCCAATTTTCACCTCACCCTAATAGGAGCTGCCAAACAATGGTTGATGCTGTTTGACAGCAGTACCATGAATACCTGGGACCAGATAGCCGAAGCATTCCTCGAAAGATACAAAGACAACACCAGTCCTGAAAATAGAAGGGACCTTGAATCGTGCACCCAACGGGAAAAGGAAACTTCTTGTAGAGTTTGCGATCAAGTGGAAGAAAGCGCGGACCTTTGAGACGATCCCGAGTCATGCCGAGTGTTCATCAAAAATCTCCGGCCCATTTACGGAACATATGCGGTACCTCCCTATACCATTCTTGAAAGAAATAGTGGAGATAGGAGCCGTATTGATGATGATATACGTCTTGGCCAACTAAAAACCAATACATCTCCTAGTTCTTTCCGTTACTCCAAAGGAAAACAACCGCACCACCAGTCAATATGGTAGGAATGCCTCAACCCCATTTTCTACCCAAAATTATAGCTATGTTCCATGGTATTATGGGTCGGACAGTGTCAATGTCAATGGTGGGAGCAAATAATGGCTCGGCCGAAATTTCGAAATCGAGCAGGGTAGCCGGCATTATGATGAACTGCAAGCTCCCCAGTCTGTGATATTGCAGGGGCTAATGACACAATGAGTGTTGAAGTCGTTGGAAAATTATAAGCCACGACCCCCCAGGACTTGGAACCATGCCCGATCTTGTGAATATCATCGCTCCGATGGTCACCTCACCGACAAATGTTACACCCTCAAAAATGCTATCCGAGGACCTAATAGATGATAAGGTTATTGAAAAACCTCCACCCAGACCAAATGTAGTCAATAACCCTCTACCTCAAATCAATATGATTGAGGTTGATGAAAACCCTTTTGTGCCCAAGTTTGAAATAAATAAACATCCACTTCCATATATCCTCATTCATATTCCTCCATCCTTATCCATAAAAGAGCCTAGTTGTAATATGCTCTCTTGGGACACTATCCTTGGTAGCCGAAACACATGTAACATTGAAAAAGCCACTTGGGTTGGTGGAGATGTTAGCCACCTTACCGATCTGGCCAGAGCCTACCGAAACCACGAAAGAGGTGACCACTGCGGAAAAGATCAAGTAGAATCTTGGGGCTAAAGCGGTGGAAGATTCTTTATTAGCTCGGATGAAGAAAACTCAGGCCAACATCTCCATCTGGGGCTTACTGCGTGCTTCTAAGATCCACCGTGATACACTGGCTAAGTCACTAAGCCATGCAGTTGTTCCTATTGGAACCTCCCCAAATGAGCTTACTCAAATGACCGGGAACATCCATTTCGGAAATGTAATAATGTTTACCGATCTAGACCTGCCAAGGGAAGGAACCAACCACATTGATGCTCTTCATCACGTAGAATTTTGGAGAAAGCGGGTTCCCGAGTTTTGGTAGATAATGGGTCTTCAGCGAATGTATTCTGCCGGCACATTAGCCAAGCTGGGGATAAAGATATCGAGAACTCACTCCTTCCTCATGAGGCAGTTAAGGCATACGACAACACCGGTCGATGTGTCTTAGGGGTGGTCACTTTAATGTTAATATTGGGCCCTTAAACATGCCGGTTGAGTTCCAAGTCCTAGATATACCGACCACCTTTGCTTTGTTGTTGGGGCGCCCTTGGATTCATGGGGTAAAGGGGGTAGCCTCTTCATTACACCAGCGTGTCAAGTTCATCCACGATGACCACATAGTAATTATTCTGGCCGACAAGATCGTGGAGAATAAGGAAAGTGATGATATCCCAATCCTCGAGATAGAACATGAGGACAACGGTATTTTTCTCGGTGGCTTTGAGGTTATCCCAAGTGGTCAACGCCATTGAATATGGTAGAAATTGACATCATTGGAAAGAAAGTCACTTCCACTAGGAAACATGGTCCTTTAAACATGTTAGAAAAATGAATTATATGCAGCTGGTCTAGGTCTCGGCGAGTCGGCAAGGACTAGTTAATTTAGTCCAAGATGAACTTAAGGAATGTATCCCTCCTTTCGGTCTAGGATACACGCCTACTCAGTGAAGTAGCCGGTCATGAAACAAAGCGTGAGAAAAGAAAGGCGAGAAAGAAAAAGCGTCCTTTATGAATATCCCCTCTCAACCTATAGAAAAACCTTAAATGGTTACTTTGTGCGTAAGGGAAGCGAAGCCTATCTCATGTTTCTGAACCACGGATAGACGAGAATGGGAAAAGGTGCCTGGTTGGGAAGTCTTTGAGGATGTCGGTATTCTCTCGGATAGATATGGAGCAGGTTACCACAGGCCCCAGTAGCACGCTTATAAAGCTGTCACCATTGAAAATACTTGGTCTATAGACCAAGATGATTATCTTTGGCCTGCCTGTAGATGATGACGGTCTAGGAGGCGACTTTACGGGTATGATAGGCAGAGCGATTATGAAAAGCTCCTGGCGAGTTCGAGTCTATTTCTAATAAGCCTCTGCGAGAATTGGTACACCACGGCCGGTCGCTCGACACCCTTGAGACTTGGTAGGCCGCCGGATATACTATCCCGATCCTTTCCCTAGCTTTACGGATTGGTCATCTACCAATCCGCTACCTATAGTTGAGGATCTCAAACCCCGGGTCCTCAACAATGTAATAACTGTATGCTTTTAATAATAATATAAATGTCTTTGCTTATTCCTTAGTTGCACCTACTTTAAAAGACGCATTAAATAATAATAATTATGATAATGAGTCATTTAATAAAATGGACCCAAAAGATAAAAATTATCTACTTGAGCTTGCAAAGTCGGTTGAGTACCGAGAGCGAGCCATTCATCGGCGACTCTTGAAGACACATCTACTATCAACTTGGGGTTGGACAATGAAGTCAAAGAAATCGAGAATCGGCGAGCTACCTCGAGGCTCGAGAAAGGAAGGCACTCATTGATCTCCTCGAAAGAGTTCGTAGATATCTTTGCACAGTCCTCTGAAGATATGCGGCCTAGATCCGGCTATAGTCGAGCAGGATTCCCACATACAGGATGCTCGCCCGATCAAACAAAAGCTCCGCGCATCAAGCGAGAATGGTCACTACAAGTCAAAGAAGAAATCATGAAAGCATTTGGCGTCAACTTCATTCGGGTAGTTGAATACAGGCACAGGCTATCGATATAGTGGCCAGTTCCCAAGCCCAGCGGGAAAGTCGAGAATCTGTGTAGACTTAGCGACCTCAACAAGCGTCGCCCAGATGACTTCCCCACTTGACATTGATATTGTGGTAGATGTCGCGGCTCACAAAGTCCGATCCTTAATCGACGGCATCTTTGGGCTACAACCAAATCAAAATGGCGGCGAAGACCGGGAGAAGACCTCATTCACTACTCCTTGGGGACTTATTGTTACAACTTGTCATGCCATTCGGATTAAAGAATGCAGGAGCCACTTACGGAGGCGCCACCTCTTCCACGACATGATCCATAAAGAGAATGGAGGTCTATGTTGATGATATGATCGTGCATTCAGCGGCGCCAGGTGCTCACATTAAAGATCTTCGAAGTTCTTGAAAGACTAAGGAAGCACGGATGAAGCTTAACCCCACCAAATGCACATTCGGGGTTACGGAGGCAAAGTCACAGGATTCTTAGTAGCGAGCAAGGCATCGAGATCGAGCAAAGATCAAAGCCATCCTAGAAATGCCGAAAACTCCCACGAAGTCAAAGGCTTCCTAGGCGGTTGCGATACATCGGTAGTTTCATCAGACGGTGACCACCACTGTGAGCCCTCTTTAAACTCCTAAAAGAATACCGACCAAGTGCAGGGGCCTTGAAAGTGCCGGCTAGCCTTGAGAAAATAAAAGCCTACCTTACCAATCCCGTGCTAGCTCCACCCCATACACATAAACCTCTCCTCATATACTTAACCGTCACGAGACACATCGGTAGGGGCTATGCTCGCCCAAGAGAAAGAAAGATTCCTACATTGAAAATGCCATATATTTCATAAGTAGGAAGCTACAAGAAGCGAGCTAAATTATTCGGCATTTGGAAAAAAGGCTTAGTGCAGGGCCACTCGGAGGCTCAAAACCTATCTCGAGGAAGGTCCATCAAGCTCATATCGGGATGGACCCCATCAAATACATCTTCGGTAAACCATCAGCATCGGCCGGACTAGCCAAGTGGTCCTTTCTTCTTAATGAGTTTGACATAACTTATGTCACACTCAAGTCTATCAAAGGGCGTCATTGCGGACCACTTAGCCGATCTACCTTTGAAGGCCGAAGATGCAAGCGAGCCGGTTTCCCGGATGAAGGTATCACGGAAATCAGACCGGGACACTGTTGGCAAATGTTCTTTGAACCGAACAAAAGAGGCTTTGGCATAGGAATCTGTTAATCGATCAGGTGACTCTCATACTCGTGGCTATAAGGTTGGAGTTCGAATGTTCAAATAATACGGCGGAATATGAAGCTTTGTATTCTTGGCCTAGAAGAAGCTCTCAAAGGGGAGCTAAAGATCTCGAAGTCTACGGAGACTACGCCTAATCATAAATCAAGTCGAAGGAAGATGGAAGACCCGGGATCCTCGCTGGCTCTATCATGCCAAGTTAATAACGATCGCCGCCCGATTTGGTTCTATCTCGTTCCATTACACCACGAGATAGGAATCAATTCGCCGATGCCACAGCCACTCTGGCGTCACTAGTCAGATTCATGAAACTAAAGTTGACCATTTATAGTCGGGAAGAAGGTCACTCCGGCATCTTGTTTCAAAATCAATGCGGCCACAGGCGGATCACGAGCCACGGTATCTTGACATCTTAAATCTGCTCGAGAAAAATCTTTATCCTCTGGCTTAGACAAGAGAGGAAGAGTCTCCCTGAAGATGGGCCTCCCAATTCGTACTCGGCGGTGGCGGCTGTATAAGAGGCATTATCAAGGCCTCGAACTTACTATGTGTCAATCGGGCCAAAGGCGAGCAAATTATGGATCAACTACATGGTGGTACTGTGGGCCCCACATGAATGGCCATATGCTATCTAAGAAAGTCATCAGAGCGGGTACTATTGATGCGCTCGAAGCGGTTGTATCGGTGGAGTGCGACATTGCGACAAATGTCAGCGCTTTGCCAATCTGACATGTGCCCCCACGTCTATACAACTCCACGCCCCGGCCCTTCTCAACATGGGGTATCGGCGTCATAGGCCAAATTCACCGAAGGGATCAATGGCCATGAATACGTCTGGTAGCCGTCGATTACTTCACAAAGTGGGTGGAAGCCTCTTCCTACAAGATCTAAATGCAGAAAGGTATCAGAGTTCATCGGGCCAATATCATATACGCTATGGGGTACCTTTCGAGATCATCTCCGACAACGGCTCTCATTTTGAAGGGGCGTGAATGCAGCAGCGAGTTCAAGATCCAAAGACACAAATCCTCCCCTACAGGCCACAAGCCAATGGTGCCGTTGAAGCGACCAACAAAACTCTCGAGAACATCATCGGAAAAATGGGCGTCTGAGGAAGAGGCGGCGAGAAAAATTGCCACTAGCCCTCTGGGGCTGCAAATGCGTCGATCCGCACCTTGGGGCTACCCCTTACTCTCGGCATATGGCATGGGCGGTACTACCAATAGAAGTGGAAATTCCATCATTAAGAGTGATGATGGAAGGCGATATAGCGAAGTTGGTAGGGTCGAAAGGCGGCCCTAATTGATGAGGCGCTGTTAGCCTTGGAGCATACCGGGCATATCAAAGGCGTATCGCCCAGAGCTTTCAATAAAAAGTCAAAGGCCGTGATATCCAAGTTGGAGACCTCGTGCTTCGAGAAAAACCCCTAGTTATGTTGATACTAGGGGAAAATGGAAGTCTCCCTGGATGGGACCGTACATCGTTAAGGAGATCCGATCAGGAGGTGTCGTGCTTCTCACGAACCAGGATGGGGAAGATCTTGTCCAGCCCTTCAACCTCGACAAACTCAAAAGGTACTACGCCTGAGCCATCCTATCCAGCAAATGCTTCCCTCTCCAGCCCGCTAGGCTGAAAACCCGAAAGGGCGGCCTAGGCAAAAGTTAGGGCATAAAAAAATGAAAATAAAAGGAGAAATAAGGGCTCGCTAGGCTGAAAACCCGAAAGGGCGGCCTAGGCAAAAATTAGAGCACAAAAAAAATATAAAAAAATGATGAAAAAAAAAATGATGAAAATATATAATATAAAGGAGATAAAAAGGAGAGGGAAGGCATTATTTGAAGCCCTCAGCGTACTACCTCCAGTCTTCAGCACATCAGAGGCTCGACTGACAGAAGAGAAAAACCACGACAAAGCAGCTCATATTAAAACACTAAAATATAATTTTACAGGTCCTAAGGTGCAACTTAGGAATATTTATTAAGACGTCTATATTATACATTATTTGCATTGTACATATCTATATCTTGCCTATACCCCTTTGTTGTTCCCGAAACAATTCCTTTTCTTGCGGCCTTAGCCGGCGGTCTATCGATGCTGCGGCGTCCAGGCCGGGCCCATATACTCCTGCTGGCGGCGAAGAAGCCCTAGACTCATCAGCATGAGAGCCACCAGATGTGTCTCCCTCTTCATCATCGGCATCCCCGTTCTCCTGGGCAGCCGTATTGCTCGGACCCGCTCCATCATTTCTGAGACCAGCACCCCATACAGGTGGGGGAGGAGGAACAACTATCTCTTGTTCCCATGGGTTGTCTCTGCTTGCCAAGCTCGGTAGCGGAGGCTCGTGACCACCGGTTCTCGAGCCGTACCCAACCCGATCGAGGAGGAGGAGCGGTTGCTTCTTGTTCCCATGGGTTATCTTTGACCAACATCACTCAATCTGCGGGATGTATTCTTTGGGACCCGCGATATCGGTCGAGGGCCGTCAGAGTATTAAGGCCATGTACCGTCCGCCTCCGGGCAGAGGAACAACCAACCACGAGCTATCAATGTCCTCGCCTACTTCCATTAGGCGAGCATCCACTCCATTAGTTATATGGCGGCCCGGCAAATGTCTCGATCCATGCTTGGGATGGCGCGAGGGCCCCTCGGCGGCTACCATAACCCACGCCAAATACCCGAGGACGAAGCATATAATCGAGTATGGGTATGCTACCTCCGGTCTTTCGAGTCTACGAGCCACATGCCTGGATAGTGGGACCCAGGGCGATCGTCGGTAAGCTCCCTTCCCATGTATATAGGGCGGGAGGTGTCAGGGATCACTTGCTCTCTTCCAAATTGCCGCAAGATCCGGTCCGGTTGGTAAAAGAAGTCAGATGAAAGGCCCAACATGACTACTTGGCGTACTCATCGGGTGGCGAAGAAAAAGCGGATCTCCCGGTGGCGAATGACCCGATTATGTCCATCGAGCCGGCGATAGAAGTGATCGGCCAGTCAATCTCGAGAATAATTAGTGCAGGGGAAAATGCCGCGCATACCATAAAATGATGGATCATAAGGAGCTCCATGCGGCACGGGCGAACCCAAAGGAAGTGCTCTTCTAGCCACATGTGGACGAGAATGGGGCTACCGGTAGGGAATTCATTTCGATGGCAGCGATCGAGGCCGAAGGTCTCGCCAAAAATCACGGAACAATGTTCGGCCGGCGATCTCGAGCACAGTAATGCCAGTCCACGACCAGCGCATCTACAAATCGGGTAGACCAACTATCAAATATCTCCCTACCAAGCAGAGAAAAGTCTTTGTCAATCTACGTGATAGTCCCCATCATCTTCCACGTATTCGGTGAAGACTCGGGGAAGAACCATCAAATTAAAAGATTCTCCATCAAAGAATCACGGAGTAGCACTACGGGTAGAATTGAAGAGCTCGGATAGCCATATACGGACGCCTTACGTAGGCGGGTACATCGGCAGTAGGTGCCACCCCGGCATCGCCTGAGAACTCCTCAAATGTAGGACACATCTCGTTCATGCCAAAATTAAATAAGTGATCCTCGAGGAGACCAAAACACAGCGGCTCCCTCAACATGTCCCAATTAATTATGACATTCCGCCGGGACGAAGGCACGAACCCGAAAAGATGTTCAAACCAATCCCTCTCGTCGGATCGCAAGGAAAGGATCCAAAAATCCAGGGCGTTCTCGTAAATCTCAATTTCCAGAGCCGTAGGAATACGGGCAGCCATTTATAAAAAGAGATGCGAGAAATTTTATGCGGCTTAGAAGAGCAATGGCGAGCGGGGCAGGCTGGTGAGTTTTTAAGGAAGGAGCGAAGTGAATTGGTGAAGAACCAAGAGGTTTCCGTCGAATTTATACCAGAATTGAGAAAAGCGGAGTTCGGTGCAAATAGTGAAGAAATAGTGGATAGAGAAACTATGGTGCCACCAAGAAGCTTCTTGGTGCCGCACCATAGGTCTCCTGTCTTTGTGAAATTTACGCCGTATCGGTTTGATGATCAGACACTCATTCTGCGTCGATCGCGAAAAGAAAAGCCTATGAAAGGTGGCTACGAGCACGGGCTCAATAGCCACGGGGCAGAAATGATAAGAGATGCGGCCGTTTTCCGTTCGATATCACTGAAAAGCCGCTCTAATTCAAAGGTGTATTCTTATAAATCCCTTTCTTTAAAGCGTGCCATTACATTTTAGATGTCTGGTATAGTTTTATTTTCTGTGTGAATTTATTTTTGCATGTGTAATATATTGCATCATATACATTATATTGCATTATATCATAATGTTTGTACATGTTTCTTTTATAAAAAAATATATATATACAAAAAAAAAAGGAAAGATACTAATATTCGTAGGAATCCAAAGCTAATGTGCTCAGGACAACTGGCTTCTGTGAAGACCACCACCCATGACCCTGGGACCCATTGTACCACCGATTCTGAATCCCCGACCTCTGCCCCCGCCCGCGGCTCGACCCAATATCATCATCATCATCATCATCATCATCATCATCGTCATCTCGGCGTCGGGCGCTCTTTGCTCCCCAAGAAAATTCATCGGCCAATTTACGATCGACTTGCGATGCTAAAAGCCCCGCGGTTTCTTATAAGTGGACACGTTCACCTGCAAAAAAAAAAAATAATAAAAAAAATGTTAGTCTAAAAAAAATGTGTGTATATAAAAATAATAATAATAATAACAAATAAAAGAAAAGAGACAATAAAGGTGGATGTGTCTACCGAACGAGCCTGCTCCGGGACACGACGCTCCTCCGGAATCTCGACATCAGGAAGAACCTGCTCTACTAAGCCACCACCCCACTCATACTGGAAAGTAGAGAAAATATCATCGGGCTCTGTAAACATCAGGTTCTCGTCGAGAAATGAAGTAGACGACCACGGCTTTGGCTTTGGAAGCATCGAGAATGCCGCTGGGCGCAAGGAGCGAGGAGGAGGGGGATGCGGCTCTAATCTCGGGGAAATCCTCATACGCCATCACTTGGATAGTGCATGCGGGCATGAGGTATTTCCCAGTCTTGATACCTATTATTGGCGTCGATCGGGCTCTATCACCCAGGAAGGAGGCCGAGGAGGCACCACTGGAGCTACTTGAAAAGACTGATGCTGACGGTTCACCCGCTCGCCCATATATAAAGAGTCCACCATGATGGAAACCATCAATATCCGGCAGCGGCTGAACATCAAAGTAACAGAATAATGACCCTCCAGGCCCTCCCAAGGAAGGAAGTGCACCGTACCAGGACTCGAGCTAATAATTCGCTCCAGCACTCTTTCCCTCTCATTACAACCATCGTCCTCGGCCGGATCCACCCTGTTACTATCAACATACTGGGACAGGTATGGAGGCTGGTAAACTCGCCGAATGAGACGACCGGCGAAAATGTGAAAAATGAGAAGGCCCAGACCTGCAAAAAAAAAAAGAGAGAGAATGTATATGTTGTCAAATAAATAAATAAATATATTTGTGCTGAAAAAAAAAAGATACCTAATAAAAAAAAAGAAAGATAGAAAAAAGTAGGAAAAGGCATGTACCTCCACAGGGGCAAACCATTCGAGTCGGCGAGTCATTCGGCCCTATCCATAGAAGCATCTGATTCGGCCAAGCTGTCCCCGATCATATAAAGGGATCCGATCAAAGTCCGCCAGACAAGCCAGGACAGAAACTCTCAGGGTGACAGAGGAGTTGGCAAAGAGCGATGTGCCAAGAAAGAAAAACAGAAACGCTCTTGCCACTCGAGTTACGGCAGCGTCATCATCAGCCGGCACCCGCCCGGCATTACTAAGAAGCCATCTCCGTACGCTGCAAATAAAAATCTCATCCGTCGATTTGAACTCCGGCTCGAAACCCAGGAGGTCCACCACCTCCTCCCTACGCCGACGGAGAGTGAAATCAGGGGCCAGGGTCTCCCCTATGCTGGTAGGAATGCTCGTGATCGCGGCAAAGTCGCACGGGGTCATGGTCTCCTCCCCCCAGCTGAAGTGGAAAGTATGGGTGGTGTCCCACCAGAAGTCCCTGAGCACATCAAAGATGGGCAGATAGCTGGTGAAGTGGGTGAAGGAATGCATGAAGACACTGAAACCAGACCCCTCCACCAATAACTTCGCCGCCTCGGGCAACATGGCGTAGATCTCAGCAACATTGGCACATGATGCCCGCGCCCTCTGGAATTCCCTGCGAATCTAAAAAAAAAAAAGAGGAGAAAAGGTAAGTCCTCTATCCTTATTTTCTTCTCTGTACAGTATTTTAAATAAATAAATAAATGATGAACATATTGCATGCCTTATACTTCATAAATTAAAAAAAAAATAAAATAAAATTTAGCATAAAGAAAACAAAAACCTTTTTCATAGTAAAAGAAAATAAATAATTCTTTAAGTTAACACATACCATTTTCATACATGTACATAAATTTACACGTGAATAAAGATTCATTAAACATCATTCTTTTACGCGCAAAATAAAAAAAACATAGGAATCTACATGCTGTACATACATACTGTATTCTTTTACATAAATAAAATAATAATAATAATATATTTGAAAAATAAAATAAATAAAACAAACAAATTTTTATGTGTAATTTATTTTGCATGTAAATAATTAATTTTGCATCTTAAACATCATAAAAATGCATGTTAAGCTGCATTTACCATGTGTATAATAAAATATGAAAATATTCATGCATCATCTTATAATTGTTCTGCATTGCATCTGCATCAAGTAGAGTAATTCATGCATCCATTATGTGCATTTCATTTGTCCAATAAGCTGCCATAGGAGTACGTTAAAAAGAAGATAAAGTGCCACCAATCATCAAAATAAATATTTTTGTGGCATCTACTATGTCCCTGCAGCAGTTGCATGCTTGAAAAATGAATTTAAGGGCATGAAAAATATCTGTTTTGTCCCATTTTTATCCGAAAATATGCCCGAAAATGCGTTTCGAAAAAATTTAAATTGTATTCCGAAAAGTCCGTTTCGCGATTCTATTGCATGCAAAAATATGTTTTAGTGTAAAACATGCATCATATAGCCTCATTTGCATTTAGAATATAAATCATGCATAGTAGGGTCAAATAGTGACCACTAGTTCAAATCATGCATCGCAAAAATAAATCATAGAAATTTCATGCATCATCACTTAATTACATCATTTAGGCATAAATAGGACATACATATGCATTACTAATAAAGTCAGGAGTGCTCCAAAGGTTCCAAACAGTGCAGAAATTTAGCAGATCTGAAATATAGCCAGGAAAATCTCGAAAAAAGAAAGAATCTTACAGTGGTGGGAGGAAGATTGGACACGTGAGTGTTCCGATCTCGCAAGATGTTGCCCAATCATTATTGGAATACCGGTAGTTGAGTTTATTCGGACCAAGCGAGGAGGCTCTCTCTCCTCTCGTCGGTCTGGTGCATGGGTGCCTTCCCTTCTGGATCGTGAAGAAGATGTCCATCTGCTAAGTAAAACACTGAAATTGGCGGAAGAAAATCGAGAAAAGGAGCGAAAATAAAGAAAATAAAAAAAAGAAATGGAAGGCAAGCTATGGCGGAAGGAAAGAAAGAAGAAAGAAAGAAGGAGAAGCGGTGAGCTTCTCTCCTCACTCCATAATAAAGGGAGGAAAAGGGAATTTTCCCTTTCCCCTCCAAAGTTTGAAGGCTGCGACACTTTAGTCCTCAGGGTTTCAAAGTTTCCAAAATGGTCCTGAGCCTAACGAAGAGTTAACAAAGTTAATCTTGTTAACCAAAATTAATGACCATCCACCGGAGGACAAAGAAAAATAATATCCCAGTAGTCAAAAAAAAAAGAAAAAAAAAAGAAAAAAAAAAAAAGAAAAAAAGAAAAAAGAAAAAAAAAAAAGAAGAGATAATAATAAATTCCTGAAGAGTGGCGAAATGCCAAGATCATTATAAGTCAGTTTCTTACCACGACTTTAGAATAATTTCCTTTTAAGGAAAGTTTGTTTTTTGCTTTGTTTTCAAATAAAAGAAAAACTCTTTTCAAAATGAGTTTTGATTTCAAAAAAAAAAAAAGAGGAATAAAAAAAAAAAAGAGGAATATTTCAAAAACACAAAAAAGAGGAATATTTGAAAAAAAAGAGAGAAAAAAAGGAAAGGAAAAAGAATGTTTTCCACTTCACAATTTTCGAAAATACTTGAAGAAAGTTTTCTTTGTCGTGCTCGACGACGGATTTTTATCGGTCGAGTGCGGTTTTCTGGAAATTTGAAAGTTTTATGGTTATGTTTGGAAACAAGGCATCGACCGGCCAGGACACAATTTTGAAAATTCTTCTTAACATGTTTCAATGACAAGGTCTTGACCGGTTGAAATGTGGTTCAGAAAAACATTCAAATCTTCATACCGTATTTGACCGTTCTCGTTGGATACGACTTTTCGAAAAACACAAAAATCTTTTTCTGTTGTGTTCTCGATCGGGCTTGACCCGAAGAACATGACATCCTCACTTGGTTGTAGTTTAGGTTTTTGGTCTGAACTACGTTTGGTCTGATTTCCTTTAATAGGGAATACGTAGGCAGCCTACATTAGTAGGTCCGACCATCAGAGCACTTTAAATTCATATCTGCTTAAAAACTACGATAACCTTTTATAACCGACTAAAAATGTCTAGGTTATGGAGTTTGGATAGCATGATAAACTGTGCATTATAACTGCTACCAATTGCATTCTCTCCGTTTTAAATGAGCGAAATTGGAGAGTCTATTGTTTATCAACGATGTTCGTCTACTCGGTAAGCCTTGGGTTACAGTAGACTCCATCGTTGAGGGGCTCTGTAGACACCCCAATTTCGTACCCCTGGTATGTGACTCTGACATAAGATATCAAGAACTGTCAAAACTTAACAAATGTCAAGTTATAGGAGTTAAAAATGCGAAAGGCAAAGCGAGGATCTTGAAAGCTGATGAGGGGTGAAAGTGTGAAAAACAAACTCAAATAGTGGCCCATTGGTGCCGCCTTGGTGCCACCATGGCTGTTGGTGCCGCACCATGGCGCAATGTAGCTTGTCTCGATGCGGAAATGGTACAAGTCTTGAAAGCTCGTGGAGTACAAGCGATCTGGAAGAAACTCGAAATTCCGATGACTCCACTTCTCACTATAAATAGAAGGCCCGGGTCCCTTCTCACTTGTTCGGGTAGGAGAAAATCGAGCGAAGCTCGTCTCTCCGTTAAAAATATTACGAGAGGTGTGAGATAGGTGAGTGGAAGCCCCTAAAGTCTCCAAACCCCGTCCAAACTCCGCCAAAATAAATATCCATAGGTTATAAGTGATCCCTAGCCTAGTTGTTAGGTATCCACCTCACTTCCCCGGCCCAAAATCCCAAAGTAAGTCGTTACTCTGCCCAGAGTAATGAGTGAAAAACCAAAAACTAAGTCGTTATTCCGCGAACCAAAAGGCCAAAACCTACCAAAATAAGTTGTCACTCTGCCCAGTTGACAAGCCAAAAGTCTCGAGAAATAGCGTCACTCTGCCCAAATCAAAACAACAACCACACAACAAACAACAAAAAGACTCCCTCTCACGAAGGACGGAGGCGAGCACACCACCGCTCTAAAAGGTAAAGCCTTTAAGGGCGTTATTTATTGTATTTATTTACTTTTTATTTATTATTTAAAGTTGTTATTTAAATCCGCACAATGTAGCCAATATAAGTCGTTGTCTTTGCCGGATTAGAATAGGAAATATTATGTAAAAGAGGCATTATAATGGCCAAATATTCTTAAATATGTCTGTAATTATTGTAAGGAAATGACTGCGAGTCCGTAAATAATGTAGCCATGGATGTATTTGTTTTAATTTCCTGTCTTTTAATACTTTATTTATTTGCTAAATAAATATAACTTTTTTAGAGAAGTTAGGCGGCACTCATGGGATTTTATTGAATAAGAAAAAAACATACAAACTTGGGGGGACAACCCGGCCTTGCCCTTATATATGGGAGGACAAAGGAGTCTAACCTCGAAAAGGAAGAAATACAATTAAGTAATTCTAAGATAGGGGGTCCTATTTTGTCAAGTAAATATAACCCTCGAACATGACTGGGCATCTCAGACGAAGATGAGAAATGACTTTCGCCTCCTTGATCACAACCAATATTAGCCAAAGCATCCGCCACCGAATTTGCTTCTCGAAAGAAAGAGAGGTTAAGCTGAGATTGAAACTCTTTGATAGCTTGGATTAGGTATCCACAGTGCCAAGGTTATGAAGCTTTACCCGAGATGCAATCGAACAAAATTTTAGAATCTAGCTCCACCAAGGCATTCATGACCTCCTTCGCTTTAAGCCACTTGATCCCACTGAAAAGAGCCATACATTCTGCCCTAAAATTAGAAGAATTGCCATAGAATTCAGAGAAAGCAAAAACCAAATCCCCATTGTCATTGCTAATAATGCCTCCACCTAAGCCGGGGTTGCAGCGACAAGCTCGTCAGTGTTTAACTTTAACCGCCAATGCCCAATAGAAGTCGTCCCAATACACCACGGACAAGTTTTACCTTGAGTCTTTTGAGAATAGGAAGAGGCGCCAAACTTGGGGAGGAGGCAAAGAGAAACCAGAAACGCTAGAAAGGATCTCAAAAGCATTTTTTGGTTCGAGTGAGCGGCTGAGGAAGAGAAGACATCTTGTCGAAGAGAGCTCGACTGATTCGACCATAATTCCCAGATGACCGAAGGAATAAGGATGTAAAGAGCGAAGTGTTATCGCTAAGCCACCACTTGAGCAAAGCTTCCGAATGGAGCAACGAGACCAAGAAATACCAGTGACTTGGGACAACGAGCTAGAGAAAAGAGCGATAAGGTGGCTAGAAAACGTGAGTGTAGGTCTCACATTGGTGCAGATCGCAGCAAGAACATTGAGAAGCCAATTGAATTCCTTTCTTAACAATACTCTCGTCTAAGGGAAGCTTATGTTGCCATAATCTCCACATAAAAATACTGATCTTCCTTGGAAGAAATTTATGCCAAATGAATTTCGAGGACAAAGTTGTAGGATTATGGAAGCGCGAGAGATTCCAGGCTGAAGATATGGAAAATTTACCATTCGAAGTAGGAGACCAGCAGGCACGATCATCCGAGTCCGTTATACGGATCTCATTAGATTGGATGAAAAAAGAAGTCTGATAATCAATATGGTTTCTGGCAGCAAAAGTAATCTGACCTGATTCATCAAACAGGTCTTTGACGAAGGAGATATTGCAGTCTGGTGGTTTGGGCAAACAACCCGAGTGAAGCCAATTGTCATGCCAAAGGGAACACAACCCCCGCCCAACAATCCAAGTTATATTGCTTTCAGCAACCTCTCGAATAGAGCACATACGCCTCCAAAGATGGGAACCAACAGGAGGGGCTAAAATCGGGTGAGAATTGAAGCAGTATTTTCTGAGCATGAACTGAGACCACAAACTTTTTGAGGTGCGGAACCGCCACCATAATTGAAAAGAAAAAGCTTTAACCACATCAGATAGACGACGAATACCGATACCACCTTCTGCCGTTGGCCGGCAACAGTCTGTCCAAGAAACCCAATGAGCTTTTGGCTTGGTCTCAATGGAACCCCAGAAAAAATTAGCCAAGATTCTGTTTATAAGATTGATCGTCGAAGCTGGAGGATCTAGGATTGCAAAAGGGTAGAGAGTGATAGAGTTCAAGACATGGTTAATGAGAGTAACTTGACCTGCATGGTTTAGAAAAGCACCTTGCCAAGAAGTGATCTTACCCTGAAGCCTCTCAATCAAAGGATCGAACAGACTCTTCTTTTTGCGCCCTTCAAAAAGGGGACAACCAAGGTAGATGAGGGGAAGGGATTGTGGAGAGAAACCCAAATTCTGCTGGATTGAGATAAGACGAGAAGGAGATATAGAGCTTGAGGAGACAAAGCAGCTCTTAGCTTGATTAATACGCTGGCCCGAGCATTCTTAAATCTTGAGTAAGCGGTTACGATCTTCTTGTATCGAGCTTTTTACCGTTACAAAAAATAAGGATGTCGTCTGCGAAGGCCAGGTGAGATACTATAGGGCAACCACTACTATAGGAGAAAGCCAGATGAGGATGGTTAATATGAAGACTGTTGAGCCCGCGGCTGAGGACTTCGGCAGCAATAATAAATAAGCTTGGGGAGTTGGGTGCCCGCCTCCTTCCCCCACAGCTAAATAAATATAACAATAAGCATACTTCAGCCAAAAACCACTTTTGAGACCGAAAGGGCGAGTTGGGTGCCTAGCACCTTCCCAACTCTTAACTTAGCCTCCGAACCCGTTTTCTTTTTCTCTGGTTTATTTTTCTTTTCCTTGGTTTTGCTTTATTTGCCTTAAAATAAAGATGACGACTCTAAAACTTTCGGATCCAGTGGGGCCTCGCAACACTCCTTCTTTGCACTTTTCCGCTCTCCCCTAAAAAAGGGAGAATGAGAATGGAAGGGTGATGTATTCCCATATCCTAGTATCCCCTAAAAAAGGGATAACTTGATGCGGGAAACCCAAAGCTCCCATAGTGATCTGAAACGGGTCATAAGGCTATTTTTAATAAAATCCATAGTGGGGGCGTCGCAATATCCTTTTTTGCACTTTTCCGTTTTCCCCTAAAAAAGGGAAAATGGGAATGAAAGGGTAATGCATTCCCATATCCTGGTATCCCCTAAAAAAGGGATAACTTGATGCGGGAAACCATAAGTTCCCATATTGGATACAAAATCCACTAAAGGCAACCGAGGCACATTCCAACGTGCTAACATAGACATCACTCCTCTCGCACTTTTGATTTCGTCTTCCCCTAAACAAGGGAGGGTGGAACGAGAGCAGTGGATGTCCCGCATCCGCACGTACGCGCACCCCTATCTAAGGGCGCGCGGGGCGCTGGTCGCACCCCGGGAATCTCACAATGTGCTACTACTGGGTACGAACATCATCCATGGACTTTGAGTTGGCATGGAACTAGGTTGTCTGTAAAGTGATGTCTGCCTTACTGTTCGTGTTGGGCACGAGGAATGATGGACTGATCTGAGCAAGGACTCAGAGGAGGAGGAGTTGGCGTCCTTGGGGAAGGAACGGGTTCTGGTGTAGGGACAACTGTAGACACCCTAATTTCGTACCCTTGGTATGTGACATGACATGCGATATCAAGACCTGTTAAAACTTAAC
The DNA here is from genome assembly GCA_013146195.2 of Codonopsis lanceolata. NCBI lineage: Eukaryota > Viridiplantae > Streptophyta > Magnoliopsida > Asterales > Campanulaceae > Codonopsis > Codonopsis lanceolata. Next base: position 8,055,506 of record CM028379.1, read on the forward strand.
AAATGTCAAGTTACAGGGTTTAAAAATGCAAAAGGGAAAGCAGGATGTATAAAACAGTGAAATGCGGGGGTCAAACTATCAAAAAGGGGGCCTAAGTTTGGAGCTTGGCACCCCCCATAGAGGAACCAGGCGCGGCGCCCACTTTGTATGTAGGTGGTGCCAGCATAGTGCTCAGGTACTGTAGCACTTTGCCTCCAGTACTCTCTCTCAAGCACGCAGTACAAGCCGATAAAACATATAAAGAAAACTCAAAATGCCAACGAGATCCCCACTCCCAGCTATAAATAGAGGTTCTCGGCTTCAGAAAATAGGACACAAAGTTTTACGCCGCACACAGTTTACACAGTGTTGAGTTTACGCAGTGAAAAGCGATTGTGAGAAAAAGAGAGTTCCCCTCCTCCTATAAGCCTCGAAGCTTTGCCAAATCTCATCCAAACACAAATCCAACCGGTCAAAGTGAACCTTAGCCTTGCAGCTAGGATTCCATCCTATTTCTCCGGTCCAAAAATCTCAAAAAGAGCAGTTGCCTTGCCCGAATCCAGAGGCCAAATCCGCCATAAGCAAGTAGTTGCTCTGCCCGATCTCCGCCACAACAAACAAACAACAACAAAAACACAAGTAGTTGCTCCGCCCATTTCACGGTGCCAGAAAGCAGCTTTCGGAAGTAGTTACTCTACCCGAATCTCTACAACAGCAAAAGACTCCCTCTCCCGGAAGGACAGAGCGAACATACCCTACGCTCTTAAAGGTAAGCCTTTAAAAGGTCTTATAAAAAAGTGCTATTTTCAGCCAGCCCGATATAAAAAATATAAACAGTTATGCTGCCCGGATTTCTAAAGAAAATATCACTAAAAAGAGCCATTATTATGGCCAAATATTTATAAATGTATTTGTAATTATTTGGAAGGAAGCGGCTGCCAGTTTGTAATAATGTGGATACTGATATTCTGTTTAAATGCTTTATTTCATTTGCTGAATAAATATAATAAAAGCATATTTTAGCTAAAAACTATTTTTAAGAACGAAAGGGCAAGTTGGGTGCCTAACACCTTCCCAACTCGTAACTTAGCCTCCGAACCCCTTTTTTACAAACTCTGGTTATTTTTGGTTTTTCTTTATTTCTCCTTAAAATAAAGATGGCGACTCTGTTAGAACATTTTGGATTACAGTGAGGCCCGCAACATCCTTTTTTTGCACTTTTCCGTTTTCTCCTAAACAAGTGACGATGAGAATGAAAATGGTGATGCACTTTCTGTATCTTGTTTTCCCCTAAACAAGGGAGGATGAGCTACGGAAAACTCAAAGCACTCATAGTAATCCAGAATGTACATCAGTCCACAGTGAGGTAGGGCGTGTTCCCACGCTGCTTCACAACATCATTTTTTTGCAGTTTTTAGTTTTCTCCTAAACAAGGGAACATGGGAATGAAAAGTGTGATGTGTTTTCTGTATCTTGTTTTCCCCTAAACAAGGGAGGATGAGACACGGAAAATCCAAAGTACTCATAGTGGACTAAAGCACACTCAGTGACCGAGGCGTATTCAATGCGCTTTCGACAACACTCTTTTTGCAATTTTAATTTCGTCTTCCCCTAAACAAGGGAGGATGGAATGAAAAGAGTGATGTCTTCCCCGAGCCGCGTCTTCCCCTAAAAAAGGGAGCGCGCGATCCAGGAAGCATCCGCGGCACACACAGTGGCGACTCTGCTGGGGACGTCATTTTTATTTTAAAGAAAATAAAAATGGAGGGCTAGACTCAGTTTTCATAAAAATAAAATAAAAAAATCAGTTTTCTTTAGTTTCTGGCTAAAATATGCTTATTATATTTTTTTAGCATTTTAAATATTGCATTCTTATATATCTGTGTAAATATTTGTGGATATGATCCTCCTCTTGCATCAGTTTCGTTCCAGTTACCGTTACAGGTATATTTATAAAAAAAATATCAAAAAAAGCAATTAAATAGATTTCCGGGCAATATGACAAAAGGGCTGGGGCTTTATTTTATTTTTGTTTTATTTCTCCTTCATTTTTTTTAGAGAAACAGGGGCAGCACCCTGCGAGATTTTATTAATAAAAGGTAAAAAATACAAGCTTGAGGGGGACAACCAGCCTTGCCCTTATAAATGGGAGGACTAAGGAGCCTGAATCTCGGAAAGAAAAGGCTTTGAGCCAAACAAAAAAGAGCTAACTCTCCTAACCAAAAAATAAAATAAAAAACCATTAAAACAATAATAAATTCCTTGGAGAGCTAGAAATACAATTTGCAGCCTTAAGATGCGAGTAAAGATCCTGTTTGATGAGCTTAATGACTTTGGACGCCGGAAGGATGGAGTTCTCAAAAAGAGCACCATTACGATGCTTCCAGAGATGCCAGAGGATTAGAGAAGGCAGAAGAAAAAAAAGAAGCATTAGCCTTAGCAAACAACCACCAAGAAAAGCAAGCTTGAGGAATAGAGAGCGAATGAGTATTGATGCCACAAGCAGAACTGAAGAAACTCCAAACTTCGAAAGCATTAGGGCTGGTAAGAAAAACATGAGAGAAAGTTTATGTATAGCCAGAAGGGCAACAAGCACATTTGGAAGCTAAAGAGAAACCTTTCGCAGATAGAGTTTCGTCGATAGGAATTTTATTCTGAAAAAGCTTTCAAAGGAACACACTGATCCGTCTCGAAAGATGCTTATACCAAATGTATTTGGCTGACAAGAGGGAAGAATGAGGAGTTCTAATAATATCCCAAGCCGAGCTAAGACTAAAACAACCACTAGAAGTGGCAGACCAAGAAGCCGAATCAGGATGAGGAGACAATCGCATCTACCGAGAATGGATTAACTGAATAGCAGAAGCGGGAAGATAATCTGAAACTAAATCCTGAAGCTGAGTATTCGAAACAAACAGCTCTTGAACCCAATCAAAGGGGCAGTCTTGCGGTTTAGTAAGAGAGATGCCAGGAAGCCAATTATCATACCATATAGAACAGTTGCCGTGGCCAACCTCCCATATTATTATTCTGGTTGCTTTATTTTTATCGCACAAAAATATGTAAATATTCTTTCATTCTATCCTTTTATTTTGGGGAATATGACCAATATGTAATTAATAGAAATTGATAGATTTCTCACTTTTCTTTCTATTTTTTTGATCTGAATGGTTGTTTGCTCATGCTCAAACTAAAAAAAAACCGAAAAAATCCACAAAAAACAGCTAGAAAGGCCGTATCTATTTTATTTACTGCTTTATATTTGGAAAAAAAATTTACTGCTTTCTAGATACCACACACACGCGCACGCACTTAGAAATATTTCGAACTGCTACCCTACACCACGGCTAGCCTACCCCCTACATCAGCTAACGTTAAAATTGCATATAGATTCTCAGGACACTTAATGGACCGATTAGTTTTTACATCTCTGAATCATTGGCCAGGCCCTGTGCGAAAAAAAAGGGGCAAGAAAAACAAAAGCGAAAAAAAGGAGAACAAAAAAAAAAGAAGATATGAATAAATATGCACAAGGGCTGACCAATAATTTTCTGATGTTCGATCTAGACCATTTTGAATGGTATCCTGGAAAGAGTATAGGCCCTTCGCTTAAGATCAGCTCGATCTTGGAGAGTCGAAAGGTAGGTGGAATACGAGGGGCCTATACTCTGGAGAAAGAATCCACTATTCCATGAATAGTATTGAGACCGTCAAAACAAAGCGGGTGCTTGTCCGATCAATTGTAGGGAAAATGAATAATAATACAAAATACTAATAAAGGCACGCTGTACTCCAAACCTAGAAAGCCTTCAGCCAACCCTTTCTGATACCTCCAAACCCTTTTCTTTAGAAACTTGACCAAAGTTTGGAAAGGCAGAGATAGTACTGGTCGTTTGATACGGGAAACTGGCACAGATGTCAAATCAGAAAATATCATAATCGGTTCAGAAAATACAGATTTGGACATAATGGCCGCCGAAAATGAGCAGTCTACAATGGGTACTAATACAGGGGCTCCCGGGTTCGCTCCTACTCCAGCCATGCAGTAATGGTTAGATCAAAAGCTGGATGCACAAAATGATCACATAATGAGCCAAATGGCAAAACTCGTGCAAGGTCCAAAACCAAGTGGTGAGGGAACCTTTTTCCCTACAAACCCTCAAGAAGCATCTACTTCTCATGCTCCTCTAACCCAAACCCTCAGCCAAACACTAACCTTCCACCAACCGCCAGCACCCCAATCACCAATTTCTCACCAAATACTTATTACCAAAATTTTAACCCTTTCTCACCATACCCGCCATACCCTTTCCCAAACACCCTTATACCCCAAAATCCAAGTGGCCTTCCATTTCCCATTGCCAATCCACTCCAAAATAGCCCACACGTGGATCCCATAAGCTATACTCTACCAGGCCAAGTAACAACCTATTTACCCTTCAATGACCCTGGTCGCCAAACAGAAACCACCAACAACCCACCTTTCCAAAATCCTTACCAGAACCCTTACCAAATACCTCCTCAAAATCCCTACCAAATACCACAGCAAGAAATAAACCCAGCCGCTCCCAATCCTTCCAACATATACCAAAACCCAGCACCTCATCCCACAAAATTAGAGGCAGATATGGAGAACCTGAAAAGTATGATGTATAAAATCTTGAACAAAGTGGAATTTTCTACGCGGGCATTAACGCTGCAACCTTCAGCCATACTACCTTCAAAATTCAAAATGCCCGATATAGAAAAATTTGATGGGATTGGATGCCCTATCTCTCACCTAAAATCTTATGCTACTGGCATGCAGTCAAGAGGGGCTGGCTTCGAAGCCATGGCCTCTAACTTCCATATGACCTTAATAGGGGCTACCAAGCAATGGTTAATGCTAGCAGACAACAGCACCATGGGTACTTGGGACCAAATAGCCGAAAGGTTTCTAGAAAGGTACAAGGACAATACTACCTCTGAAAACAAAAGAGATCTTCAATTGTGCACCCAAAGGGAAAAAGAAACCTGTGCTGAGTTTGCAGCTAGGTGGAAAAGAAAAATAGCTCAAACACTCGACAGGCCTGATCCGACTGAGTAATGCAGAATGTTCATAAAAAACCTCCAGCCTATTTACCTGGAGCACATGCGGTGTCTCCCCTATAGTAATTTCAATGAAATAGTGGAGATAGGGATTCGTATCGACGAAGATATACGAACGGGACATTTAAAAGTCGATGCACTTCCAAACTCATCTTACTACTCTAGAGCAGAGGAAGCGTCTATAGTAGAAAGCAACATTATGGAGAAATGAGGTGATATCAGTCGGAACACAAAAGGAAAATATCAAAGGAATGAAAGAAAATTGGATGAACTCTATGCGCCAACATCAACAATCTTTCAAAGACTGGTAGCCCAAGGAATCCTGAAACGGTTGGAAGAGTACGAACCCCCAGACCCATTGCCTGCCAAATGGGATCATTCTGAATATTGTGAATACCACCAAAGCAGCGACCATCCTACTGACAACTGTTGGACCCTTCAACGTGCCATTCAGAGACTCATCGATAATAAAATCATTGAGAAGCTGCACCCATGATTGATTATGATAAAAAGTTATCAAGCATCGCCCAAGGAACAACATCAAGAAAGAATTTGGATAGGGCAGAACGTTAGCACAAGAAGTTGTTGATCACTCAGGGACAGACAAGGGAAGCCTTGGAAACTCATAGAACCCTAGAATACCCTTATGTATATACCTTCGGAAATCCCTTTTTCCTTTGAACCTCCTCTTATCGAATAAAATCTTCAAAAAACAACTTTTTTTCAAAAACAGCGTCAGATTTTCCATATTTATCTTTTTCTTTCAGAGGTCACTTATTTCCGAGTATCCTTGGAGAGGTTTTCTAGAAGATATGGACCCGCAAATTATTAAGAACACATCCAAAGCAGGCAAGTCATCTTGACCAGAATCACCTTCAACTCATTGCGGCCGAGCTGTTAGTAGCGTACTGGGGCTTTCCACCATACACCAAAATCTCTCCGAAAACTTGAAACCTTTTTTTAGTCCACCATGTGCCGAAATTCCTTACCAAAACTAAGACCTTCCGATGTCCCAGCCAAACAAACTATCCTCATCTAGTTTCCCAAAACTAGGGGCTATTTCATTTTTATATCCACCAAGAATGATCATCCCTTTGTCCCAAAAAGAGAAATGACACTCCTCAACTGCTATGATGATGCTCCGAAAAGAAAAACGAAGAAGAACAAGAAAAGAAAAAAAAGAACAAAAAAAAAAGCGAAAAGAAAAAATCTCTATGGAGCAAGTCCATCATTTGTCTATATCTCCCTTTTTCAAACTAGTTTGGGGCTTCTCATGAAAAATCAACACATACGCTTTTTTAGACGTGGATCAAAGGAAGCCTACTACTACCCAAGGTCAAAGCCATACCAAAAACCAAAACCATACCCAAAGTCAAAGCCAAAAGGCCTACCATATTCAAGACCAAAAGCTAATTATCCATCTAGAACCCACAGCCTGAAAAGCCAACCAACGATCAAATTATTGATCACTTTTTCCGTGAAGAGACCTTCTAACCTCAAAACCAATCCATCTCCAAAAGTTTAAACAGAACACCTTGAACCAGTCGCAATCAACAGCTTTGCTCAATCGGTCATAACGTGATCTGAGTAAAATATGGGCTCCTTGCTAACAAGCACAAAAAAATCAAAATATAATTACCAAGTAAGGTCCATAACCTACCAAACCTGGTGATACTTGGCAATAAAGTGAATTCTGAATCCTGATTCTTTTTGTTGTTCATTAGAGTCATCCTCATATCCCGTGCCTTTGATTCTCTCTTCAAAAAAAAAAAAAAAAAAGAGAAGAAAAAGAAGAATGGAAAAAAAGAAGAAGAGAAAAGTCCACCTAGGGGCTTTCCTTCCATTCACTTCTGAGGTTATTCTCCATTCATAAAAAAAAACCGTATCGATTGAGTATACTAGGGGTTTTTCTATCCTATCTTGAAAATTTTGTTGATTGAGTCACCCTGGGGCTTTTTCCGCCAAACTCATGAGTCTTGTCCCTGTAATCTCCTATCCCAAGCTGATTAACTAATTCATGTGAGATCAAATTCTCACAATTGCAACTATCTATTATCAAATTACAAACTGTTCCCCCCACTCGACACTTGGCCTAAAATATGCGTTGTCGCTGACTCGAATCTTCATGCTTGGGTGAACAAAAATTGTGTTGCAGATCATCAAACTCTTCTCCACAAATGTCATCTGCGTCATATTCTTGTTCTTCATTACCTACGACATCATCATCTTCGTTTATGGTGTCAACTACATGTACTGGTTTGCGCTGTGGGCATTCATTAGATCTATTACCAGGTTGTTGACATCAGAAGCACTTGCCGGGGTTTGGATGTGCGTAAGGATTATTAGTGTTTGTGCGAACCGGTGGCTTTACTTGCGCTTGGGTTTGCTGAATTTCCCTAGTAGTGGGTGTGTTAGCAGTTGGTTGGGCAGCTTCATTTGTTCGCAGTTGGTCACCCAAGTTGGCATGCCAAAAAGGTTGAGTGTGCTGGGGTTGTGGAGTAAATCTGGTCTCGGCACGAGCTGCCATCTCCCGTGCATCTGTCAACGACAATATTGCTTGGACTCCCATCTTCTCTCGTATCTCTTTTTTCAGCCCTCGTACATATCGTGCTACCTGTAAATCATCGTCTTCTTTGATGCCGCAACGAGATGTGAGCCTAAAAAATTCTTCTGTATAGACTGCTACGGTGCGGTTGCCTTGTTGACAATCGAGAAGCTGACGATAGAGATTTTGGGTAAAATCTCGAGGCAAAAACCGTTCTTTGCAATAATTCTTTTCATGAGAGGCCGATCTGAATCGAAGGAAGTTGTTGTTGATAGCGCTCTTCACGTAATCTCTACCACCATGCTCCGACACCACCTTTTAATTTATAAGCGACTATAGTCACCTTCCGTTCTTCGCTTACAGCCATAATCTCAAAGAACCTCTCGACCTCATTGATCCAATCGAGAAAGGACTCAATCTCCAAGCTTCCGTTGAAGGTGGGAATCTCTGCTTTAATCACAGCCATCGATCGAAATCCTCCCTGTCGATAGGCTTGGGTAAGGGGTGGGGTGGGGCCACGGCTGCTGCGTCTACTACGCAGCGGCTTGTTGTGCACCTCCGCCACCAAATCTAAGAGCGACCAAGGCCTCACCTTGAGGCGGTGCGTATCTCTTGTACTGCATCTTCAAGGCCAATAATGCGTTGTTCCATGTCTCGGGCTTGAGCTTCAGCCATTGTGGCTCTGATACCAACTGATGTAGAACGGGTAAGGAGAAACAAGTTCGCTAACGTGCGAACAGACGGATGATTGATTTCGTACAATTGAACGAGAGAAATAACTCACACACGTAAGTCAAAGAAATAGAACTGAATTTTATTATGCCCCCTCAAAACCTTATGTCGACTCCCTTATATAGGGAGGTGAAAGAAACCTATGCTATAAGGAAAAGATAAATCCTAAACCAAAGCTAATACGAAAAAGTAACTATCCTAAAAAAACTATCCTAAAATAACTAAGAGCTGCTACTAAAATAAAGTAACTATCCTAAAATAACTAAAAGCTGCTTGCTACTTCTGCTTATGTACCACATCAGCAACATCTTTTTTGGCACTTTTTCGTTTTCCCCTAAACAAGGGAAGATGGGAATGAAAAGGGTGATGTGTTTTCTGTTTCTTGTTTTCCCCTAAACAAGGGAGGATGAGACACGAAAAATCCAAAGCACTCATAGTGGACTAAAGCACACTCAGTGACCGAGGCGTATTCAACGCGCTTTCGACAACACTCTTTTTGCACTTTTAATTTTGTTTTCCCCTAAACAAGGGAGGAAGGAATGAAAAGAGTGATGTCTTCCCCGAGCCGTGTGTTCCCCTAAAAAAGGGAGTACGTGATCCGAGGAGCATCCGGGGCACTCACAACAGCTCGAGCCATAATAGGAGAGGAAAGGGTTTCGTAGCCAGGGACCAAGAACATGACTCCAAGATTGACCGGGAGCTGGAGTTGGGTACACCAGTCTAATAGCTAGACGAGTGGGCAGAGACGAGTGAGAAGAATGGCGAGCATGATGAATCGGCAGGCTGGGGCCAAGAGTGGGCTGGCAGGCGCCCAGGTGCAAATGGAAAATGTTGTTCGTCAAACAACACAAGATGAGTAATATATACACGCCTTGTTGATCGATTCAAACACCTATAACCCTTACGCAATGTATTGTATCCCAAAAAAACACAAGGTTTTGATTTAGAGACTAATTTGTGGGTATTGTAGGGAACTAAGTGTGGAAAACAAAGACACCCAAAAATTTTAAGACAACGGTAATCAGAAGCTCGTTTCAACAATTTTTGGTAAGGCGAAGGTATTTGAGAAGTTTCATGGGGAGTCGATTAACAAGAAAAGGCTGTGCGTGGAAAAAACTCCCACAATATTTTGAGGAACAATATTTTTGAGGAACATGTGATTGACCTAAAAGACATAGTCCCATTTCAACGATATGATGATGTTTTCGTTACACAACCCCATTTTGTTGGGGGGTGTATGGACAGGTCAACTGATGTCGTTTTCCATGTTGACTAAGAAAGAAAGCAAACTGTTTATTCATGAATTCTCCCCCGCCATCGGTTTGAATCGTTTTAATAGTTTGTATGGCTGGAATTTTTCTAGATAATTGATTTTCAACTTCAATATTAAAGGAAGAAAAAACTGAAAGCACTTCAAATTTATGTTTTAAGGGAAACATCCAAACGTAATGAGATAAGTCATCAACAATGGATAAGTAATACTTAAAATCACTATTTGAAGTGACTGGGGAAGGACCCCATACGTCCAAGTGCAACACATCCAACGACATATGAAAATGAAAAGTACGAGCAAAGAAAGGAAGCTGAGTCGACTTGCCCAAAGGGCACACATGACACATTATTTTACCGAACAGGACCACTAAGAGGAACACTGACTTTATTGATGAGTCTTTCAAACACGTGAGATGACGGATGACCCAATTGAGCATGCCATGTAGATGATGTAGCACGTTCACCAATCAAAGCTAAAGAATTGACGGCATTATAGGGAGTGAACGCCAAATGATATAGCCCACCCGAGCTATTTTCGGAAAGAATGATGCGCTTAGTTTGATTGTCTTTGACACGAAACCCAACACCATCAAGTTCAAAGAAACAGTTGTTATCAAGAGAGAAACGATGGATAGATAAAAAAAGATCTATGCATGGATGGAACACATAAAATGTTGTTTAAATGAAAATTACGACCACCAGATATAAACTGAGATTTACTAACATGAGTAATCCGTACACCAACATCATCAGCAACGATGATAGAATCCTTACCCAAATAACGAGTACAATCTGACATCCCATTGGGGGAAGATGTCATATGATTTGTCGCTCAAGAATCTAGGACATATGTGACCGGGGACATGGTAGAGAAAGATGAAGCCCGAGCAGTTAAGGGAAACTGATTTTGTGGGGTAGGATAGTAAGTAAACTGATTTGGGTTGTAAGTCATGCCAAGTTGGTACTGAGTGGAGTAAGCTATATTATGAAACCAGGGCCGATCCTGTGAAATCGGGGGCCTAAGGCCGATCATCTCGTATGGGGCTCTTCCTTTGTAACAATTTTTTTATATGTTTTTTGAATAACTAAAGAAACAATCAAACAAACATAAAAAAAAAAATTAAAAAAACACTTCATTTCACTCAAAAAACAAACAAACAATTTTTAATTAGAATACCACCAATTACCAACAAGTCACTCATTCACATACTTAAACGACTAAATTTTTTAATTAGATTATCAAAATACCAACAAGTCAAATACGAAATACCATAAAAATTGGGGCAAATCACAAATGACTCACTGATCACTGATACTATAATCTGATTAAAAGTTAATAATTAATTAATAAGCTATAAACTATAACTATTAACTATAAGCTAAGGTAAATGGAAGAAATCAAGAAACAAATGTGAAATTGTGAAATAAAATAATAATAATTTATTAATAGGTAGGTTTTTGGGATTTTGGAGCCTAAAAAATTGGGTTTTTATGGGGGGCCCAAGGCCATAGCCTCATTTGTCTTATGGCAGGGCCGGCCCTGTATGAAACTGAGGAAAGGGACCCACATGTAAAGAATTATTACCACCAAAATTGAAAATGGGGTGTAAGATATTAGAGGAGTTTGAAAAGAAACCTGTAGCAATAGGAAGAGAGTTTTGAGATGGAGCGAAGGTGTCTAAGACTGATATTCAGTGCAAAACTCGAATCGATACTTTGAAAAAGAATTTTAATAGAGAAGAAGTAGCGTAAGAGGTTTAGGTAAGGTCTTGATCGACCTACTATGATACCATATTAGATTTAATATGTATATAAATCAAAAGAAGTGAAAGAAAGATAAATGCATAAAATATATGAGAGGGTAAACCAAGAGAGATAGATTGAGAAGAACCCAATGTAGTCTTAGTTGGAGAGTGACTGCTCTTTTATATACCAAGAACTCAAAAGATACATGACTATGTTAATCTGTACAAGAAGCTGAAAGGACCTAATATAAACAAGCTAGTCTACCATCATTGACTATTTAACAAAACCATGAAATGAATAAACTAAAAGATAATTTATACGTTAATAATACCCACCTTTGAAGCATCACATGACATTTCAAACGAAATAGAAAAATCAGGTAGAGCTAATAGCGGAGCACTGGTGAGTTTTTCTTTGGTCAATTGAAAGGAAGTATCCGTTTCAGTAGACCAATTGAATTTCTTACGGTGCATACAATCTGTGAGAGATTGATACGTGAAAACCTAGCCAACAACACAAGTTGGCCGAATTTTCTTTCAACAAAAACAGGCTGCCCGAATTTACCTTAAACAACCCCAAACAATAATGAAAATAAAGAATAAAAAAGGATAGTCGCAGATGGGTAGAGATGGGGCGGTTCGTCGGTTAGGCTTCACTCACCTAACGTAAAGATCCTTTGTGAATTACTTTCTAGCCGCTAAGAAAGAAAGACACGATAGTTTGAACAAATTACTTTGCTCGTTTTCTATTATTTTCTTAAAATTCAACAACACAATAACAATGAAAGTAAAGCCCTATTTATACTAGAACCTAAACCCTAATCCTTAAGGGAAACAATAAAGTAAATCCTACTCCATAAGGGATTACAATTGATTAGGAAAGCAATTAAAACCTAACTAACAAAGGAAACTAGAAAACTAAAACCCTACGTTACCAAAAATGGGATTCACTAAAACCCTAGAATATATGAATCCTTGAGTCCTAAGGATTCCCTTTTGACCGCCCCTTGGAGTTGCAAATGTGGACAACCCTTGATTATTTCCTTCTTTGTGTGGACTGTGATGCAAGTAGTCCCTAGGAGACTCCCAAAACCGTGTGCTACCCACATGGCTTCCCTTGTTACAAAGTGTCTCTATGTCGTGTTCCTTTCTTGTTCCCCTTTAGCGTATTTACGGTTTCCTTAAGCAGCCCACTCACCTAATATCTTCCAAGTAGCCCATGCCTTCCTTAACGTACCAACCATTATTTTCAAAGTACTCCCTTTAGTCCACCAAGCCCAAATCACGTCATCCTCTACTTGTTTAGTAACCCATTTAGGCCAGCCCTTCCACTCTCTTGCAATACTTTTAACCATGTGGTCTCGTACCCTTGCATCATTTACTTGGTCCCATTATTTGTCCTCGAAACAGCCCTTCTAAGCCATGAAATATCAAACTCGACACCCTTCAGTTGTTTATCTTTCCACTTATGATAATTCTCTCAGGTATTCGTATCAGACTCCCTTTCATCGAAAAGAATTGTCCTCATTTCTCTAGCTAGCGTTAAGTTACCGTGAGGATCAATTACCTTTGTAAACCCGCGCCTTTTACTTGGTGCATCAAACTTATCTTGGTTGGAGAGATTCCCCCAACATTCCCTCTTAACTTCTTTGATGACTTTCGTTCCTTCCCATGAAGACTTCTTCCATTTCGAATTTCCTTTATTTTCCTAGCCACCTACTGCCCCATTCAGCAAGTTGTTGTCCCAATTCGAGTCTTCTTTGTAGCTTCCCAAAATTAATTCGTGCCCCAATAATGTTGCACTTGCTCTAGCTAAATTGAGGAACCTTTCTGCCATCACATCCATGTCTCTTAGCTCTTTAACAACCATTTCTTTGTATTTTACGAACAACATAAATTGTGTAGCGATTCAGCCCACGAGCAATCCCACAAATGTGTTCCATGAGGATCGTGATAACTCAGCCTCCCATCAATCAAAATTCATACCATAGTGTAACATGTCTTCGAATAAGTGAAGTCGTTGAGGTTTGCAACCTCAAGCCTCTTACCAACAAAAACAATAGGCCATTTTCTGGGAATCAAAATAGCCCCTAATTTCTTCCATGGTGATTTAAAACCATAAGAGATCCATGATAATGTAGCTTCACATTTTTCTCCCCACACCACGCAAAATAACACAAAAATTTGTCCATGCAATTTTGTACATGCCACTCTAACATGACTATCAAACCCATCAATTTTCCATGGGGAATTCAACCTTAGGTACCACATATTCCTTGGCACGCCACCACATTTTTTTAAAAAGGTTGGAGGGGACATAGACCGTACCCCAACCCTTAATTTTTTTTAATATTATTCACCTCATAACACCTCATCTTCACTATTATTCAAAAGAAAGATTGGAGCTTGATGACTTACTTGAATTTCAAAATCAAAAGGATCTACATAAACATGGAAAGCCTTAAATTCTTCACAAACCATCACTAGCTCTCTTTCATCCTTCACTTTTTCAATTGTTTAAGCCTCTTTCCTTCTTCTTTTTTACTTTTAGCTTCTTCTTCTTTCTTCTCCTTTGCAAGTCGTTCTTCTTCTTCTCTCGCATGTTCCTCTTTTGTAAGCTTTTCTTTGGCGACCCTTTTGTCTTCTTCTCTTTCACATTCTTCTATGTCAATCTTTTCTCTTTTGAGCTTCTCTCATGCAATCTTTTCTTCTTCAATCCTTTCACGCTTCTCACGTTCTTCTTGCTCGATCTTTTCTCTTTCGAGCTTCTCTCTTTCAATCTTTTCTTCTTCAATTCTTTCCTTTGCAAGTTTTTCTTCTTTTTCTTCGTTTTCTATTGCAAGTTTCCATTCGGCTAACTTCAACTCCTCCCTTTTGATTATCTCACAAAGTTCTTCATCGGTCAATACTCTTCCAAAGGGACAAGCGGATGGAAGATGACCATACCCTTCACACTTCGAGTAATCAAAATCATATGAAGGGAAGATGGTGTTTGACTTGAGTTTGAAGGCATGAGTACCTTTCGAATTTGCAGCCCTAGAACACGTTTTGGAGCGACAAAACTACTTTGAAGTTATTGCCTTCTTCACCACGTTTATGTGTGGCAGCCGCGTCTCACAATCTTGTTGTTGACTTCTTCGTATTTTCTCTGATTGTTGTTGTAGCACACGTTCCCAATGTCGGTGTAGTTTTCGAGTTAAACATTTGTTGTCCATGATCGTTCCACAAATAAGAATTCGTGAAAGCCTTTGCTCTGATACCAATTGATACATGAAAACCTAGCCAACAACACAAGTTGACCGAATTTTCTTTCAACCAAAACAGGCAGCCCGAATTTTCCTTAAACTACCCCAAACAATAATGAAAATAAAGAATAAAAAAGGATAGTGGTGGAATGGGTAGAGATGGAGGGTTCACCGGTTAGGCTTCACTTACCCAATGTAAAGATCTCTTGTGAATTACTCTCTAGCCGCTAAGAAAGAAAGACACGATAGTTTGAACAAATAAAGTAAAGCCCTATTTATACTAGAACCTAAACCCTAATCCTTAAGGGAAACAATAAAGTAAATCATACTCCTTAAGGGATTACAATTGATTAGAAAAGCAATTAAAACCTAACTAACAAAGGAAACTAGAAAACTAAAACCCTAAGTTACCAAAAACGGATTCACTAAAACTCTAGAATAAATGAATCCTTGAGTCCTAAGGATTCCCTTTTGACCGTCCCTTGGAGTTGCAAATGTGGACAACCCTTGTTTCTTTCCTTCTTTACGTGGATTGTGATGCAAGTAGTTCCTAGGAGACTCCCAAAACTGTGTGCTACGCATGTGACTTCCCTTGTTACAAAGTGTCTCCATGTCGTGTTCCTTTCTTGTTCCCCTTTAGCGTATTTGCGGTTTCCTTGAGCAGTCCACTCACCTAATATCTTCCAAGCAGCCCATGCCGTCCTTAAGGTACCAACCATTATTTTCAATGTAGCCCCTTTAGTCCACCAAGCCCAAATCACGTCATCGTCTACTTGTTTAGTAACACATTTAGGCCAGCCCTTCCACTCTCGTGCAACACTACTAACCCCATGGTCTTGTAACCCTTGCATCATTTGCTTGGTCCCATTATTTGTCCTCGAAACAGCCCTTCTAAGCCATGAAATATCAAACTCGACACCCTTCATTTGTTTATCTTTCCACTTATGATAATTTTCTATGGTATTCGTATGAGAGGTGCCACGAGCGAACTGAAATTAGCAATAAAGAGCCAATAAAAGCAGGCCAACCCATTAAAACTTTTGATGGCAGTAATAGTGGTCAGAGTTGGCCAGTGTTGAAATTACCTCCACCTTAGACTCATCTACCCCCACTCCCGCAGCTGTAATCTGTAAGTCGAGAAATAAGATTTGCTCCATACAGAAAACACACTTGGGGATGCCAACATAAAATTTCTCGCGACGGAGGATCAAAAGAACTTCACGTAGGTGACGGAGGTGATCATCCATCGAGTAACTATAAATAAGTATGTCGTCGAAATAAATGACAGCAAACCTTCCGATCAATGGGCACAGGGCTTGATTCATAACATGCATGTTGACCCTCATAGGTTCTAGAATTGGTTGAGTCATCCTCCGATTCTACTGTACAGTGGCTAATAGGTCTGCGTACCGATTAGTGTGGCAACTGTCTTAGAATCAAGGGTGTTTATGTGAGAACCCAAACCCATTACTTGCGTTACTTGTTCTATGCCTTGATAACTTGTGTATATCATGTCTTAACATGATTATATATCTCTTTTAGTCCATGCCTGACTCGTATTATCATTATTGCATTCCTTATCGCTGATTCCTTCCTATGCTTAGCATACTTCCCGTTACGCCTCGTGTTGCCTTAGCCTTAGCGATTTGCACTCAACCGAGACTTGTTAGGGTTCGATTGTCTCTCATAGACGCCTACCTAGAACGCCGCCTTGATCATAGTAAGCTTGTTGGGAAGTTTAGAAACCTTCTTGCCTTGTTTTGGCCTTAGCGATTTCACCTCCCGCTTTGCGCCAGATTTCGACGGCGAATTGTTCCTTGAGTTCCCGGACTTGTATTCAAGTCATAACCATGATTTAACAAGCCTATTCCATGCCCATGTTACCCTAGTTATATTGACCTTGATCCGGTTTGATTCGCCAACCAATCGCCGCTTGACTCGAGCCTTGTCCTACCTTGTTCCGGTGATGTTCGGTGTATTGTTGATTTCATGTTTTGAGTTGTGTTAGACCCTAGAATGGTTGCCCATGAGCTTGGGACCATTTAGGACTTGTTTAGGTCTAGTTTTGGTGCTCCAGAAGTTCAGGCGGCCGCATGGCTCGAACGAGGCGCGCGCATCAAGTACTGAGAGCAAATGAAAAATGGCAATCTTCCCAGCAGTTGAGGCGGCCGCATGGCCCCTCCTGAGGCGCCCGCCTCAGTCTCCTTTCAGCTACGGGAATTTTTCTTCTTCTCTGTTTTGTCCGACCTTTAACCCTTAAACTCCCTTCCTAATTGTCCCTAATCCAACCTATTTAACCCTAATTAAGCTAGATTAGTCCTAAGCTCAAGCTACCACCTTTGGACACATGGATTCCACCTCTCCTCTCCCCTTGACACTTGGAATTCCACCAATTACATGCATGATATAAAATGCCAATCTTGTTGACTTTGCCTTAAACTTCCATAATCTGATTTCTCTCCTCTCTCTCTTGCCATGGTGTGTGTGTAGAGAATAGGTGAGATTGGTGTGTGTGTTTCCCCTAGATTGAGCTTCCGACTTCCGTTTGCCGAGCCGAGACCACCGGTGTGAAGCTACCGACGAGGAGATCAACTCCACCCGATTACTTTGTGCTTCAACTCTCCTTTTCCTTGATGAAAGTAAGCTATCGATTTCCCTTAGGATACATGCTAGAATTGCCATGTTTCCCCCTTTTCTATTTGAACTCCATGCTTCTTCCATGTCCAAAACTATGATTGTGGATGTTTTGATCTCTTGGGATTTCGAATAATGCCCATCTTGTCGATTGAGATCGATGCCTAGAATTAATTATGTTATATGCTCCCTTAGGAACAATTAATGTTCTTGGAATTAATAGATTTTGACAAACTTTGGAGACTATGACTCCTAGGGTTCCATATGCCATGAATGGTCTATCCTATTGAATTGGACCTATGCCTAGAATTAAAAGAGTTCTATGTCCCCTTAGGAACAACTATTGTCCTTGGACCAATAACTTTTGATGACTCTTGGAGATAATGACTTCTCGGGCTTCACATGCTACAAACTGTCCATCCTATTGAGCGAGTCCTACGCCTCAAATTGAATATGTTCCATGCCTACTTAAGAATAACAAATGTTCTTGGACTTACGACTCTTGATAACTCTTGGGGATTATGATTCTAGGGTTTCCTATGCCTTGTATTGATCATCCTATTGGATTGGGTCCTAGGCCTAGTGTAAAATGTGATCTATGTTCCCTTACGAGAAAATAATGTTCTTGGACCCTTGCACTTTAACAACCTTGAAAGAATGATTTTAAGGCCCTTGAATTCGAATTATCGATAATACTTAATTACGGCTGTTAAATGGATTAATGACCTAGCCGATCATCTACGAGAACTTAGAAAAGGATTTTGGATGCATCTAGCATCTTAACCCCTTTGAATGAATTGGTAGAGACGACTCAACGGAGTCAAACTTAGGTGAGCCATTGAATAATACCGGCTCAATGATCAATCCCTACGACGTCCTAAACACGTTCCTCTAAGAATAATGATTCTAGACTGTTGAAACTTGAATTGGTTACCTGGCTTGATTCTTGATGTCATAAAATAGAATGTCTATTCGACATATTGAGTTCGGCCTGTCGAACTCCTTCCTGCTTGATTATTGATGAAAATTCTTAACTACGGTTGTTTAATAGATTAATAACCTAGCCGATCACATACGAGAACTTAGAAAAGGTTCATGATGCATTTAGCGTCTTATCCATCTTGGATGAATTGTTATAGATGACTCAACGGAGTCAAGCGTAGCGAGCCATTGAACAATACGGCTCACCGACTCCATCCCTTCGACGTTTAAACGCTTCCTTAAAGAATAATAATTCTAGACTCTTGAACTTGAACCGATTATCTTGCTTGATCTTGAATGTCATATTATAGCATGACTAATTGACATGTGAGTTACTCTGACGAACTCAACTGCTTGGTTGATGAGAATAATTTATTTGTCTTGAACGAGATCGCTCTTGTCGACCTCGCTCTCTATACTTGAGAATTTTTGTTAAGTAAACATTACTTGGCATTTGCATGAGTCCAAATCGGCATACCTGCCTTTGTTCACACGCCCACTCAGGAAGTAGCCCTTTGTTGTAATCATTAAGAGCACCATTGACTATCCCTATCTCCTGAAGATCGATGTACTACACACATTCGATACCCGCACTTTCCGTATAACGCCTTGTATGAACTACGTAGGCCCGGCCTCGATATATCCCGATCCTATGTGATTTAATTACGAACTATGCATTTTGAATACATGACCTATATGAAATCTTGCCCGAATATGATATCTTGTCCTAATATGATATCTTGCCCAATATGATATCTTGCTTGAATATGATATCTTGCTCAAAATGATGCATATTGCCATGACATGCATGATTGATAGCTTACAAGTCTTATGACTTACCCTTTCCCTTTATCGCTTTTAGATCCTAGCAAGACAGTGTCCGCTGATGACTCGCGGTGTTCGTGCTTTATGCCCTTTGTGCTGCCGATGTTAAGAGGTGGTTTAGAGCCCTCTTTCCTTGTTTTATATTTTTGTAAGGACGATGGTTAGCAAGTCAACTAGACTACGCCGGGTATTTGTGTAGAACTTGCTTGTAAATCTTAATCTGCTAGTAGTTTAATACTTGTAGTACTTGTAACTCGTTGTGCCTAGATGTGCCGAGCTTGAATAACTTGTTAGTATTCCTCCACGCTTTTAGTCTTCCTCACGAGCTATTAGCTCTTCTTTTTAATTTTGTCTTTGAACTGTTAGCTTGGGTTCCTGCATGTAGTGTCGCCAAGACTTGGTTATATTTGTTTAATCTTATCGTTTAAAAGTTTTAAAATATCCTACTGCTTGGTGCCGAGGCGTGCGCGACTCCAATGTTAGGCCACGCCGTTTTTATAAATTTGGTCCTTGCTTGTTTAATTGCCTACTTGTTTCCTCCCATGTCCCGACCTCTGTCCCATCTGGGCCGGTCAGTCATGCAGGTACTTTAGCTTGCAGTTTGATAGGTTCCATGGCCTAGTTGGGTTAATCTGTGAATCATGACGCTGAGTGTCCTCTTTCTTTTGGCCTGGCTAAGAATGCAGACTCAGAATCCTAAGTTTGTCAGAATCACATGTTACCTTTCACCCGCTTTCACTTTCAAGGCTATATACCAAGAGTGTGTATTGCTTCTGTCCGTTGTGAGGATCTTATAAGCTCAGTTGTTGATTCCGAGCTTAATCATCGTGGTGTCCAAGAGAGCCTTTAACATGTTACATCTCTCTTGAACTACGCTGCCTCCCGAAACTTTATCCTTGATTCTCATATATATTCTCCGTAGTGCTAATCGTAGTACTGAATCTACAGTATTAGAGTGACTCTTCCCTGCTTTTATTATTGAGATTGAAGGGATACCCTAATGCCCAAGGTATCGTTGTGGTTTTAAATCGAGACTGTAGTACCCTAGGTGATCGCACTACCGATGATTAGTAATCGTTAGCTCGCTTAACGCCTTGACCCAAAGTGATTTGAGGTTTTCTAGCTAATAACTATTTGCTAGCCAAGGACTATTAAGTTATTGTCTTGTACCGTTATTCTAATTAATGCATTAGTAGAATATTAGCATATTGTAAAAGGATTTATCCATCATTAGTGAATCGTTAAGGGTATGAATGTTCCATACATGGTATACTTGCAGACTAAAATACTATGTACATGATATTGATTTCCATGCCTAGTGTAATTATATTATATGCATGAGACCTTCATAAAGGATGCTCTTATGATTTGTAACTCCCCCGATCCTAAACGACTAAGCTTTCAAGTCACGTGAGGGCCCTGACTTGGATTATCAAGAGGTATTCGCCAGAGAACTAGAATGGTATATGATATAGGAATTTAACCCACGACCAACGGAATGAAATTGAAAGTGTCATCTTGTTTTACTTGTGCAAATATGTGCAACGTGTATATTGAAAAACGAATAAATTGAACCTCGTGTCATGATCAATGAATTGCTTGGTATTGAATGCCTTCTTGAAAGGCGAATATGTGATCCATGATGATGGACTACTTGATTTATTGTTAAAGACGTTAGACGATAGATGGTTGTGACCGAATAACCACGCTTGTTGGAACCTATAACCTCGAGCCGTCT
>CM028379.1:8076389-8164892 GCA_013146195.2 Codonopsis lanceolata
TTTATTAGAAAAAGAGGTGCCAGATTACATTTTATTGATAATATTTTTCTGAGGTGGCCTAATGCCAAGGGTTTTTGAGAGGGTTCCATCCGGGGAGATGGCCGTAAGTTTTGGCGTATGATGTCTGCGACTGCAGCGGCCCTCCCAGTTGGGCGATAACTTGTTTCCTCCCGCCTTATTCCATGTGGCTTCAATCTTTCTCAGGACTAATTCTCCGACGGCGAATGAGCGAGCCCTGATGTGTTTGTCGTGATGGACCTTTGCCAGTTTTTTGTGGTTTACTTACCTCAACTTTGCTTCGAACCTTCTTTCTTCCAGGTAATCAAGATCGAGATCGAGCTCTCTAGCTCTTTTATTGCTTTCTTGGTCATAGTGAGCTACCATGATTGTTGGTAGGGCCATTTCGACGGGGGCCAATGCCTCGGAGCCATATGTCAAAGAGAATGGGGTCTTGCCTGTTGATCCTCGTGCTGACATCCTTATTGACCACAACACCGTCGGGAGTTCTTCCAGCCACGCTCCTTTCTTTTCGTCTAACCTTCTCTTCAGAGCGCGAAGAATCTGTTTGTTTGCTGCTTCAACTTGGCCGTTCCCTTGAGGATGGGCTACTGATGACTTCCAATGTTGGATGCCTCTCTCGTGGCACTTAGTCGTGAATCACTGGGAGAACTGGGTGCCATGATCGGTAATGACGGCTCTTGGTAATCTGAATCTGCACCAGATTTGATTTTGAACAAAGTTAATTGCCTTCTGCTCAGTGATATTTGCCAGAGGTTGTGCTTCTATCCACTTGGTGAAATAGTCAACTACAACTATAACAAATTTATTTTGTCCTTTTGCCAAGGGGAATGGGCTGATTAGGTCGAGTCCCCACATGTCGAAGGGCCATGATGCCACTACTGGTGTTTGGGGGGCCGATGGTAACCTAGGAATGTCGGCGAACCTCTGACATTTATCGCATTTTCGGACATGTCTCTCGGCGTCCCTTCTCATTGTTGGCCAATAATAGCCATAGGAAATGATTATGTCGGCCAGGCTACGCGCCCCATTATGGCTTTCGCATACTCCTCCGTGTACTTCAACTAGCAGCCCCTCCACGATCTCTGGGCGAACACATCTCAAGAGCGGCTTGGAAAAAGATCTCCGGTATAGCAAGTTTCCAACTACGGTGTATCTCGTCGATCTCCTTGCCATGGCCCAAGCCTTCTCTTTTTAGTCAGGCAGTACTTCATGCTCGATGTATCTCTTGATGTCATCAATCCAACAATCTATTTCAGAGTCGACCATCATGACCACTTTGCTGTCGATGGCCGGTGTGTTCAATATTTCAAACCATATTTCACCTGGTAGTTCTGCGGGGTTACAGGAGGATAGTTTCGAGAGGTAATCGGCTTTCTCATTGTTGTCTTGACTTATTTGGAGCAACTCCCAATATTCGAATTGTGCGAGGATCTCGAGAACGAGTTCCTTGTATTTGCTCAGCGTGGGGTGGTTAACTCCGTACTCCCCCAAAATTTACTTTCTGACAGTGGGAGTCGCTAAAAGTAGAACTTAGAATACGTGGCCCCCATCTCGAGAGCCAACTCGATCCCTGCGATCAAGGCTTCGTACTCGGCCACATTATTTGACGCCGAGAAGTTTAGCTTCAAAGCTTTGCCGATTTCTTCCCCATCCGGCGTTGTGATCAGAATGTCTGCTCCGTTGCCCTGTTCGCTTGACGAGCCGTCCACAAATAACTTCCATGGTCTTTCGGGTCGAATCTTGCGGGGGAGGTTCTGGCTGGGTATTTCCTCGGCGGGCAAGGCTTCAATTGCCGAGCTTATTTCCTCTTCTATCGATTCGAAGGATGTTTCCGCAATGAAGTCAGCAATCACTTGTGCTTTGATTGCTTTTCTCGGCAAATACGTAATGGCATATTCCGTCAGTTCGACTGCCCATCTTAGCATTCTCCCTGCTACGTCGAGCTTGTGGAGGATCCTACGCAAGGGCAGATCCGTGTAAACTGCTATTTCGTGTGCCTTGAAATGCGGCTTGACTTTACAGCTCGCGCCGGACCAGTGCAAGAATAATCTTCTCTATGTTCATGTACCGTGTCTCGACGTCAGTGAGGGCGTGGGAGACATAGTAAACGGGCTTTTGATGTGCGCTTCTTTGAAGAAACAGGCGGCCGTGGTATGCCGAGAGGTACACGTACAACCTTTCGTTGGGGACAGGGCTGCTTAACAGAGGGGGGTTACCGAGGTATTCTTTGAGTTTTTTGAAAGCGAGGTCACATTCTTCGTTCCAGGCAAACTTTTTGGTGCCTCTCAGGATCTTAAAGAAGGGCAGACTCTTTTCTGCCGACTTGGAGATGAGCCTTCCTAATGCCACGATTCTCCCGTTTAGCTTTTGGACTTGCTTGACACAGGTTGGTGGTTTCATCTCGGCCAGCGCCTTGATTTTTTCCGGGTTAGCTTCGATTCCCCTTTCGTTTACCATGTAGCCCAAAAATTTCCCCGCGGTTACCCCAAAAGCACACTTGGAGGGTTCAACTTCATCTTGTTTGCCTTAAGGTTTTGGAAGGTTTCGCGCAAGTCTCCCACATGGTCTGATTCCTTGGTTTTGATCATCATGTCGTCGATGTAGGCTTCGACATTCCTTCCTAATTGATTTCCAAAAACCTTATTAACCATCCTTTGGTAGGTTGCCCCCGCATTTTTCAGGTTAAAAGGCATCATGTTGTAGCAATAGAGAGCTCCTGCAGCTCGAAGGCGGTTTTTGCTTGGTCGTCTCTGTGCATTCTGATCTGATGGTATCCTAAATAAGTGTCGACGAAGCTCAGGATCTTGTACCCTGAGATTGAATCGACGAGCCGGTCAATTCTCGGCAAAGGGTAGCAATCCTTCGAGCATGCCTTGTTTAGGTCGGTGAAGTCCACACACATCCTCCATTTGCCATTTGATTTCTTCACCATCACAACATTGGCGATCCATGTGGGGTAATGGATCTCTTTGATGATTTCGGCTTGGAGTAACTTCACTACTTCATCTCTGATCGCCGCCTGCTTTTCAGGCGAGAAATATCTCGGCCTTTGTTGGACGGGAGGGTAGTTGGCATCGACTGATAACCTGTGCTCGGCCACCTCTTCGCTGATTGCTCCCATGTCTTCTACCTTCCATGCGAATACATCGGTGTTGTCTCTCAAGAACTGGACGATGGCTTTTCGCTCTTGCTCTGGTATCTCTATCCCAACCCTAATTTTTTGTTCGGGATAAGCAAAGTTGACGATCACTTCTTCCACGTCCTCCAGTGGCTGCAAGATCGGGAAATCTCTTGTATCTAGGCTGTCTACTTCCATCTGCTCCTCTCTTTCCAAATTACCGGGGTCACTGACCCTGGTAATTGGGATTGATTGCTACGCGTCCGAGGATTCCTCACCGTGGCCCCTTGCTCGCTTTGGTCTGCTAGGCTCCAAAATGCTTTCCTCCAATGCCTTTGGCGCTTTGAGTTTCTTTTTTGTTTCTCTTTTAACGCCGATAATGTGTTCCAGGGTGGTCCTTGCGTCGTTCCTCGGGGTTCCGACACCGTTAGGGGTGGTGTACTTGACCCTTTGGTGAGCCAAGGAAGCAACCATCTGGAAACTCGCTTGAGCTGGTGAGTCGAGGATAGCATTGTAGGGGGAGGGAAGGTCGAGAACTATGAAGGTGACGTTCTCGCTTCTGCTCGTGTCGCCTTCGCCAAGGTCGAGCCTGAGAGTGATCATTCCTTTCGCGGTTGCCTTGTGTCCTATGAATCCTTCCAGCTGAAGGTGGCATGGGGTCAGGTTGGAGTCTCCGAAACCCAGTGCAAGAAAACATGAGTAGTACAACACGTCTTTTCCAGCTCCTGTATCGATTAACACCCGTTTTACTAGACTGTTGTGAATCCCGACCTGAAGTGTTAACGACTGTGTGCGGGCTATGGCGTTGGTGGCCAGCTCGGCATCATGAAATATGACTTCACGCTCGATAACACTATTCAGCATGGACTCAACTGAGTAGGTGAGGCTGTTAATCGTGTTCTTCAACTGGGTGATGCTCGGGGTCTCGGGCCGGATCGTGTTGATGACGGGTCACTTGTCTTGTGGGTTGTTGCCTTCGGGGGGTCTTTGGGCTGGGGCCCGATTGTTTGGTTCCCTTCTCTCGAATCTCTTGTCTCCTTTGTTTATTATCCGCTGTATCGCCCTTTTTAACTGGATGCATTCCTCCGTCCAATGACCTACGTCATTGCGGAAGGCACATCTCTTTCTTGGTTTCGTTGCTCAATCGGGGCCCTCATCGGGATTGGCGGCTGTATCTTGCTTTCCGAGAGAAGGACGTTCATGACGTGTGTTATTGGAGCGTTAAGCGAGGAGAACTCCTCTGGTCCATAGTCTCGTCTTACGCCCCTTCCTTCCCCGAATAAGCTGTTGCGGGGCTCTTCCTTTCTTACCTCAAACTGGGGTTTTGCCGACCTGCCACTTCCTTTTCCCTGGTGCGCTTTGCTTCCGGCTGTCGCCCGTTCTACGGTGTTGGTCGCTCCGGAGGACGTTTAGGGGGATGATGTTGCAGTAGTGGGTTGCTCGCCATCCAACAAAGCCATTCTTTGTGCGGCTAGGAACATTTCGCCGATTGTATTCCAGAGGCCTCATCAACAGCTCTGGATCTGCAACTTCCTCTCTGGAGTCCTGCCCCAAAACACATTCTGACGGAAGCGTTTGGAATGTCGGGGATCTGAGTCAGTGTTTCTTTAAACCTCGCCATATAGGACAACACCGACTCCCCTGGCTCTTGTTTGATACTACATAGGTCTGTTTCACTCTTGGGGAGGGCCCCGACCGAAGCAAATTTGTTCAGGAAAGTGGCTCTGAAGTCCTCCCAGTAAACGATCTATTTGGAGGGAAGCCCATTGTACCATTGTTGGGCTTGCTTCTTGAGGGTGCCGGCGAAAACGAGGCACCATATATCATCGAACTTAGTTGCGATAGTCATTTTGAGCTCGAAGCCCGATATGTGGTCCAGGGCAGTCGTGGTACCGTCGTAATCATCGAAGTGTGGTACCTTGACTTTCGAAGGAACGACCACATCTCAGATACGTTTTATGAATGGCCCTCCTATCTTGGCTGTCTTTGTCATCGCCCCGCTGCTCTGTCTGGCCTAGACCTTCTCCATCCAGGCCCTTTATCTCGCCTCAGTGATGGGCTTGTCTGTGGGGGCCGAGCCCACTACGGGGGATGGTGTTGCGACATCTTGGGCCGAGGTACGTGGCTCCTCGATCCTAGGGATTTTCGCCATCGGTAGAGAGGGGCGCGGGGTCGGTGCGCGTGCTTGGTTGGTCGAGGCTCGTGGCTGTGACTCTCCTTCTTCGCTACGTGCCGGCTGGTCCTCTACCTCGGCGGGGAACTGCAAACGTGCTTGTACATTCGATTTCTGCGCGTGACCCCTGGTTTTTGGGCCAAGCCTTTCTTTCACATGCGAGGTGGGTTTTGCCGCCGGTCTAGGTAAGTCAGCCTCTCCTAGCCTCTGCCAAACCGAGCCCAAGTGAGCTGGCAGTGTGCTGTGTACATGGATGGTAGGTGCAGTTTTCGAGGCAGCTGCTGCCTTTTGCAGTTCATACATTCGAATCTCGGCTTGCCGAATTCTAGTAAGGAGGTCGCACTGATTCTCCCAATATAAATATTCTTCGCCCAGCTCCTTCGGGTCCCTAGGGGCCTTAAGATTTCCGAGGGGCCGCTTGGCGCCTTTGCGAGTATTAAACGCGCCTGGGCCTGAAGAGTGGCCTTCTTCCTGGTCGCTACCTGGGGTCGCCTTGCTTTTCCCCCTTGTCACCCGTTGGGCGCCTAGTTTTGAGCCCCGGCGACAGCTCGGTAGTGGGGCGATCGACTCCTACCGCAGGCGGTGGTTTGAGTCGCCTTTTCCCTCGTTCTGTCTCGCAGGTTCTTTTGGGTGAGTGGAGGTGGCAGGGGTTATGTTCTTGGAATTTGGCCTTTTGGATTTCACCATGCTTTCCTTTTCTTTGCGTAAGAGTGGTTTTCTGGAAAATGAATAGTAGAAAAAGGCGTTTGTATAAAGGTTTCCCGGCAACGGAACCAAACTGATCACGCAAAATTGGTAATCTTGTCCTATGCTAGTGTGAGACAATAGAATACGGTGAAGAGATAATGAATTTAAAAGGATATCTGGCTCATCAAAGTTCCGAACATTAACAAACCCTCTCTAACATTTGGGTAATGGCGGTTACATTGACTATTACTGAACTGAACTGAAGAACTGGGATGTTTTACAGAAAATGGGGAGACCTCTAGGTTTTTAGGTTATGAATGACCTAAATTCTAGGAGATTCTTCTATTTTCCAAAACCGAATCGTTTTCGACCAAAACCAAAACCAAACCATCTGGTTTGGTTCGGTTCCGTGGTTTAATGGTTTCGATTTACACCCCTAATATAGACCATGGAAATAGCTGGTCGTCATACTGGTCATCGTTGTATAATATGATATAAACCCTGGAAATTACTGGTCGTCATACTGGTCAGTCGTTGTATGCCTCTGATATAAACCCTGGAAATAACCGGTCATTATTGTATGCCTCTGATATAAACCCTGGAAATAACTGGTGGATATACTGGTCGTTGTCGTATAATATGATATAAACCCTGGAAATTACTAGTTCGTCGTACTGGTCGGTTGTTGTATGCCTCTGATATAAACCCTGGAAATAAATGGTCGTCGTACTGATCGTCGTTGTATGCCTTTTATATAAACCCTGGAAATAAATGGTCGTCGTTGTATGCCTCTGATATAAACCCTGAAAATAACTTGTCGTCGTATTAGTTGTCGTTGTATGTTTCTAATATAAACCCTAGAAATAGCTGGTCGTCGTATAATTTGATATAAACCCTGGAAATAACTGGTTATCTAACTGGTCAGTCGTATGCCTATGATATAAACCCTGGACACTAAAACCTAAACCCTAAACTATGTTCTGGTATAATAACTGAACGTTGTAACAAAGGTTCGGTCTAGTTACCCGAACTTGTTGAAATAGATTCGGTCCACGGAACCAAACATTTATTGAATATTTGGGTTTTTTTTTTCTTGCATTCAATCCGTGAATGCTATGAACTTCCTGACTTTTGTAACATGTTTATAATTTCATCAATTTCAGTACAATTTCATCAATTTGAGCACAATTTGAGTAAATTTCATTAATAAGAGTACAAGTTCATCAATTTGAGAACAATTTGAGTACAATATTATCATTGAAGGGGTATTTTACATACCTAATAAACTCCCAAAAACTAGCCATTACATCCAACCTATAGCAAAAGCCCTAAAATTAAATGCTCCTTACAAGCATTAAGTAGCAACAACACGAAAATAAAAAACAACTACGATTAACAGTGTTTGTTGCTTGCTGATATCCTTCACTTTAAACCACAATAAGTAAGAACATCAACAACAGAATAAAACTAAAGCACCCAAATAGTAGGCCAATGAAAACTTTTCGCTCTCAATCACATGTGATTTTCAATTGCACTATCTTATTTTCATGGCGATTGATGGCCTTTAGCAGACCAGGAATAACCACAGTTGATCGAGGGTACATTGTGGGATCATGCCAAGAAAAGTGATCGCATCCTCCACCATCCAGTAAATCATTGAAATTAGAAAATGGAATGTGGGTTAAGCTCATTAAAAAATCGAATGTGGATGTTCCAGACCAAGATTTTGATGGTCAAACTTACTTGGGTGTAATTTGGGCAACCAAAGAACCTTCGCCCAGGATTTGTACCAGTCCAAGCAAGCTTGAGCACCCTATTATCACCACAGTAGCATTCAGCCATGGATGAAGAAGAAGCAACTTGGCCGAGCAAGAGAAGTTCGTTGTAGTAGCCTAAGCCTGAGGTAGTAACGACCTGCAAAAGTAATTGGGGCTTTATGGTCAATGATACATAAACCCTCAATTTTCCTTCAGTTTTGTGAATCTATGTAGTTGAAATGTCTCTTTTACCTTGCAAGTTCTTTATTGCACCTTGCTATTTAACATTTTCATAGTTCGTTCGAGTATACTGGCCGAACCGTGTGAAATAGGTTCGGTCCAGTTAACTGAACGGTTCTAAATATGTTCGGCCCAGTAATCGAACTGTTGTTTAATGTTTGGGTACACCTTGGACAATTTTAGTACACCTTGTGTTTTTTTAATAAAATCAATACAAACAATAATCTAAATATAATCTGATTAAAATCAAATATAATGCATCTGAACAACTCAAGGCTGATGTTAACATTAGTTCAATGTCAAATGGATGAGAAATTTGAAATTCAAAATACTACAAACCAAAACTAAACTTGTGATTGCCTATCACTCATAGGAGTTGGATCAGGTTATGATTGTTTATGACTCATAAGAGTTCGATCAGGACATGAAAGTCTGTTATGTCGTACCTTTTGACATCTACTATTTTTTTTTGTCTTTTACGCTGCTCTCCAATTGAAGGGAATATGTTTGTCCTACGACGACCGGCTCGTACTCGGACTAAAGGTAGCAAGATAGTCATTTTTTAGACTGATTGTGGAATGTCCCAATCCTCTTCATTGGCGACAGAGTAGATGTTTTCAGCATATGCCAATCTCCAACAATCTACTATGTATAATGGTGAGCACAATCAATGAACTAAAAAATTTCTCATGTTTGCAACTGCATGCTCACATGGCACGTGGTCCAACCGAAACTTACCGCAACTGCAAGCATTAGTACCAAAGTCAATTGTGTAATGCTTAGGACCGCTCCTCACCGCATACTTTGATTGATCAATGGGTTCAATCACAGTAAAATTCTTTGTATTCTCAATAGCTTGGCTTAATTTTGTTTCCATCATAGGGGTTAAATAGGATGTACATGCTTGTGCTAACTCACGCCTATCACAAAACCATTTCTGCAATTTTCCCAATACTTTAAAGCAACGAAATTATAGGAGTCGGTCGGGCATCCTTGAAAATGGAGTTGAAAGACTCTACATTGTTTGAAGTCATTATATTGTAACGGTTACCTTTGCAATGAAACCTGGTCCATGTTTCAAAATTGGTTCCGCTAAGATATTCCTAACCATTCTCATCAGTTTTTTTCAATTTGAGACATATGCTTCTTGAACTCTTCTATCGTATATGCCTCTGCCGCCCTCATAAAAAGAGCGAATGTCCCAAGCTTTCGAGTTGTTGTCTTTAATTTCCCTTTATATGGTAGATACAATGCACATGATGTACATTTTGGAAAACATCTTTAACTGCAGTAATAATGCTCCTATGATGGTCGGAAATGATCACAAGTCCTTCATTATCACTTGTTATTATTTTCAACTTTGTAAAAAACCAAGTCCAATGCATTATCATTCTCAGAATCAACAATAGCCCACACAAGAGGATATATCTGCATATTTCCATCTTGACAAGTTACAATAATCAGTATGCCTTTATATCTTGTAGTTAAAAATTTTCCATCCACAATGATTACCAGACATATTGCAGCATGGAATCCGAAACACAAGCCCCATACACCAAAAAAAAGTACTTGAATCGATCTTCTCTATCAAGCTCTAAAGAGTAGACTGTCGTTGGATTATCCAATTACAAATTATGGGCATATGTACCTAGCTTTCTGTAACCATCCTCCGTTGAGCCCCTTAGGCGTGTTAAGGCATCTTATCTACACCTCCTGACTTTTTGATAGTTTAGATTAACACCAAAATCTTGGGTAATCTTACCAATGATGTCCTTCGATCGAAACACTTGTCTGTCCGCCAACTCTGTCGAGATATGTACTCCAATAACTCTCGATATTGCTTGTCTATGATCAGTCATGCACATGTTATGGGGGCAAGTATGTTCAGCTGTATATTTTCAGATTTGAAAAAGTCACTTTCTAAGTACTTTGTTGCTCGCAAATGCCATTTGTAATTATCACCAGCACAAACTAACGTGTACACAGTTTGGTTCGATTTGATTGTTTTGAACTCAAACTTATTAGTCAATGCAAGTAAGTACACATCATCTTGAAGCTACCTCTTGTTATTGAATACCTGACCAACCTTCAAATCAATATCTTCCGGCAACACTTGTGATATACTTCCAATTGAAGAATTCAATAAATGCTTTCTTGTGAAGTAATTGTCTTGATCTCGGTTACTTTAACTGGACCCATTAAATCCCTGTCTTGGGGGGGTGTAGAGTAATCATTAATTGCATCCAACCAAGGTAAGGTAGATAAAAAATAGTCAAGGTTGATCAAACATAGGCAAGGTAGATCAAAAATAGTCAATGTTGATAAAAAAAATAGACAGAGTTGATAAAAAACCGGCAAGATCGATCAAAAATAGACAAGGTTGATTAAAATTATATAATGTCTAGTAAAATTGTCAAAGGTTGAAAAATCGGCAAGATCGATCAAAAATAGACAAGGTTGATTAAAATTATATAATGTCTAGTAAAATTGTCAAAGGTTGATTAAATATAGTCAATGCTGCTTAAAATTATCAAAAATAGGAAAGGTTGATCAAAACTACTAAAGGTCTATTAAAAGTGTCCAAGGTTGATCACAAATAGGCAAGATTGTTCAAAAATACTCTAGGTTGATCAAATATAATTAAAGTTGCTTAAAATTATACAAGTTCTAATAAGCTATTAGAGGTCTACTAAAATAGAGAAAACATAAAATGTTTGGTTACCTCAACCGAACAATTTCAAAATTGTTCGGTCCAGGTAACCGAACAATTGTTAACCACAATGTTGTTTGCAGCATTGCATTTCATCAAAATTTCAAATAATTGAACTTTCATAACTATAGTGAATTTGCTGCATTGCATATAACTAGGGCTGTCAAATAGAGTAAAGCCCGCGAGCATGGCCGCCCCGCCACCTATTAGGGGTGGTGGGCTAGTGCATTATATGACCGTTTGGATGTGGGCTTTTCGGGCTTGGCTTTTGCAGGACGGGGGGCGGGCAACCCGTGCTTTATGGACTTTAAAACTATGCACATTTATTTAAGCGGCCCAACTGCAACTGCCCAAGCCCATTTCATTCTAACTTGGACTTAAGGTAAATAGCCAATACACTCATTTTCTTTATCTCATAAAAAATCAAAATACTAGAAAATCCGCTCTCTCTCATTCTGTCTCACGCATGGAACGACGACTCTCTCTTTCACGCACGGCGACCATGTCTCTCACGCACGCCGCCTCATGGCCTCTGGCTCCATGGTCCAACGCCGACCTCTCTCGCTCTAGCCGTTACTTTTTGAGCTATAAGTCTCAAACTCTCAACAGTCAACTCTCATCTCACGCCTTTCTCTCTCTCGATCTGGTATACTGGTCTGAGAGATTGAGACTCTCGGTCTCGCTCTCTCTCTCTCTCCCAAGTCCCATTCTGCTTCCAGATTCGGTCTGCCACATCCGCCTCACCGTCACAGCCTCAAGGCCCTCACTGTCGTCAAATACTCTGGAAGTTGTGTATTTCCTGACTTGGAAACTTCTATAATGTGTTAATGTATGCCTTTATCAACTTTAATCAATGAATTTTGCCATTTTGTTGACAATACTTTGATTGTTTATTTCTGTTGTAGTGTTGGTTTATCAAGTCCTTTTGTTCTATCTGGTATAATTCTATTACCTGTATTAAAACATCAACAATTTCGTGCAGGCTGAATTTTGCGGGTTTGCCCGTTTTTCCCGTGGCCTTCCGCGGGGTGGGTTGGGCCAAAACTTTTAGGGACCGTCATGTTTGCGGGTGTTTCTGCCCTGGCCCGTTTTTATAGCGGGCTTTCTAGGCTTACGGGTAAACCCGTCCCACATGTCCGTTTTGATAGCTCTACATATAACAACAAAACTAAATAATATGTTCATCAGACATAATCTGAAGAACCAAAATTTTTCAGAATAACAAACTACAGAAAAACTAACCACAATGATTGATTTGCTGATCGATGAAATGATGGAATAAATTTAAGAGATAAAGCAATATGAATTGTAGTAGAGAGGAAGAAGAATGCATAAGAGAGTTTGCTGTAGAAATGATGGAATGAATTACGAGTGGCTTAGGGACGAAAGAGAAGAATACGGTGAAGAAAAGTATGACGAAGAAGAATACATATTTCTGAAAAATATTTTATGTTCTCAGTTATGGGCTGTATTTAAGGATATTATAGACCTTTCACAAAATAATCATTTAAATTAATTTTTTAAGACAAAAGGGTGTTATTGATAATTTATTAAAAAAATGTTATATAATTTAAATTTTTTAATACTTAGGTTAGTTTTATTTTTTTGTAAGCCGAGAAGGCCGTTAATAAATTAACACCATTCCAAAGTCCAGGGGCTCCCTCTCCTTCCCGTCTCTCACTCCCTCTATCCCTCTCCCTCCCAGCGTCCTTATACTGTCTCCAGCTCCTCCCGTCTCCCTCACTCAGGGCCGGCCCCAAATTTGACATTACTTTTCATATTATTTTTTTAAAAATTGAAGCCCTGAACTATATCTATCGCAAGCACGGAAGCGGGAAGCCGGGAAGCACCAAGAAGCTCCAGAGTCCACTCCAAATCTCCAATCTCCATCTCATAAATTGGATGGGGGCACCAAGCAGTTTCGCGCCATCACCTCTCACACAAATCTGCCTCTAATCTACACAAAATTCCCTTGCATCATAAACTGCTTCTCCACTGATGATCAATATCGCTCAAAGCTGACAGTGGTATGTTCTTCAATTTTTAAATATATTGTTCCTTGTACTCTTTTCAGAAATCACTATTTTTTTGTGATTAGGGTCAGGGTTTCCTTGTTTCGCCTTAAAATTCTCAAAATCTCACATGCTATTGTAGTCATGCTTTCTTTCTGAACCTTTAGAATGTGGTTTATTTTGTTTTTGTAACTTTCATTGCTTGTGGCTAGAGTGGAACTTTTTTTGGGGGAGGGGCCGAGGGGGTTTGAGGGAGGGAGGGTGGGTGGGTATAGGTTGATGGTTGATATGAAAAGCTTGTGGCTTGTTTTAATATTTTGTATTAGGTTTTGAATGTGGAGTTAATTGGGGTGGAATATTGATTATGTCGGATGTATGAACTATGAACCAGGGCTGGAGTCAAAAGTGCTTAGGTATGAACTAGTTTCCTCAAAACACTATTGAGCTAGGTCACTATGCACATAAGATATCCCATTTGACCTGTTCAAGATTTTGGAACTTGAAGTTTTTTTGTGAAGAGCGACATTTAATTAGTACTTGTAAATATTTCGTGTGTTATGTCCGTCGTAACTTTGGAATGATTTTTTTTTAATTATCTTCTACGTGTGTTTCTTTATTAGAAAAAAAAAATCTTCTCAGAAGAAAGGGCCCGTTCGACGTAATCGGCCTTAGGCTCTCGATTTCTCAGGGCCGGCCCTGCCCTCACTCTCTATCTCTCTGTTCAGATTTCTCAGCATTCATTTCAAGAATCCTAAAATAAGGTGCGCATACCAAATATGGTTTATCTCCTCGGGAAACCTACATAACCCGTTTTGTGTATTCAAGTTTTATTTTATAATTTGTGTCATGGCATCGACTAAAATGCCCATAAGCTGTTTGATGAAATGATTCTTTAGGTATTTTGACTGGGTGGACTGTCGACGGTTAGAGCTCAGAAGAGATGACTTGGTGTAATTATTGTGGGAAGGATTGTCAGACAGGTCGTGATTATGCCACCGGCAGCACGTAACAACAGCACCCTTCTCTCTCAACTTACCTTGACTTTTTTTTTTTTCAAGTAATTGGTATGTAATCCTTGTTGTGCTCTTCGTGCATTTTTTTCTTCTTTCAGTTGCTGTGCCGAGTGCGGAAAATTAATCAGTCAAGATGTCTTTGTTGATGAGCCTACTTTTATTAAAGGCGCCGGAGGCGAGGTTTGTTTCTTCATTCTTTGATTACCATTTATACTAGAAATTACTTTATGTTGTGCATCAATAGTTGTCACCTTGAGCTCGCGGTTTCAATTCCCGGGAACAGAACAAATGTCAATTTACCTATCTCAAAAATTCTCTGATGTCACTAATTGGAGTCGTAAGCAGATTTTACTTCAAAGTTATTTTCTTGCAGCCAGGTGGTAAAACACGATGAATCGTTGCCCTTACTCATTTTGCCTGTCTTTATTATGAGAGAAATGGGATTACCAATGAAGAATTTTGTTTTTCCTCCTTGGTTTGTATGTGGGCAATTTCTTTTCTTGGCATTTTGTCTTTTGTGGATGAACCTTTGACGTAATTTTTGGGATGGATGTTTTGGTTTGATGATGTGCTGGTTTTTGTTCTCTAACCTTGGACATTTTATAGTAAGGGGGAGTTTGACCTTGCATTTTGAAGGCTTAGAATCACCTTTGGAGTTCAAAATCACTTTTGAAGGTGCTTAGCACTCAAAAGTGGCGCATATGCTATGCTATCAAAACAGAGAAAACTGCTCTTTGGGAGAATCAACTATGACCCTGCTTTTGCCAAAAGTGATTCTAACAAATATTTTTATCTGTTGTCATCCCAGTAATAACCTTCGTTTTTGTTGAATAACTACCCATTGTCCAACTAAACTTTTCATTGTTTTGATGTTTATTAACTCTAAAAAATAATATTTAGTGAAGCTTTATACTTATTATTAGCTTTGCTTATTTCTTCATTATTTAAGTGAAGCTCTAATTTTTTGTTATGAAATTATTTAAAAATTAATATATTTTTGATTAGTATGAACTAATTAAAAAAATCTGCTTTTATTTTACTTGAGATAGATACAAAAAAGGGTATTTTAGACATTTTTTCTTTCATAATCAATATTGAGCCTATAGTAGCCAAACATATCTAAAATTGAAAGACGGGTTTTATGAGATTAAATTCTTGTGGAGTCAATTGTCGAAAATCATTTTTGCAGAATCAAATGCAATGTCAAACTGCCTTAAGCTGGCTATTATTAAGATAGTAGCTGTGGAAAAGATGGTTGTTAAGGGTATGTTTTATCATGTGGGAAGCAACTAATGAAGCCATTTTAAGAGGACAAGTAAGTGCAGTTTAGTGGTAAGACGCTTCACCCATACCTAATAGGTCGTGGGTTCGAGTCACCACGGGGGTAAGTGGGGAACCACTACTGATCCTCTTATAAAAGAAAAAGAAAAAAATGAAAAAAAAAAGAAGCCCTTTTAAGAGGGGATAATTTATGGCGTAGGAGGAACATTTACGTGATTTGTACTATATTTGTAAGGGGGGCGGTGAGGAGAGTATACGTTATTTATTGTTGCATTGCCCAGTAACTAGAGAATTGTAGGATTTCATATTCAGTTTGCAGGTGTCCTGCTGGGTGATGGCAGGATCAGTGAAGGAGTTACCAAGGAGCTGGTTGTTGTCTAAGAGGAGAAGAAGAAATGATTTTTGGGAGGCTGCCCCGCTAGCTGTGTGCTGGTCCATGTGGAGGGAAAGAAATGGCAGTGTTTGAGAATGTAGAGAATAGCATTGAGGGCTTGAAGGATTCGCTACTCCAGAACTTATTCTTCTGGTGTGGTGAAATGGTCTCGTCGGTGGTTAATCCTTTTGTAGAGTTCGTGAATAGTATCTCTTTGCGATGGTCTTTTTTTTTTTTGTACATAGGACGTGTCACCTGTTTTGACGCCCATTTCTTCTATTAGTACTTATCAAAAACATCTACATTTTGACACACAGCATGCATCGTTCTGCCCAGCGTTTTGATAATTCTTAGATTCATTTTCCATCTGATCTGACTATCATTGTTATGCAGAGTCGAGTAGCAGGTACTTATGTAAGGAGTATACTTGGTGAGGAGTCGGACTCTCATAGAAGGACATTGGAGAAAGGTACATATAGTGATTCGTTGTATCTTTTTCTGTTTTTCTTTTCCTTTCAAATTTTTCCTGAGCATGCTTTTACTTACTTTTGGTAAAAAAATATATGTGTTCAAGGTGAAAGTACGATCTGTTAATGGTTTGGATGTATTAGTACATATCCTACCTTGTTCCCAGTGCACGACGTACGGAAAAGTAACAATAAAGTGATATAAAAATGCATTATCTAACATGTATTCAAAATTATCCACGTCCGGTTCAAGTGCATTAATCTGTGGTCTAAATAGTGTCTTCTTACTTCCAATGAATCATTGTTGATCTATGATTTGGCCAGTCTTCGATTTTGGCGCACGGCCCATCAAAGTAACAATATGGGCACTACATAAGCTTTAGATGAGTCAAAAATGCATTATCTTCTATGATAACATAGATCTTTGATCAAATCAAAATTATACCTATATTTATAGATTATAAGTTATAAATTATAATCGTCAACTAATAAAGCTATTGGTCAAACCCTATTATTTTAATAATTAATTACTCAATCATCTATACATCTATTGATATTCTATTCTTAATCTCATCACATGCAAGATTAAAATTTGACATCTGTGGTTTACTACATCTATTTATATTTTAACTTGGTTGATTCTCTTCCCTTTCTTTCACTTCAACTGTGTTTTATTTCAAATTTGCAAGTATAATAGTTTGAAAAAAAAAAGTTCATGGCAATGAATTGATGGGCTGAAAGCTGAGACCCAAAGTTTGAATGAGAAAACAGTAAAATTATTTAAAAACATAAACAAATGGGCTGAAGCCCGTGATTTGGTCCACTAATGCCCGTGGGCTGATCAATAGTACTGGGCTTTTAAATCTAATGATTTGATGGGCCCATATATTGCCTCGGGCTTACTCTAATTTTGGCTATACTCCTACTCAAGCACGATTCCAACAGTCTCAAACATTTTTCTCTCTTATTGCGAAAGGCAGTTGCTTATGGTGATTGATTGGTGCTCAAATTGGATTTTTGTGGATTAATTCTCTGAAGCTCGAATTGCTGACTTCAACACGATTCTGCGTCAGCCTGATGAAATTTGCAATATCATGTGGTCAAATCTGCCATCCGTCCTTTTACACTTTTGCAAATGACAGATGGACATATGCTTTTCTAATTAGGAGTTCTGCATTTGTATTTTGTATATCCAAGCAGCTTATTGCACATAGGTTGGATCTAAGGGCATACAGTATAAAATTTGATAAGTAGAGTCTCTTACAAGAGTAGGACTGATGCGCTTCTGGTATAGACCTTCAGTTGTTTGACCATTCAAGGATTCGTACCATTTTTGTTCTTGTTGGAATGATTCAGAAATACCTTTGTATAGGCCCAGATTTTCTGCATTGCCAATCCCGTCATCTCTGAAATACCAATACTGAAGCCCAAGATATTTTTGCATCTTATAGTAATAGAGATAGCAGTGAACATAAATAGCCCTTCTATTCTAGAAAATATTAAAACTCATATGATACAGCTTTGAGAATTGAAGTATTTTAACTCTGATAACTATTCATAAGTAACGAAGGCTCTTTGGTTTTCTGCACATACGTCTCTCTCTCTCTCTCGGTTGCTTGCTCTCTTAGATTTAATATAGAATAAATGTAAGCAGTTGGCTTTAATTTGGGCTGGCCTGGTCAGCTTAATAAGGATATATTTTTCATGTTATTTGCTCTGTTTGCCATACATGAGAAAGATTGTTGTGGATGCTCCGTCCTCCAGTGAACGCGTCAAGATTCTCAAGTAATGTCCTCATACGGTTGCTTTTGCATAGTATGCTGTAAATTTAATTCGATAGATAGTTGGTATGTTTGGTGATGATAATTGATGAGGTATGGTATCGATGACCGCTCTGAAGTAAAGGTAACAGTTATATGGTTTTGACAAGTGGAATGCGGCTTAGATTATTCAGTCAAACTGCAGCAGCACAATCAGCTAAAGCTTTGCTGGCTTGTGCCAAGTAGGAAGCAGTTTATCCGTTTGGACGAGTAGGTGGCCATTTATGTTTTTCTTTGCAGTGCTGTCCTTTTTTTATCTGCTCATTGCTTTGTCATTTTCCCATGTTTTTCTTTTCCACTTTTAGTTTCTTTCATGGTTGGTGGACATCTTGTCTTCCATACGTTGTGTCTTTCTTAGTTCTTTTTACTTTTATCCGAAAATAGAATATAGATAAAATTAGTACTTCCTTTCAATACACAATCCTCCGAAAGGCGTCACTATGCTTCTTTTATGTGATGGCACTTGAAGCTCTTAGGGACAGAGGAGTGAACCTACTTTATTAATTTTGAAGAGCTTATATGTGCTGTTCATTTCTTATGTTGCAGGTAATACAGTCATCTATGAGTTGATTGATCAATTTGGAATCACTGATGTTTCGCATGCTACCGCTTATTATCGGGTTTGTCTTAAATATAAATCTAGTCATCATCTTAGTTCTTCTTTCCATTCTTTTGGCTTTCTGAATTGCCCTTGTATGGCTTGATAAAAATGTTAAGAGTCTGATTCTACTTAGTAATTGTAGATTGCTGTGGAGCGTAGTTTTACAAAGGGCCGGAGAACGGCACAAGTTGCTGCAGCTTG
This sequence comes from Codonopsis lanceolata, assembly GCA_013146195.2. Taxonomy (NCBI): domain Eukaryota; kingdom Viridiplantae; phylum Streptophyta; class Magnoliopsida; order Asterales; family Campanulaceae; genus Codonopsis; species Codonopsis lanceolata. The sequence goes on from CM028379.1 coordinate 8,094,864, forward strand.
CGTATATATTGCATGCCGGTCAGCGACTTCTACCTCGTCGTAATCATATTTTTTACATTCGTAATGCATGTATGTGTATGTGTATGTGTATACACGCGTAAGCAGTAGGTGTTGTCAAGATATTTAGTGTTAAGATGATATGCAGTGTAACGATACATATTTAAAAGTTATTCAGATCTTGGCTTCAGACCGACTTGAATGTACTAAGGCTGAGTTATGAATGAATGTGGTGTGTGTGATCACCTTGCATTGGACCGAATTGGAAGGGAGAGAAGGATTATTGTAGCCGACCCCAAGTGATTGGGACTAAGGCTGAGTTGAGTTTGATTCCGGAGCGTGGCTCATTCTTCTATTGCGTAATAAGATGAAGTTGTACAGGGTGAGAGTAGTTTGCAGTGTCCAATCATTTGGTTTAGATAGTGATGTGCTATTATCAGTAATATGTGTGCCCTTCTCTGGTCTTTTGGTTGTTGAAGTACATATGATCAATCTCTGTTGATTCTTGGGCATTGTATTGGTCATGAGCGTACTAATTAATGTATGTGTCTTCCTTTTGTTTTACAGTGAAAAGGAGAAATCATTTCTGCTAATTGACTTTTCCAGTTATCTGAGTATAAGCGTGTAAGAAACAACATACTCATCTGTTATTAGTTAAAAGAACTAGAAATAAAAGAGAAAGTTCAAGTATTCACGTGTCTCAAGTCTCTTTGCTTAGCTTCTGTTCTTTGCCATTGCTATTAATTATTTGTGATTTGCTTGTTTTCCAGGTATGAGTTAGGGGCTGTATATCTACAGCTTTGCAGACTGTTATGTCTTGAAGAGCATCCATTTATTCAAAAACCAATTGATCCTAGCCTTTTTATGCATCGGTTTACAAGTAGTAAGAGCACATTCGCTATTCTAGTTTCATCAAGTGTCTTTGTCTCGTTATATTACAAACTTCCACCTACAGTTTGAATTTTATCATCTTAATGTTCTATTGATGAATGGTCATATTCTTATGATTTTTTTGGGCTGCTAAATAGAATCATTCGCAGCTTTATCTTTTGTTGTTTCTTTTAGCGATAGTTGTATTTATGTGTGGCAATATCTTCAATGGTGTACACTGGTGCACTATACCAGTTCATGCTTATTTTCCTATCCCTTATGTTGATTGATATTTGTGAATTTTTTATAGGATTATATCTACTTTTGCCTGTATGGTTTACTTGTTTCTCCAGACATCATTTGAGAGTCCCGTAAATGCTCATCACAATGTTGTTTGCATTGGGCTCTACATAAGAAAATTAAACTCTTGGTGGTGTAGATCATGAATAATTGCATCTTGTTAAAATACATGTGATTCTGCATTTTTGCATATGTATAACTTATAAGTCTGATATTGGTTTGCTTTTGGTTGTAGCTCTGATTAAAGGTGATAATAAGAAAGTTCTACAGACTGCGTTGCATCTTGTAGCTAGCATGAAGAGAGACTGGATGCAGGTTGGTTTTTCCCCTTCAAGTGATAGCTGAATCCTCATGTGAAGATGGATTCATTCTAGATTGGATGTTTGGTGAAAATTATCCCTAATTAATTTCTTTTCATTGATAGACAGGCAGAAAACCGAGTGGGATATGTGCTGCAGCTTTATACGTCTCCACTCTTACACATGGGTTAAAATATTCCAAGTCAGACATAGTACGTATATGAATTTGTCTTCAATATTACTGTTCTGCCACTATGATTGTAGAGTAGAAGCTTTCCTCTTATTCAATTGAGAAAGATCATTAATCCCGCTTCAGAAATGAGAAGTCTTCCTCTTTCCAACGTAAGATCTGGTGCATCTTTCGGATCAGATGAATCGCTGTAGGTGTGGAAAAGATAATATTAGTTCCATGTAGTATGGTAGCTTTAGAGAGGAAGTTTAAAGGCCTTAACAACTATAGGAGTTGCTTGTAAAGTAAGAGGCTTTTGACTTTGATAACTCTGGAGGCACTGAAGGCTTTTCTATTTGACTCCACATAGAGCCAAGCCAGAACTCTTCCCTATATATGTAAGCATTTTGAGCAAAAAGGGAGCGACATAGAAACAGAGAGTTGGGGAGAGAAAATCTTCATGGTATGATTGTTCCATATGACCTCAATTCTAGACTTAGTAGTTCCTTCTAAATAAATTTGAGGTTGCAGAATGCGTTGTGTTAAAATGGTTATTTTGTTATTGTTAAAAGATAAAATATGATGGGGTTTTGCACCAACAAGTCCAATGAGTTCTTTCCAGAACTATTTTTTGCAATATGTGTTCGTATACAGAACTATTTGGTGTAATATTTTACTAGTGATCTTCAAGCACTTTCATTGCTTGTACTTGGATCGATGATTGGATGTGTATTATTTTGTTTTAACATGGTGTAATTCAGTTCTTTTAGAATCTTAAAGTTGCATGTTATGTAAACTTCCATACAAATAGAATGCACTAGTTTTCATAAAAGCATTTATCAAGTTTCTTCTCCTGTTCTTTAACTGCATGTAGCAGGTTTATTTTCATTGTTGCTTCAGTTTGGAGATAGTTGCATACTTGCATGATCTTTGATAATCTCTTATAAATTCTATATTTTACAGGTAAAAGTTGTACATATATGTGAAGCAACATTGACAAAACGCTTGATCGAGTTTGAGAATACAAAGTCTGGGAGCTTAACGGTAGGTTGTAACTTGTAAATTGTAATGCCATTGTTGGAACAACTGGTTGTACTTATCCTCAACTCTCATACTATGTAATGCCATACTTCATTTGCCAGCATTTGAACTACGTAACATGCTTATCCTCAACTCTCATACTATGTAATTAGTTTCATGGCCTTCCTGGAAGGGACTCAATTGCTATCACTACTTTGGGTTTCTAGAGAAGCATTGCTGAATAGACATACTGCATTATGTTGTTAAATCGTTTGAGTGATTTGACTACTTGTGCCAGATCACTATGCATTTCTTAACCTGTTCTTTTTTAATTCTCTTCTATTAGATTGAGGAGTTCAACCAGAATGCTGAGGAGTTTGAGAAGGAAATTCAGGTGTGCAAACAATCAGATGTAAACTTACAGGAGTCTGGAACAATGGAAGCGCTTTGTGAGCACAGAGGCAAAGGGGCTCGGTCCGGTTATGGACTCTGCAGACTTTGTTATGTAGAGTTTTGTGGGGGGCTTGAAGGCGGCTCAGACCCTCCAGCTTTTCAGAATGCTGAAATGGAGAGATTAGCTAATGCATCTACCGAGATGGCTACAGAGTCAAATGTTCTTTTAGAGCCTCAACATGAAAAATGCAGCAATGAGAACGTAAGCAGAGCAGTTTGGACTATTTGTTCTTATTTCAGTCAATTCACTTTTCCCCTTCTATTTTAGATATTAGAAATATGGACAAATGACCATGAATGGTGTCTCTATGATGGGCATCTCTACTGATGCTCTATGAATCTCTAAGTGAGACATGTTGAGGCATGATACACTTGTTGCCCTCTCTAATAGCTTAAGCTTTTACGTGAGTCATTAATGTAAGGGGGCATCAAAGATCCTGGCTACATAAGGTGTATTGGGTTTGAGTCTCACTTGTATTTGTTTGACCCCATTATGTTAGTGCACCATTTGATGCTCCTGTTTGGTTTGTGATGCACATCAGTTTATACATCCACACAACTCCCATAGGAAGGACATTATTAAAGCATGATTACATTGTTGAGTCCTCTCTCTTACAACTTAATCTTTTAGTTGAGTTAGTTGCTCAACATGCATAATTATAATTATCAATTTGTTGTGATTTCTTTTACTTGCACAGGGTTCTATTGTCATACTTTTGCATATTCTGTTACAAATAAAATTGGGAAGTCTTGGTACAATTGTGTTAGTAAAATAAATTAAAATAGAGTTATGCTTATGCATTACACTTTTTGTGAATCCACTGCAATGAATTATATTATTGACCTATCTTTGCAGGAAGAGCACTTGGTCCCTGAAGCCGACCAAAATTTGAGGCAAAATGAGAAAGTGCCCTTATCAGAACCCATACCTGCTTGTAAGTTATATCTGATCATTAATGAGGTTGTGTTTGAAGAATTCAAGCGCCCATTCCTTTTATATAATTCTTGACATGCCAAATCTCAGCAGCTCTCTCTGGAAATCCGGACACTATTGATGAAGCTATTGATAGCTTCAAGGATATGCCTGCTATAGAAGATGAATCAGACACTCTTTCTGATATTGATGATGTTGAGGTGTATTTACATTTATCACATTTTATCTACATTCTACAGATATTCTTTGATATCTCTTCCATTTTTTTTTTAATTTTAAATTTTCATTTTGTAACTTTATAGTCATGAAACTTGAAGCTGCTCTGCATGTTTTGCAATATAGGCCTGCAATATCAAAAGCACGAGTTCATTTTCCCCATTACACCATGCTTACTTGCAAGTAAAAGAAAAAAGGATCACTAGAAGTCCACTGATGAAAACAAGAAAAAAATGTAGCTGAAGTGAGAAGGAATTTTTTTAAAACCAATAGGTCTCTTGAAATGTAATCTGACCATCTCGATAATAGTTGATACATTGTAGACGATAAACCAAGTACTCGTGCCTACCCTGGTTGCCAACATATTCTGATTTCCTAACATCACAGATGTTTAGGCAAAATGTTCACTAGAGGAATACTTGGAAAAATTGAAAATAAGTTACTGAACCGTCCCTTAAGCTTCTTACTAGCCTATGGTTTATATTTTAGGCTGTATCCGTAGAAGTCCTTAGTACCTATTCAATTTAATAGTACTCCATCAGCTGCACTTATATTGGCTCAATAATTACTTGAAGAGTTTAAAGTACATATAGTTGCATGATCAGACAACTATTCCTGTATGATATATGTACTGGGGTGCTGTCCGATTATTCTTACAAACTTTATTTCCTGCTTGCTTGAAGCCTGTGTCTTCTTAGTAAGCTAGGCAGAAATCATCACGGGAACACCATAAAGAAAGTAAGATATCATAAACTTGTGCTTATGCGGGTCGAAATCTTCTACGTATTGTTGATGATTATTATTTGAAATGTCGTGGCTCAAGCATATTCTGCCATCCAATTCTAAATATCGTTTATTACTAAGTTAACTGAACTATGTTTCTAGTATGTAGGCTCTCATAAATTGCATGCCTATGCTCTCACTTTTACAATGCTTTTTGTGAATTTGCTAGTGTTAAATGTGGGGATTCGATATTCTTATCTTTTGCATTGAAGCTTTTAATATAATGAAGGTCTTTGCCTTTATAAAAAAAAAAATATAATGAAGGCCTTAGTTGTGACAGATATTTGTATGTCTTTTGTGGCATAGGTCAATTGCTACCTTAACAATGAGGAAGAGAGTCGTTTTAAGAAGATTATCTGGGAAGAAATGAACAAAGAATATCTTCAGGTAAATGATTTCCTTAAACCTGATGTTTGTGTCGTCTGAGAAAGAAAGCATACATGTATCTATGTGGCTTTACCCTTGACTATTGTGCTAAGAGCTTAACCTGGTTTTCAGGAACAAGCTGCTAAGGAAGCTGCGGCAGCTGCTGCTCGTAAAATCTATAGTGAAGCTTCGGATGATGTTCGTTCCGCACAGGAGCTTGCAGCTGCAGCAGCTGCTGCTGTGGCAAAATCAAGAGAGGTCAGTTCTGTGTATTCTTTGGTTGTATTTTCATATGCTTGAATTAAAACTCCATCCATTCCACTTAATGAGTCCACATTTGAAAAGTCTAATAACTAAGGGATTTATAAGTATACATGGTTATAATTACAAAAATATTATACACGTGATACATGTATCATAGATGGAGGTTAAAGTGGAAAGGTGAGGGACATTGATGGCATAATTTTTTTAAAGCGGACTTGCTCACTGGAACATCCCAAATTAGAATAGTGGACTCTTTGCATGGGGTGGAGGCGGAGGGAATATAATTTGAGTTTTATACTGGCTGAAGCTCCAAGGCCTGGCAAAGGTTACAAAGGAGATGAAAAAATACTTGAACTGAGCATACTCATTGTTTTTAGTGTGTAAAGTAAAAGGGAGAGATGGCAAGGGCACTCAAGGCAAATACCTTGAGGTCCTTGGTTCCAATCAGCATACCAAGGGGCCAAACTTACCTATAAAAAAAGTACATTTCCTGACTTAAATATAGGACATTATCAATAACTGCCATGTGCTGGCTATTGTGAGCATAGAATTTGATTCATTTGGGATTCCATTGTACTCATATTTCTACTTTAACCCCCTCATAATTAGACTCCAAAAATACCACAATTAGCCTGTGCCGTCGTTTTTGTAGTAGGTAGTCTATACGAGGAGATAGAGACCAAGACAATAAGTTCAATGTCTGTGTTCAAATTTCTGATTTATAAATCACAGACTAAACTGGATTCTAAAGTACAGAACCTGAACAACATTATTAATAACGGATTACCATGAAGACTCCAGCCTAACCATTTTCAGGAAGCAAGTGGGCTTTGCCAAGTTTTGGTCCTACTTGAAGCTTGCTTGTTGTATGTACTCTGGCATTTTCTTATAAAATATACTAAAAAATTAAGAAGTTTCTACAAAGTTCCTTCATAGCCTTTCACATTGGTGAAATTTCCCCTTCACTATTGCTCTTTTGTACAGTTGTACTTACCTAACCTTCTTCAGCTTTCTGTTCTTTTTTATGTCTTTCCATTTCTGCAGTTGGCAGAAGTGTTCTTATTTCTCTCTCTTTCTCTCTCTCTTATCAACCTTATCTTGCTTCTAGTATAAGAAATCCAGCTGTAGACTGATATAAGTTCTTATTGGTGCCTGGTTATATCATAGGGAACTTGAACTTTTACCACAGTAGAAGTCAAAAAATTAGCTTGTTGAGAAAAAGAAGTGATTGACAGATCATTTCTTCTCCGACAAGTATGTCATGTTGGGCATGAGCTAATGTAGTTTGACGGTAGAAAGGATTGCAACATTTTTTCCCATGCTATGGCTACAGCACCAATGTAGTGGACAAGGACAAGGTATATAGCGGTCACAATAAGTGTCGTGAGTTTAAGTGGCTAGCTGCATGGTGTCTTATGGGAATTAAAGTAAATGCTGGAGGCTGAGTCACATAATTCACTAGAGGAGGGTGAAGCTCTATAGCTTCGAGCACAGATCGTCTGTATCGGAGCAAATTCAAGGGCAATTCAACCAGGTGGACATGCTTTCGTTGGCCCTCGTTTTGGCAACTTGGGGGTTCAAAATCTTGATTCCTGAATTTGGAGTTTTCTTCTATATCCAATGGAGTTCTTGTGATTGTTTGGATTCAGATTGCGATTAAAGCTTCAGATCTATGCTTTTGGAATTAGGTTGAACTAAGAAGAGAAGATGAAGAGAAATAGTAATATAGAAATATACAAGTATATAACCAATTATATATAACCTGTAAGTGGCAAGATCAAATTTGCATATAACAGTTTTCCAGCTGTTCAGTTTCCACGGACATTTTCGACGGCCCCATTCTCACTTAGCTCCTCCCCTCGGTCAGCAATCTCAGCTTTTCAGTTCATGCATGTTGTCTTTGTATCCCAATTGTTAGGTCACCAATTTGCACATGAGTAGTGATAGAGATACAAATTCTTTGTACAACTTTCTCATCCTGACCTATCACATAACTTAGCATCTGATGTCATCTTTTAAGCCATCACATGCTTTACACCTAAATTGAGATGATAAATTTGTACACAAAAGTTTGTATCCCAATAATTTTCCTTTGCACATATATCCGTACCTTTTCTTATATTCGTTTCACCTAAATGTGTTACAGCCCTTCCTCCCAAAATGAGTCTCCCTTTTGGGCTTTTTAAGGAAATGAGGAAGGTGACCTTCAAGCAATTTAAGGAGCACATGTACAAAAATACACTTAGTGTCAACCTTATGCATTGAAAGTGCACATTGGAAAGGACACTCATATTGGGACAATTTTTATTACGATTTTTTTTAAAGAAAAAGACTCATTTTGGGACGAAGGGGGTACATGCTAGAAATATTACTTTGAAGACTTCATACTTCAATGCATGGATTCCTTTTTTATATTAAGGGTCCATTTGGATGCATTGATTTTGAATTCAATAAATATTCAAATTCCATAGAATTTAAATAACGTGGATTTGCTGTCAAAATCATAGCAATTTCATTGTTTGGATAATGTGTGGAATTCAATTGTAATTCTACATTATAGTTAAAATAAAATTTCATTAGTATATCAAAAATCCTGTTTAGCCTAGTCGTAGTGGTTGTTATCTACTATGAATGACAAAGGTTCAAACCTTGCTAACAACAAAATTATGAGAATTTTATATTTTTAATAATAAATAGCATATAGAGGTGGTCGGAGGTGGCAGCTGGTGGTCGATGCCGGAGGTGTCAGTAGTCAGAGGTGGTTGCTGGTGGCCGGAGGTGGCGGGAAGTGGTTGGGGTGGCTGTGGTAAGATTAGTTTTATGGAATTCCAACTCAATCCCAATTCCAAATTTTAATGTTGTCAAACAGCGGAATTGGTTTTGGATGCCCCAATTATGGAATTGGGGTATCCAAACATACCTTAATAACAAATCACAATTTCCATTTATGTGCAACTTACATGAGAGGATATTCTGAATATAACTATTCAGTTCCTCGGAGGTATGACATGCCGCCATTATAAACGTTTAGACTCTCTCAAGGCGCTCCCCTCTCACCCAATATTGATTTTCCGCTCTCGAACTCTTGCACTCACATCTGTTTTCCATCCTGCTTCCTCTTGTGATCTATGCTAGAGGCTTAAAAACTTAAAAGAACAAATTCTTCACGACCGATAGAAAATAAAATGCACTGATCTTTCCCATTTTATTAAGGGAACTATAATACATTAAAGCTGTACTTCAAGCAGTCAGTTGTTTACTCTTTCAATACATATGGTTCATGGTAAAAATGTTTGGTCATAAGCCTTTTGACCTTGATTTCATACCTTCTTTGCCTTTGCTTATGTGAGACCAGACACGAAGACACAAACGAGCTGAAGAAGCCAAAAAGGCTGGTCCTGCTCAAACAGCTGCAGAAGCGACTCGGCAAATGTTAACAAAGAAGGTATGTATAGAAAGACCAGCCTTAAAGCAATATGCAAAAGTAAGCATGCTGCTCCACATCATGCACTAGGCCCTATGTGGATACCTCTTTGAATCCTCTTTCCAATCTCTATCTTCAGGTTTTTGTTTCAGAATGTATTGATTTGGATCTAATGGTTGGTTACTACACCACCGATCACGTAACTAGTTTTTTCTTTTTTTTTTTGACTATCATATATTTCTTTTAAACTACCCTAAAACTACAAAAATATTTTGTATGTTGCATAAGATCAACATCATATTTTGGTAGGGAGTGGAAAATTTTGGAAATAGAATGGAAATATATAACCTAAATTTTGAGATGGGCGCTTTTTCTGGACAAATTAATATGAAAAGTAGGACTTTTTTGTGGAATCTTGGGAGTTTTGAATTGCATGAAGAGTATCATCATGAACTACTAAAGCAAATGATACTTACCTTGGGTTTGCTCAAGAAGTGCACGTTTGCAAGTCAAAGTAAGTTAAGTATTGAAATATATCTACTTATATACACTTAGTTTTAAGGATTAAAATAAATTTGTGAATCATAAGCTTCGTGTGACGAGGATAATTTAAAAAATGCATAAATTTGTCAGCCTAGTTTTTGAAACAACTCGTGGAAAGTATCAAAAAGTAGGACTCTTACGCAGAACAGTGGTTAATAAATATTAGTACCTCTCAAGTGTACATCATTCGAGAATACATTTTATCCATTTGGGGTAGAGTGAGGTGGGTTACACGAGCTTTTGATTTGAAAGATTACATTTCAGTGTTTTGTGAGAGTAGAAAGCAAATGTTTTCAATCGATAGTCTTTGAAGTTGCTGCTACAGTAGTTTTCCAAGCCTTTACTGATGCAAGCGCTTAATTAGACATTCAAATAAGAGGCCACTGCATTGCCAAGTATGCAATAAGTCTACTCGTATCTTCTTCTGTTTTTCCTGCTAGTAAATGGGTGACAGACCACAGATATTCCTGGAAATGAGGAACTTTCTTTTAAAGTTAATCTCCTACGCATTTCTGGACTTAAAACATTGTCTTGGTGCTTGTTCTAGATACACCCTGTTGATATCATTTATATGAACAATGTATGGTCAAGCTCATGATTAGGGGTTGCAATGGACATTCTTTTCTGCTCCTTTTGGCTTCCAAAGGTATTAGATGCACCCCAATTTTTTGTTTTCCTTTAATAAGGTTATTTTTCTTTTTGCAGAGGCTAAGCTCAAAAATTAACTATGATGTACTGGACAAACTCTTTGATGACAGTGTAAGTCTCTTGTTCAGTTTCCTCTATCCACAGCACATTTTTATTTTGAGAAATAAAATGCATTCTCGGTCTACTGTTAGAGACCCGAGAAAATCAAAATATTAAAGAACAAAATAGGCTTCTTGGTGAGTTGTTTGTGAAGGTTTGTGAATGATTGGTTCATTTGCTGTGCTAGTCAATCTGTTTTGTAATTGGTTGATGAACAAAATCATTTTTTGCAGCCGGCTCCAACTACTAAAAAGAACCGGGGTGACGATGATGACGATAGCAATGCCACTGGTAAACAGCTGGGTAAGAATGAAAAAGAAGTTGAGATGGAGAACTTTGATGAGCAGGATGGTGAAGATGAAGACATGGGAGGGAATGGCTATGGGGAGGAGAATAGTCAATGGCTCTATGGAACTGAGCAAGAAATGTATGATTATAACTATAACGATCAAGATGGATACGATGATGAGTATTGATCTTCTTTAAGGAACGACATTTGGCGTGTACCATCATGTGAACTCAGTATCGATCACCAACGAAGTTGGGGAGTTCGAATTTTAAAGATACAAAATGTTACACAGACATCTTGAAGTAGAGAAGGTAGAAATTCCATTCATCCTGTGACAAAGATGAAAGATTAGCAAATCCCAGGTAGATTGGGACACAAGGTTAGGTTAGGTACTTGGGTTGAGTTAAAGCTGTACATGAATTGGTTCATGAGTATATTTTAAGCCTTGGTGTAGGGCTCCGATTCCGAGTACGAAATAGTTAAAGCCTGGATGTATCTACAATCTAGGTTTGAATCTAGCAAACAATTTCTCGGATATGCGAGGGAGGGCTATTCTAAAGTAAGGTCCATGATGTGGGCTAAAGTTGACATCAATCACGTGAGCATGTCATTGTGAATTTGATTTCATGTGATTGAGGGTAGTTTTATTCATATTCAATTAAAATATACGTCTATAATATGTGTGGACATGATCTTTATTATGTGTGCGTCTCACCATTAAAATAAAATGACGAAAAAGAAAAAGAAAAATGAACAATCGGTAGCAAAAATAGTTTTAAAAAGAAAAATATTAATTAAGATGTATTTATATCTTCAATTAGAATGTGAGACATTTTTATCGAGAATGTGAAAAAAAATTAATTGATGAGTTATATCCACTACTCTTATTCTAACTTCTACGGTTGTATTGAAGATTATTTATTTATTTATTTTTTTATCTTCAAAGAAAGTTTCTGGGTGAAACTCAATTTGTTACACATTCCGACATTCGTATATGCATTAGTCATCAGTGATGTTCCAAGACGTTAATTTGGTTAAAGAACCTTCCTCACCAATAAATTTCTCAATTCTAGAATCAATTACAACTCAATCTAAACCAAAATTTTCAAATCGTAAACGTTGTTTTCTTGCAAGATTTAGGGACTCAAGTTCATTTTTTTTACTCTTACCAGTTTTTTCTCTATTTTCTGCCAATTTTTCTTCAATTATTACAAAATAAAATTTTGAAATCATACCTCAAAATCCATATACCAAACTCACCTAACCTTAAAACTGAATAATATTTTACTTTAGAAGTAAGTGTTTGTTTTGTGGAGCATTTTGACCAAAATGCTAGCTAAAAATATAATATTAGTATTGAAAGGATGAAACCGTGAAAATCAACCTCGGCATAGTTGCGGGTCCCACGCATGATAAAAACCGTTAGCAGGTTCAGCAAGGCAGCCGAGTCAGTGCAAGCTTGCCGAAAAACACCTCAGCAAGACAGCCGAGCCGGTGCGAGCATGCCGAAAACACCTCATAAAGCGATTGAGCCAAAGTAAGGAGCGAACGAGATCCATGGCCTTCAAAACCCTCGGCCTCGGCAACAAGAGTCTACTGCATTAAGACCACTCGGCCTTGGCAAACGATCAATAATCACCAGGCCTGACAAGAAGCTTCCCAAGGCCCGGTGAAACCACCGCACACAACCACCAACTCTTTGACAGCGGTCAGTCCACTCATTTCTGATAAAGCCTACAGCGCACTTAATGTCCGCCGCAACCTGTTTCCCAACGAGAAGCCGCCACCTCATCAGGTAAATTAGGTATAAATAAGGGACATTCCTTATTGTTAAAGACAAGTCATTTTTTCAGATATCCAAACTCTCTTATCAAACCCTCTTATTGGACCAATTATTATTACGACACATTTATTATCCATTCCACAGAATACCTTACTCTCACGCCGGAGGGTTCTAGTTGGGCTACCCCGACTTCTTAACGACATTTTCTTATTTATCTTGTGCAGGTAACCAGACAAGGACGAACAAACAAAGACCGCGCCACTTCTGTTTCATACGTGGACAACAAGATAAGGTCACCACGAAAATTGCGTGATCAAGTATCTTTTAAATTTTAAAAATGTGCAGCATTTTAAAACGCTTAAATTTGGAGCGTTTTAAAAATGTATTGTATTTACAACTACTCTATTTATGAAAATACGGTTTTGAAATAGTTTCACAAACATGTTTATATAAAAAAAACTATATTTTCAAAATGTTGCACCAAATGAGCTAAGCTGTTTAAGATATGGATGAGTGCTATCCGATTGGTAGCAAAGAACCAAATATGGGAAGAAATGAAAGATACCCACTTGATCTAAATAAATGGTGATAACTAGGCTGGTCTCATGACATTAAATTATAACCGAAAAAGTCATTCATATTTGTTTTCAATAGCTAAAGTACACTTTTAGGGGTAAAATGACAAATATACCTTTAATAAATAAAAGATATGCGTACAATTCCCGCCCAAAATTAGGCATCACAATAAAAAAATCTGGGCATCAGAGTAAATATAATACTTTGTTTGACCTTGGATTCTTTCTCTGTCACATACTCTCTTCCACACACTATCTCTCACACACTCTCTCATCATTAATGAATGAAAAAAGTTTTTACGAATTTTTGTTTCTCTCTCACATACTCTCTCTCTCACACACTCTCTCATTATTAACGTGTTGAATTATCATTATTTATTTGTGCATTCCAATTTGGACATAGCAATACAAAAATCATCGGTCAAATTTGAACATCGCAATACAAAAATTGGCCATCGAAATGCCAAAACGGTGCATCACGGTTAATTTTGAACACCGCATATCCATTTAGGAAGCCTTTAGGATGCTGCCTTCTGCACCGTTTCTCTCCCCTCATTAATACATTTATCTCTCTTTGTACATTTATCACTTCTCAATTCAACCCATTTTCTAAATCTCTCTCTTTCGATCTCAATTACAAAATGACTTTTCCCTTCCAAGAAAACTTCTGACGAAGATTCAAAGAAGCACAAAAGCCCTTTTTCGATTTTCCATACACGCCCCTGTCGCTATGCCCCGTTTCGATTTAGGAGCGCCAAGAAACAATTGTCAAAGCTAAATACATTAAAGACTATACAAAGGACTCTCATGAAAAGAAAGAAGTTACCAAAGGACCAAATTGTTCTACTACTATCAACACAAGCAGCAAGACAAACCTGGAGGGTGTCGGGTGCTCAAAGAATAAAAATGAAGGTTAAGCATGGTAGTTATAATAGATAGTTAGTTAGATTGTAATGCAGAAGGTGTGGCCTCTTTCTCTCTCTCTCTCTGTCGTAATAGGGGTGATATAAGCTAGATTGTTTAAGGGTTAAGGAGCATGATTTTAGCATTGTAAAAACTCAGAAATTATCAATGGAGTTGAATTCTGTAGACACCCCAATTTCATACCCCTGGTATGTGACATGATATGAGATATCAAGACCTGTTAAAAAATTAACAAATGTCAAGTTACATGGTTTAAAATGCAAAAGGAAAAGCAAGATGCGTAAACAATGAAATGCAAGGGGCCTAAGTGCCAAAAAGAATATCAAAAAAGCCCCATGGCGCCACCCATAATGCTTCTGGGCACCGCGCCAGCACCCTCCACGGTGGAGGGTGGCGCCTAATAGTACCCACTTCACTGTTGCAGTTTGCATAAAATACAATATCTCAAGCGCGCGGTACAAGCCGATAAAGCACAAAATGATAAATCTTAACGGTGAAGGAATCCTAATCTCAACCTATAAATAAGAGGCCCCGGCTTGTGAAAAAACACAGTACACACAATTATCAAACTTTCACCGTGCAGTGAGTGATCGTTCTCCCGAGTGAGCGCCAAAGGAAATTCTTCCTCTAGCCCCAAAGCTCTGTCAAATCTCTTCCAAACACAAAACCAACCGGCCAAAGTGAAACCTAGTTTCCTTGCTAGGATTCCGCTCTATTCCTTTGGTTCAAAAATCCCAAAAAGAGTAGTTGCCTTGCCCGAATCCAGACGCCAAATTCGCAAAAAACAAGCAGCTGCTCTACCCGATTTCCGTCGTTAGCAAGCAAACAACAGCAAAAAAGCAAGCAATTGCTCCGCCCGGTTCCCGAGGTCAGAAAGCAACTTTCGGAAGTAGTTACTCTACCCAAATCTCCGCAATAGCAAAAAGACTCCCTCTCCCGGAAGGACAGAGCGAGCGCACCCTTAAATCTACTAGAAGGTAGTTGGTACGGAATAAAGTCCCCACGCTTCAAAAGGTAAGCTATTTAAAGTTTTATTTATTAAAAAGTGTTATTTAGGCCGGTCCCATGTAATAAAAATAAGCAGTTATGCTGCTCGAATTTTTATATAAAATAGCACTAAAAAGAGCCATTATTATGGCCAAATATTTATAAATGTATTTGTAACTCCCGAAAGGAGATAGTTGCAAGTTTGTAATAATACATGTACATATATATATATATATATATATATATATATATATATATATATATATATATATATATTAAATGATTTATTTTAATTGTTAAATAAATATAATAAAAGCATATTTAAGCCAAAAAACTACTTTGAGACCGAAAGGGCGAGTTGGGTGCCTAACACCTTCCCACCTCGTAACTTAGCCTCCGAACCCTTTTACAAATCTGGTTACATTTGGTTTTTCTTTGTTTTTTCTTAAAATAAAGATGACGACTATGTTTTAACATTTTGAGTCCACAATGAGGCCAAACGTATTCCACGTGCCTCATAACGTTTTGATTTTGTTCTCCCTTTTAAGGGAAGACAATACGTCGAGAACGGGGGCACTCACAAGTTCTCTTCTTTTATCAATTCCATAATTCAAATATTAACATGGTATTAGAGCATCTCGATCCAATCTCTCTTCCGCCAAAATTCTCTGATTCAAATTTGTTATCTACTCTTCCATCCAGTCTCTATGTCAAGTAGTAGTTCTGACTTTGAAGAAATTGAGCGCCAGGAAGAAGGAGAAGTTGTAGATGAATACGATTTGGAGGTTTCCAAGCTCCAGCTTCATCCCTCACACCCATTGTTCCTTCATCAAAATGACCATCATGGTATGGTTCTTATGTAGCTTATGTGGCTTCTCTTAAACACTAGAGGAATGCCTGAAAGTCCTGAATCTCACATGGCAGGTATGGTTATAAGTTGTTCTAGTCTTATATCTCATAATATCTCATCCAGTCATAACATGCAAGCCACTGGGTGGATAATAGACACTGGTGCCACAGACCATATTACCATTAACTTTGAATTACTTGTTAATCCTATTTGCATTAATTCTTCTGTTCTTCTACCTAATGGCCACACCACCAAGATTACACACAAAGGTACAATCATCCTTCCTCAGGACATCATCCTATATGATGTTTTGTACATACCTTCTTTCAAATTCAATTTTCTTTCTGGAAGTAAACTGGCCTCTAACACTTCTTGCAATCAGATTTTTTCCTCTACTGTTTGCTTCCTTCAGGACCCAGCTCACAAGGTCACCAAGGAGATTGGTAGATTGACTGAGGGATTATATAAGACTTTGCCTTCAAGAAACTGTTCTGACAAGTCTTCCTATGTTGTTTGTTCTAGTTTTCATTCTGATTGTACTGGCACATGTCATGCTACTTCTTTTAATTCTATAATGACACGCTCTGCATGTTTTACTTCTAATTCTGTTAAAAAGGATATTACTCTATGGCATCTCAGACTTGGGCACATGCCTCTCTCATCTTTAAAGCATTTAAATGGGTGTTCCATAAAACATGATAATTGTATCTTACCTTGTGACATCTGTCAGTTTGCTAGACAAACTAGGCAACCTTTCCCTCTCAATGACTCATATTCTACTACTCCGATCCTTTTGCTCTTCTCCACTATGATGTGTGGGGACCTTATAGGCATCACACATACAATGGTCATACTCTTTCCTAACTATTGTTGAAGATCACTCTAGAACTACCTGGACTTTCCTCTTAAAATCAAAAGCCCAAGTTCCCTCATATCTTTAATATTTTCTGAATCTTGTTAAAACTCAATACAATGTGTGTGTTAAGGAAATCAGGTCTGACAATGGTACTGAATTCTTCAGTACCACAGTCACTTCAATTCTTGAACCTTTTGGCATTATTCAGCAAAGTAGGTGCACTGAGAATCCTCAACACAATGGGAGGGCAGAGAGGAAGCATAGACATCTTCTAGAATTGGCAAGAGCCCTTAGGTTTCAAGCCAATCTGCCCTTATCTTTTTTGGGGTGACTTCTTGTTAACTGCAACTTATCTTAGATCACCTAGTTTTGTCCTCAACTGGAAAACTCCCTATGAGGCTCTATTAGGTCATAAACCGTCTTATACTCATCTTAGGGGTTTTTTTTTGGAGGCATCTTAGGGTATTTGGTTCTTTGTGCTTTGCATCTACCTTACCTCATAACAGGGACAAGTTTGGTCCAAGATTCAGAAAATGTCTATTTCTTGGCTATCCTCAAGGCAAAAAGGTCTACAAATTGTATGATCTGTCCACAAAACAAATTTTCCATAGCAGGGATGTATTGTTCCATGAGGATCACTTTCCTTATTCTACCCCTCCTGCATATTCCTCTCCGCATCCACAATGTTCCATTCCTTCCACGATCTTTCTGTGGATGACTTGTATTCTTCTTCTGTCCCCACTACTCTCGATTTTGCCTCTGCATCTCTTTCTTCTACCGCTTCAGTCTCACCTATACAATCCACTCAATCTGTCCCTCCTCATGTATAACATCCTAATGTTTCTCTTAGACCTGTCAAACAGAGGACTGTACCTGTGAAGTATAAGGACTATACTAATCTCCCTTTCAACATGCCATTCTCCACGGGTGCCTGTGTGTAGAGGTACTTTCCCTATGTAGTTAACAGTGTTATGTCCTATTCTCAACTCTCTCCTTCATATCAAGCTTTTATTGCTAATATTGACAGTGCCTTTGAACCCAAGACCTATGCTCAAGCAGTGCAAAGCCCTCAGTGGTGTACGACTATGGCTTTGGAATTAGAGACTTTAGAAAGAAATAAAACTTGAACCCTACAATCCTTACCTACTGGAAAGAAGGCAGTTGGTTGCAAATGGATCTATAGGATCAAGCACAAGCAAGATGGGTCTATTGACAAGTTCAAGGCCAGATTGGTAGCTAAGGGGTTCACACAGACAGAGGGCCTAGATTACTTTAATACTTTTGCACCAGTTGCAAAGATGACATCTGTCAGGGTGTTATTGGCTGTTGCAGCCATGAAAGGCTGACCTTTGTACCAAATGGATGTCTCCAATGCCTTTTTGCATGGTGAATTGCATGATGAGGTCTTCATGTCCTTACTTCTTCTGGCTATTCTCCTCCTTCTTCTACATGTCCCCTAGTTTGCAAACTGGAAAAGTCCCTGTATGGTTTGAAATAGGCTCCAAGCCAGTGGTTTCACAAACCATCCATTGCCCTTAAATCATTTGGCTTCACTCAGTCTGCCAATGATCATACTTTTTTCACTCAATCCACTTCCACCGCTTTCACTGCTCTTCTTGTGTATGTTGATGACATTGTCATCACAGGCTCTCATGCTCAGGCCATTTCTTCGCTCAAGTCTCATTTACACTCTCAATTCTCCATTAAAGACCTTGGAAATCTCAAATTCTTCCTTGGTCTGGAAATTGCCATAAATTCTTCTGGCATTTGCTTGCATCAAAGAAAGTATTGCCTTGATATAATCTATGAGACTGGTCACTCCAATGCCAAGCCCTCTCATCTACCCCTTTCTCAAAATCACAACCTTTCCTCTGATGTTGGTATTGTCTTACTCAACCCTGACAGATATAGAAGGTTGTTGGGTAGATTGCTATACCTCACCATTACTAGGCCTGATATATCCTACACTGCATATTCTGAGTCAATTCTTAGCTCAACCAAGACAACCTCATCCGAATGCAGCTCTCAAGTTGGTTAAGTTCTTAAAGCTTTCCCCTGGCCAAAGTCTGCTTTTCTTTGCTCATTCAACTCCTGCCTTATCTTCATATTGTGATGCAGACTTGGCAGGCTGCTCTACTACTTGAAGATCTACCACTAGTTTCTATGTGTTTTTGGGCTCCTCCCTTGTTTTTTGGAAGAGCAAGAAACAACCTACGGTCTCTAAATCCTCAACTGAGGTTGAGTACAGGGATATGGCCAATACATGTTGTGAACTCACTTGGTTTTGTGTTTTGCTCAAAGATTTATATCTGCCTAGTATGGTTCATGTTCCTTTATTCTGTGACAACAAAGCAACCTTGCATATTGCTGCCAATCCTGTTTACCATGAAAGGACCAAGCACATCGAAATTGAATACCACATCATACAGGAAAAGATTGATAGGGGATTGATTACTAAAGCTTATGTTGTAACGACCCGAGCCCAAGAGCCCAGTCCGCTACATGTAGCCCACACACTGGCCCATTGAGCACGCATCACCTTGGGTTATCAGGCCCACCACAAGCCGAACCAAAATTCCTTGGATGATGTTGGTGCCCAGTAGTAGCGCATGACTACCTTATAAATCAAACACAATCTCTCCCACTCAAATCCTTGACGTCCTCGTCAAGGCCGAATCGTACCCCGGGCGATGCAGGATTCAAGAGGTGGTTCCCATCTTCTGCGGTGTAGCACTTTGGCCCGCACAACACTTTGTTCCCACATTTCTGGCCGGGACCCGTTATGATACCATTTGTAACGACCCAAGCCCGAGAGCCCGATCCGCTACGTGTAGCCCACACACTGGCCCACTAAGCACGCAACACCTTGGGTCATCAGGCCCACCACAAGCTGACCCAAAAGTCCATGGATGATGTTGGTGCCCAGTAGTAGCGCATGGCTACCTTATAAATCAAACACAAGTCCCACATCTACCCGATGTAGGATTGGGGTATTACAATCTCCCCCACTCAAATCCTTGACGTCCTCGTCAAGGCCGAATCGTACCCCGGGCGATACAGGATTCAAGAGGTGGCTCCCACCTTCTGCGGTGTAGCACTTTGGTCCCCCGCACAGCACTTTGTTCCCACATTTCCGATCGAAACCTGGCTCTGATACCATTTGTAACAACCCGAGCCTGAGAGCTCGGTCCGCTACGTGTAACCCACACACTGGCCCTCTGAGCACGCAGCACCTTGGGTCATCAGGCCCACCACAAGCCGACCCAAAAGTCCATGGATGATGTTGGTGCCCAGTAGTAGCGCATGGCTACCTTATAAATTAAACACAAGTCCCACATCTACCCGATGTGGGATTGGGGTATTACACATGTTTCCTCCCATGATCAGCTTGCAGATCTGTTTACTAAGGCCCTCTCCATTTCTCAACTCTCTCATCTCATTCCCAAGTTGAAAGTGTTGAACCTGTTCACCTCTCTCACCTTGAGGGGGGGGGGCTGTTAAAGCTAAAGACATTAAATACTATACAAAGGACTCTCATGAAAAGAAGGAAGTTACTAAAGGACCAAATTGTTCCACTACTATCAACACAAGCAACAAGACAAACCTGGAGGGTGTCGGGTCCTCAAAGAATAAAGATGAAGGTTAAGTTTGGTAGTTATAATAGATAGTTAGTTAGATTGTAATGCAGAAGGTGTGACTTCTCTCTCTCTTCTCTCTCTCTTTCACTCTGCCGTAATAGGGGTGATATAAGCTAGATTGATTAAGGGTTGAGGAGCATGATTTCAACATTGTAAAAACTTAGAAATTATCAATAGAGTTGAGTTTTCTTCTTCTATCAATTCCATAATTCAAATATTAACAACAATCTCAATGACGCAAATGACATCAGCTTAAAGATTTGGATTAATTCATCATGCCCACCTCCACCATTGATGGCGATGAGCTAAAAAGTAGTCAGTTATTACTACGGTAGTGACAAGCTTTAAATGTGTGAATGAATACCTGAGATGAGTACTAGCAAATAATTACTCTCTCTTTCCCTAAATTATCATTCTAGTTGATCCGGTGCACGGATTAAGAAAAAACAATTGACTTGATTATTTATATTAGTTTAATGTGTAGTTTCCTTTAAAACTTATGTGTATGTGGTCCATAATTAAAGTAAGGTGAAAATGTAAGGGTAAATGGTAAAAGTGATGTTCTAAAAAGATAAGTTTCAAACTGGACAATTATTTTGAGACGGATAAAAAAAGAAAGGAGGACGATAATTTAGTGAAGGAGGGAGTATTTCCTAAATAAAAGTAAGCAGAAACTTGAACATTGTTGAATCTTGCCTTAATTAAATTTGCTTAAAATCATTCTACTTTTTTGTCAGTCAAGAACTTTTAAGTTGTTAATTATTTTGGTCAGCTTGAGATATATTCATGCCAGTCACCTAGAAGCAGTTGACCTTAGTTTTTAAATGTCAACTTCTTTACCTTCTTTGCTTGAACATATCCTGGTACTAACACTTTCCTATTTTGTGTTTTGATAGATCTTATGTTTGGTATCTCTATAACAAAATCTCTATGATCTTATGAAGATACGTCTTTATTAAAAAACACATTTCAAATTCAAATGTGTTCTTAACAGGCTGCACTTCAGTTCATCTATAAATACCCACATGAATCACTTGAAGAATATTATCTGAAGCATTCATACTCTTAAAGAAAATCACTCACTTGAAGTGCCTCTCCTTTTATAACTTTAGCTAGATATCCTTCACTGATATTTTCTTTCTAGTTATTGTTTAGACAATCACTAGATTACTTCTTTCATATTCTTTTAGAAATCAGTTGGATTGTCTCATGAGTGTGATTGTATTTCAATCATACTCCATAAACACTGGTTTTTTGTTGTACACTGATCCATTAGAGATCACTTAGATTTTTAATAAAATTAATGCACTTCAAAAATCCAAGTTTGACCAACTTGGTAGTGGACGTAGCAGTTTTACTGTGAACCACTTCAATTACCTTGTCTGTTATTTCATCAGCTTTTACAAATTGATCTAACACTTAAAAAGTCTTGATCTACTTAAGTGTCAGTCAGTTACTTACATAAATCGTTTACTTATTTTGTTTTGATAAATTGTTCTTCAACCCTTTCCTTACATTCAGTGATCCAACTTCAAAAGTAATTGACTGTGTCAGTCAACTAACCAGTTTCTTATCAGCGTCAGCTTCTTTGAAACATCATCCAGCTGACACCATATCAGCTAACTGACAAAATTACATTATTCCGCTGTAATTTTTGAAGTTTTTCAAAACTACCCTCAAAGTTTTTAAAAAGCTATTCCCCCCCCTCTAGCCTTGTCAGTTGCTAACTGGACTTACAATTGGTGTCAAAGCTCTACTTTTTGAAAAATTATTATTTTCCAAGTTTAACAGCTTGAAAGCTCGATCATGACAACTATAAAAGCTTTTCAATCAAACAATGTTACTCAAGTACCCATTTTGATGAAGATCACTTTGATATTTGGAAAGAAAGAATTACAAGATATATGAACAATCTTGATAAACGATTGATGAAATGTGTAAGAGGTGGTCATATTCAATCTATGAAAATCAATACTAAAGTTGGTAAATCTTCTACTGTAGATGATGATACCATAAATCCTCTTGCTCCTGCTATTGAAGAGTATGTCCTCAAACCTCAATCTGAATGAACTGAGGAAGACAAAATAACAGATGGACTGGATGCTAGAGTTGTTCACATTCTATCAAGTGCTGTTCCAGATGAAAACTATAAACAAATATATGACTGTGTTACTATCAAAGAAATTTGGGATGCTCTTGTTGAATACGTCGAAGGAGACCAAAACACTAAGGACAACAAACTCTATGATTGCATACAAGAGTTTGATACCTTCAAAAAGGATCCAAAAGAATCATTGAAGAATGCTTATGATAGATTTCTTGAGGTAAGTAATAGATGCTCTTCTCTTGGTAAAGTTTATAGCATGAAAGATTTGAATATGCGTTTTCTTAGTAGCTTGGGAAGTAGATGGCATGTTAAGGTCACAGCCATAAAGGAAGCAAGAGATTTGAACAAAACTCATATACGTAGTCTTGTTGCAAGTCTAAAATTTATGAAAAGGAATTCCTCAAAACTCAAGAAATTGAGAAATTTTTAAAGGTATCTCTCTGCAAGCTGAAGAAGAGACACCTAAAACTTCTACATCTCTGTCAGATGATGACTTTGATGAAGATGAATTTTTTGCTTTTGCTAGAAAATTTAGAAAATTTAAATATTTTAAAAAGAACTTTCAAAAACCTTCTTCAAATTTTCAAAGATCTTCCTCTAATACTCAAAAACTTTCCTCAAGCTTTCAAAGACCTTCTTCTTCAAACTTTCAAAAGCTTTACTTCAAAGGAAATGAAGACAAGGATGCGAAAGAAAAATTATTGCGCTTCAATTGTAGAAAACCTGGCCACTTTGCTTCAAATTGCCCTTCTACCAAAAATGAATATTACAAAAGAGCTCCCAGAAATTCTGAAAAACAAAAGGGTTTAGTTGCCGAAGATCAAAATCTTGCAACATGGATTGATACAGATTTTGAAGATGAATCTGCTAATTTTGTACAAGAAGCAAACCTGTGTCTTGTTGCAGAATCAGCTGTGTATGATTTAGAAAATGATTTCCCTAGTCCAAAGTATTCAAATGAGTTTGATAATGAGCTCCCAAGCTCACCTATTAAAAACCCCAAGCTGACAAAGGTCATCAAACCTAGTCAGTTTGTGGTTAAGAGAATAGGAAATGGTTTTTATGGATAAGGGATCATAAGTCAGACATAAAGAAAAATCAAGTCAACCTTTCCAAGGAATGCTGACACTAAAACAAGCAAAATGTCAAAAAAGCAGGAGGAGAAGGCTACTGACATAAGTATTGATGATCTACTGGAACAAATGCAAGAAATGTATTCCAAGTTTGAAACACTTAAAAGAATTCATGCTTCTTTATCTGGTGACTTCAAACGAATCTCTGATGAAAACTGTGAGCTTCAAAAGATCAATGAGTTTTATAAAGTACAACAAAATGAATTGCTGCAACTTAAAAGCATCAATGAAAAACATGAGATTCAAGCAAAAATCTCAGATGCCCAGATTGCTGACCTTGTAGAAAGAAATCTTCGACTGACCAATGTTGTTGATACTTACTCAAACTCAAAAGCTATTGTTGAGACCATCATTAGTCAACAGAAAAATCATGAAGATCAACATGGTCTTGGATATTCAAAAGATGATGGGAACTGTGAGATCAGACAGTCAAATGGTGAACCTAAGATTCTGCTAAAAAAGAATAAGGGATTAGTTTATAATGTTGTACCTTTCAAATATCCTAAAAATGTGAATCAGCTTAAGAAGTCCATTAACAAAAAGGATAAGCTAAACAATGACAGTTGTCAGTCTTTTGTTCATAATTCTCAAAAATTGTTAGCAGCTTCAATAGCTGACAAGCGTCAGCCAGCTGACAAAAGATGAGGAATCAGAAGGAAGACAACTGATAAGTTTAAGCCAATCAATTTTGTTGCTGCTAAGACTTCTAAGCTAAGTCAAAATGAATCAAAGAATTCACCTCCAATGACTGATAAGCCTGGTTATCACAAGTGCAAAATCTGTCTTACTTTTGGTTATCAGTCTCATGAGTGTCTGTTTAGATTTAAACCTACTGACAAAGTCAAAATGCCTAACTTAAGGCAAATTTGGCTACCAAAGAAAACTAACCCTTTGGACCCAAAGATATAAATGGTACCATGATTTAAATATTCATATTTCAGGTATGCTTAATGGCAAATGATCAACCAACTGACATATGGATATTAGACAGCGGATGCTCTAGACACATGACTGGGTTAGCTGAACTTCTTACTAGCATTATCTCAGCCAAAGGACCTTTAGTCATTTTTGGAGATAACTAAAAATGAAAAACAATAGGCTATGGATCTATTATCAGAGGGTCTGTAAAAATTAAAAATGTCTCATTGGTACAAGGTTTGAAACACAATCTCCTAAGCATTTCATAATTCTGTGACAAAGGTATGAATTGCACTTTCTCCTCTACTCACTGTTTTATCAAAAACAACATCACAAAGGAAGTTTTACTTACAGACTCTAGAAAGAGAAATGTATTTGCTATTGATTTGTTTGCATTAAATAACGGTACTAAAATATGTTTAGTTGCAAATAATACTTTAAAAACTTAATGGCTTTGGCACAAAAGACTTTCACATTTAAATTTTAAATATCTTTCTAAACTTTCAAAAGGAGACTTAGTGAAAGGTTTGCCATCTATAAATTTTCCTCCTGACAAAAAAATGTGATGCGTGTATTTTGGGAAAAATAACAAAAGCTTCTTTTAAACCCAAACCATGTCTTTCAACCAAAAGAACTCTTGAACTACTTCATATGGATTTATTTGGTCCTATTACAACTGCTAGCTTAGGAGGAAACATATATACTCTAGTAGTTGTAGATGATTACTCAAGGTACACATGGGTTGAAATGATGCAATCCAATGATGAAACTTATGGTATTCTCACTTCCCTGTTCAAAAATCTTCAAACTAAAAAAGAATGTGAGATTATAAGTGTAAGATCAGACAATGGTACAGAATTCAAAAACCTTGGCATGGATACATACTGTGATGATCATAGTATTGATCATAATTTCTCAGTAGTTAGAACTCCTAAGCAAAATGGTGTAGCTGAAAGGAAGAACAGAACTCTGATTGAAACAAGTAAAACAATGCTAGCTGAAGCAAAACTACCAAAGTATTTCGGAACAAAAGCTGTCAACACAGTCTGTTTCACTCAAAACATATCTCTTATCAACAAGTTTCATGAAAAGACCTTATATGAGCTATAGAGAGGGAGAACTCTCAACATTGCTTACTTTAAAATTTTTGGGTGCAAATGCTTCATTCACTACAATGGTAATGACCACATAGGTAAATTTGATGAAAAAACTGAAAAAGGTATTTTTGTTGGTTATGCTAAACATAGTAAAGCATATAGAGTTTATAATAGAAAATCTCAAATAATTGTTGAATCTATGCATATTACATTTGATGAATTCAATTTACTTGAGTCTGCCGAGACTCCTGATGTTACTGACAATTTTGAGATTTTTGAGAGAGGAAACAATATAAGCTTAACTCAAAATAACCCTTCATCTTCAAATTCTCCAGATGATATCTCAGATACTCAAAATGAACTTCACCAGGCTAACAATACTCAGCCAGCTGACAATCTAAATCATTTATCGATCTGTCATATCGACCGGCCACCGACACAGTTCCTTACCGAAGTTCCTAGTCACCGATATTTTTCTTTTTCATCTTTACCAACTGAAACTCTCCCAGATCTTCCTAGGGAAATCAGAGAGGCTAAACATCATCTAGTGTCAAACATCATTGGTGATCCCTTTGCTGGTCTAAGAACAAGAAGCGGTTCTAGAAATGAAACTCTTGATTCACATGTCTTTTTCTCCTCCATTGAACCCAAAAAGATTGATGAAGCTATGGAGGATCCCCAATGGATTGAGGCCATGCAAGAAGAATTAAATCAGTTTGAAAGATGTTAAGTTTGGGAACTTGTTCCAAGACCATCAGATCAACAAGTTATTGGAACTAAATGGGTGTTTAGAAACAAAGTTGGATGAAGATGGAAATGTTACTAGAAACAAAGCAAGGTTAGTAGCCCAAGGCTACGGACAGGATGGGGGCATTGACTATGATCAAACATTTGCTCCTGTTGCCAGGCTGGAAGCTATCAGATTATTCCTTGCTTATGCAACTTTTAAGGATTTCAAAGTCTATCAAATGGATGTGAAGAGTACATTTCGAAATGGTGATCTCCAAGAACAAGTTTTTGTTGAATAGCCTCATGGATTTCTTGATATAAAAAAGAAGGATCATGCATTTAAGCTAAGAAAATCCCTTTATGGTCTCAAACAAGCTCCAAGAGCATGATATGAAACTCTATCAAAATTTCTCATGGAAAAGGGTTTCAAAGAGGTAAAATTGATACTACTCTTTTCTATTTAAAGTACAAAGGTAATATCTTACTAGTTCAAATTTATGTTGATGATATTATTTTTGGCTCTACTAATGATTTCTTGTGTAAAAGATTTGAGAATCTTATGAAGGGAAAATTTGAGATGAGCATGATGGGAGAACTCACTTACTTTCTAGGTTTGCAAATCAAACAAACTGAAGAAGGAATCTTTATCCATCAGTCAAAATACACAAAAGGGTTGATCAAGAAATATAACTTACAAGAAGCAAATTCAGCAAGCATTCCAATGGTAGTTGAATGTCATTTAGTCACTGATGAAAATGGTAAACCTGTCAATTCAAACTAAGTATAGAGGTATAGTTGGATCTCTTTTACATTTAACTGCTAGTAGACCAGACATCATGTATGTTGTGTATAATGTGCTCATTTTCAAGCAAATCCTAAAGAATCTCACATGATTGCTGCAAAAAGAATTATCAGATACTTGATTGATACTGAAATTTTTGGTATTTGGTATCCTAGAGTCTCTTCCTGTAACTTAATTGGATATTCAGATGCTGACCTTGTAGCTTGTAGAGTAAACAAAAAAGCACCAGTGGAACATGTCAGTTTCTTGGTAACATGCTGATATCTTGGGCAAGCAAAAAAGTAGGCATCAGTCTCCACCTCAACTACAGAAGTTGAATACATAGCTGCTGGCAATTGCTGCTCACAAATTCTTTGGATGAAGCAACAACTATTGGACTATGAAATGAAAATGGGAACATGTCCTATTTATTGTGATAATATTTTTGTTATTTCTGTTTCAAAAAATCATGTTATGCATTCTAAAACCAAGCATATAGACATTAGATATTTCTTCCTAAAAGATCATGTTGAAAAATGTAATGTTCAACTAGACTATATTCCTACAGAATTTCAATTAGCTGACATATTTACAAAAGCTCTAAAATCTAATAGATTTGAATTTCTTAGAGGTGAATTGGGAATGCTTATAGTGTCATAGAAAGATATTATGTATCACTAATCTTTGCAAGATAATTAGAGCAGCTGACAAATAAAATCAGCGTTAACTTCTTATTTGTCAGTCGGGTTTCATCTAGCTGACAAATCTTATCAGCCAATAGCTGAACACCATATGTCACATATATCTGTTTGGGATTCAGTTTCTGAATAAATCTTTAGCTGACATTCTTCAGCCAACAGCTGACATCCCTCAGCTGACTAAAGTCATCATCTGACACTTTTTATCTATCTCTTAGCTGACAAACAACTGACAACACATTGACTGACCTTATAGTCATTGTTCAGGTAGCTTCCAATCCCTAATCAAAGTTGATCGTATCTCAGCTAAGATTCATATTAAATTCAGATATTTATAAATTCCTTCATTTATTTCCCGTCTTTTTATTCCTTCTTGGAACTCGCGAAGCTTCCTTGAGAAGCCAAAACGACTTCCCCACTATCCCACCTACACTGGCGGTTGAAGTGACGTGGTTACATAAAAACGGCTCCTCATAAATGATAAATGTCATTTGTCATGAATCACCTTTTCATCTCAAAAACCAAAATTATGTGTACTTACTCACTACATGCCATATCTTCGCTTTTAAAACCCACTCACAAAAATTTTATAAGTACACATACTTATAAACCCCTTATATATATATTCTCTCAGCATAACAGTATCTTCACCAAACCTTCTTCTTCTTCTTCTTCTTCAAACTCTCTCTTTCCTTCAAAACCCTAACCCTAACTCTTCTGAAAATGGCAACTAATACTGCATTGGGATACATTTTGGATGTCGTATATCTTGGCTCAGAACCTCTAGGGCTTGAACTCCCCCATCTTTTAACAGCCTCTAGACTGGTTCCTCTTCTGTCCTTCAACATTCGAACCTACAGTTGCCAGTTAACAGAAGAGTTCTTCATGTCCATGGAAGAAAATCTCGCTGACCCCTTCTTTCTTACTGGAACTATTAGAGGAGTACCCATCGTTTTTGATTTAGAGACTATCACAACAGATTTCCCAAATTTGTTGGATGATGGCTCAACCATCCTCACCATCCCAGAAGAAACTCAACAAGATGGGTGGATCTCTATGCGAGGAGAAGTCCCTGGGGAGCTTGCCTTTGATAGGCACAAGAACCGATTCGCTCCTCTTCACCATGCCCTTACAACTGTGCTGGACAAATGCCTTCTTATCAAATCTGGTGGGCATGACAAAATTATTGAGTCTTAACTATTTCTCATGGAGGCTATTGTGGAGAACTTTGAAATCAACTGGGAAGCTGTGCTTGTGGAGTGCCTGAAGACCAACATAGCCAAATACAAAGAAAACATGGCTTCTAGAAATCCTAGACTAACTCATCATCTCATTATCAACCACTTTCTTAGATCCCTTCCTACTCTGCAACATCATCTTCTGACCATTGGAGACTTGGAGTCTGTAAAAATCAAGAAGTATATGGCTTCAGATATCAAGTGAGCAAGTGTTTCCAGCCGTTTTGGTCAAGAAATTTCCACGAATCAATCTGGTCGAAGACCACGAAGGACCAGGACTCAGGCTCTTACTGCAACTTCTACCAGTCAGCCAGCTGCTATTGGTCAGCCAACTGTTGTTTTCTATTTCTATTGGTAATAAAAGTTTAAGACTTTTATCTAAAGACTTTTAAAACAAACATCTCTTTCTAACCATGTGGTATACATCTTTTCTATTGGTAACTAGTTTTTTAAACTCGTGCGTTAAATGCACGTAAACTAAATCGTATATAAACAAAATAAGGAAAATCGGTTTATTAACAATTACATATAAATATATCACTAATCATTATAAATTCTAAAAAAATTCCTTATACACAACATTTGTTGTCTTATTAGTTGGTTTTTCATCTTCACCGCATATCAATATCTTCAAACCAAAACAATTTGTTACTCTAGAAACTACGACATATAACTGTCAATGGCTAAATACTATTTTTTTTTTCAAATAGAGACCTACGTGCAATTATTGACTTTGACACTTTTTAATTGTCATTGCATATGATACCAGTAATGTAAATTATCTTCTCTGGAACTTGAAACACAGTTTTACATCGGATAGAGTTAATGACAATCTTGGGATAAAAACATTTTCTCCAACATTGCTTCCTTTCAAAAATTTTGTTTCAACAATATGATCCCCAAAATTTATGATGATTAGTCTTGTTCCATTGCACAACCCTGCAGCATGGTCAATGTTTCTTAATAGCATTACTGGAACACTAATTTTAAGTGTCAATTCATGGTCTGACAACCCCGAACACTTTATACTATTCAAAAACTCTCTATAATAAATGTTTTCGAATAAACTTGAATTTTTTCCACCCTTCAAATAGAATATGAACTCAAATAAGTTTTTCCTTTTGAATGATTACTTTTATTAAATTATATTTATATTTTATGAATAAAGAAATTTCTGAGAAGAAAATAAGCTAAAATCAAAATAACGAAATTATTTTTACCGTTAACTATTATTTTTGTTTTGTAAATTATTTTGATTTTAATAACTTCCATTATATATTTTTTTGTTTTATTGACTTTGTAACTATTATTTTTGTTTTATTTTTAAGAATTAGTTTTACAAAAAAAAATTGTTCCGTAATTTTTTATTATTATTTTGCTAACCTCAGTTTAAATTGTTTTGTTTTATTGACTCTGTAACTGCTATTTGTGTTCAATCAAATATTTTTATTTTACTAACATATTTTTGTTTTACATAACTATTTTTAAGAATTTGTTTTAAACTTTTGTTCAATAAATTATTTTTATAATTTTACTAACCTCGGTTTAAATTATTTTTGTTTTATTGACTTCGTAACTATTATTTTTGTTCCATAAAATATTTTTATTTAACTAATGTATTTTTGTTTTACATAGCTATTTTAAAGAATTTGTTTTAAAATTTTGTTCCGTAAATTATTTTTATTATTTTAGTAACCTTAGTTAAAATTGTTTTTTGTTTTTATTGACTATGTAACTATTATTTTTGTTCCATCAAATATTTTTATTTTACTAACGTATTTTTGTTTTACATATATATTTTAAGAATTTGTTTTAAACTTTTGTTCTGCAAATTATTTTATTTTACTAACCTTCGCATTAAATTATTTTTGTTTTGTTGATTCTGTAACTTTTATTTTTATAGTGGCTTGTTCCATAAATTATTTTTATTTTACTAACCTCTTATATTTTTGTTTTCTTAACTCCGAAACTATTATTTTTGTTTTAGTTACTATTTTTTATATTTAAAGAGAGAAAAATGTTTAAACATAACTAAAAGAGATGAGATGATGGTGATGAGAGAAAAAATAAGGAGAAGATGGGAGAGAGAAAAAGAAATATAACCAGAGAAGATAGGAGAGAGAAAGAGTGAAATGGTAACTGAAAAGTTAATAATTCAAAAGTGAAATTTTGTAGAGAGAAATCCACCATTGCCATTATATATATATATATATATATATATATATATATATATATATATAATAGTATTTTTAAGACCAACATTAATTTCTAACAAATGTGAGATACATTCTTCTATAGTAATAATAATAGTTTTTTATATAAATTTTTTTGAAATCAACATCTCTTTCTAAACAATGTGGGATATATCTCTTTTATTAGTTATAACATAAAAATAATAATAGTAGTGATAATTTATCTAAATAGTTTTGAAACCAACATCTTTTTGTAGACAATGTGTGATACATCTCTTGTATTGATAATAATATAAAAATTCTTTTATCTATGAATTTTATAACCAACATATGTTTCTAAATAATGTGGATCTCTTTGTAACCAATACGATGTACATTATCTAAAATCATTTTAAACCAATATTACTTTCCTAACCAATGTGAAATGCATATTTTTCTATTGGTAGTAAGTCTTTTATAAAAATACTTTTAATACATACATCATTCTCTAATCAATGTGTAATACATCTTATCATTTGATAATAGTAGTATAAGTTTTTTATCTAAAAAAAAATATAAAACCAACAATATCTCTTGCTATAATGGGATACATCTCTTATCTTCTCTTTTATTAATGATAAAAGCAGAAGTCTTTTTATTTAAACACTTTTAAAATTAACATTACTTTTTAACCAATATAAGATTTATCTCTTTTATTGGTAATAGTAGTAATTTAAAACCAACATCAATTTATAACAAATGTGTGATATATATCTTTTATTGCTAATAATAGTAAGTCTTTTATATAATATAAAATCTAAAATAATTAAAAATCAACATCATTTTTTAACGAATGTGAGATATACATTTTCTATTGGTAATAATGGTAGAAGTCTTTTATCAAAAAACTTTGAAAACCAATATCACTTTCTAACCAATGTATGATACATCTTTTCAATTAGTAATTAATAATAGTACTTTTAATACAAACATCAATTTCTAACCAATGTGGGATACATCTCTTTTATTGGTAATAATAGTAGAATATTTTGTAACCAATGTGAGATACATTTCTTGTAAAAGTGAAAGTCTTTAGTCTAAAAACTTTAGAATCTAATACTCCCTCCGTCCCTAAATAATCGTCCTAGTTGACCCGGCGCATAGTTTAAGAAAAAACAATTGACTTGATTAATTATATTGGTTTAATGTGTAATTTCCTTTAAAACACATGTGTATGTGGCTTATAATTAAAGTAGAGTGAAAAAGTAAGGGTAAAGTGGTAAAAGTGATGTTCTAAAAAGGTAAGTTTTAAAGTGGACAATTATTTTGGGACGGACAAAAAAGGAAAGGAGGACGATAATTTAGGGACGGATGGAGTATTTTCTTTTTAAACAATGTGTTATACATATCTTTTATTGGTAATAATATAAAATAATTTAAACTCAACATCATTTTTAACTAATCTGAGATATACATCGTCTATTGGTAACAATGATAGAAGTCTTTTATCAAATTACTTTGAAAATCAACATCACTTTCCAACCAATGTATGATACATTTCTTCTATTGGTACTTAATAATAATAATTTTAAAACCAACATCAATTTCTAACTAATGTGAGATACATCTCTTCTATTGTTAAAAAATTAGTCTTTAGGTTTAAAAATGTTTTACCTTTGGAATAAAAAAAAATCAATTTTTAGAATAAAAATATTAAGAATTTCAGTTCAATTAAAATTCTAATATTTTTTTCTGGATATAAACAATAAAATTTACATTGAAGCCCACAATTCCAATTCTAAACAATGGAATTGAGGTTCACTTTCTCTCATTCTCTACTCTGGAGTCTCAACAAAATTTAAATCCACTTATATTTTTTCCGTATTAAAAAATGATATTAAAACATATATAAATAAAAGTTACATTAACATAAAAAAAAATTGATAGTGCATATAATATCAGACAAGGGGCACATTGTTTGTGATACACTAACATGTTTTGTCATAAAACCTTAAAAACTACACTTTTCAAAATTGGTAATTTTTACAAAATAATTCAAGTATTATATATGGTTCAATTTAAAAATCAGACATAAAGAAATAATAATTAAAATAGTATATAAAGAAAATAAAATAGGAGATCAAGGAAAATGAACCAAAAAATTCAAGTCGATGGATAACAAGGAAAATAAAATGTAGGAGATGTGTCGAGAAAATTTGAAAATGAACCAAAAAATTCAAAAGCGTGTTATGGATAACTTTTGGACCGTGTTATGGATAACTTTTGGACCGCGACCCAGTAAACACTCATAAACCACGTTGTTTTAGTTGATGCATATAAACGAAAATAAAACACTTTAACCCTAGTTTTACCATACATTGCAAAAAAAAAAAAAAATTACGCATTTTTTGCAGCGATGACGAACCTCAAGGTTACCACCTAAAGAAAGTTCGACAACGAAGCTTTGACCACCGACTTACCGGAAACTTGTTGGTATGTTCATGTTTCCAAAAATATTTCAAAAACTCTGTTTAACTTCAAAACTCGTTTATTAATTTTAATTCTTGCTTTAGTTCAACTAATAAACAAATTCGATCCGAATGTTGATTGATTTCATTATCAGCACTTTTTTTATATTTGAATTTTTTAACATGTATAAGTAACTAAAAAATCAGAAATTATTGTGTTTCAATTTTTTTTACATGTAGCTAGCTATCTCAAAAAATTGGTTATATCTTGATTTATAGATTTTTTTTTACAATAATAACTTTGGTTATGATGAAATAGAGAAAAAAATATCAGATCTTGGTATTATTATTAATTGATTGTCTGTGAATTAGTTTTACTTCAAAGTGTGTGTATATGATTTAGTTTCAAAATTATTGTTTTATTCCATATTTATTTTTCCTAACCTGAATATTGATGCAAAAAAAATTGACAAAAAAACTTGGTTTTTCTATCTCTCATGTTTCTACTATGCATTTTTTTCTTAATATACTAAATAAGAATGTGAAAAGGTTTTGGAATCATTTATTCAATCAATCATAACAATGACATTTTATATTTTCAATTTCCAATGTAAAAAGGGGCTTATATATAAATTAGAAGTGTTTCTAAATTTGGAAAGTCACTTTTGACAGAAACTTTCCAAATCTTGCTCCTCTCATTTTATATATGTATAAATACTACGACACAACCGTGTAATACACGATTCAATATTGATATAAATAAAACAATATAAAATTTTAATGATAACCATATAACCGAATAATTATATGACAAATCACAAGTTCAGTATGCATATAAAACAAATTATAGAAAATTATGTTAATAAAAACAATAACTTTTTAACATGTCTTTAAATTAATATCGAAGTGACATGTCCTTGACCAAAACAGTTTACTTTGTACAATAAAAATTGAAGTTAATCATATAAAATTATAATCAAAGCAAAACACTCGTGCGATGTACGAAACATATATTCATATCAATACAATAGTTAAAACTTTAGTGCTAATAAAATATACAAATTATTGCAACATAAAGATTATGAGTTCGATGTGTAGAATTGAATATCATATTTTTGTAACATTAAAATTAAGATTATTTTGTTTGGCTCTCATGTATAGTTCAATTAAAAATCTAAATGTATAAGTAAATTAATAGAAATAAAAAAATTAATGAAAATCAATAGTCTTTAGGTTTAAAAATGTTTTACCTTTGGAGAAAAAAAATCAATTTATAGAATAAAAATATTAAGAATTTCGGTTCAATTCAAATTCTAAATTTTTTTCTTGATATAAACAATAAAATTTACATTGAAGCCCACAATTCCAATTCTAAACAATGAAATTGAGGTTCATTTTCTCTCATTCTCTACTCTAGAGTCTCAAAAAATTTAAATTCACTCATGTGTTTTCCGTATTAAAAAATAATATTAAAATATATACATATATATATATATATATATATATATATATATATATATATATATATATAAGTTACATTAATGTTAAAAAAAATTGATAGCGCATATAGTATCATACAAAGAGCAAATTGTTTGTGATATACTAACATGTTTTGTTATAAAACCTTAAAAACTACACTTTTCAAAATTGATAATTTTTACAAAATAATTCAAGTATTATGGTTCAATTTAAAAATCAGACATAATGAAAAAATAATTAAAATAGTATTTAACCAAGAAAAATAAAATGTAGGAGATGAATCAAAGAAAATGAACCAAAAATTCAAACGATCAATGGATAGACATCAGAAAATTTGATTTAAATTGTGTTATGGATAACTATTGGACCGCAACCCGGTAAACACTCATAAAACCACGTTGTTTCAGTTGATGTATATAAACGAAAAGAAAACAACACTTTTATCCTAGTTTCACCACACATTGCAAATATATATGTATGTATATATATATATATATATATATATATATATATATATATATATATATATATATATATATATATATATATTTAGCCTGTGCTCCGCACTGGTACAATGTGAGATATATATATTTTTTGTAATAATAATATAACTTTTGACATTATAATTAGATTGTTAATCTCTTCCATGATTTTTTTTTTCTATTATTACTAATATTAAACGATTTTTTACCTAAATACTTTTAAAATTTATATAAGTTTATAGCTAACGTGAGATACATATTTTGTATTAATAATAATAGCAATTTTTTTTTAATCTAAAGACTTTTAAAATTAACATTGAACTTGATAATAATATTAGAAGTTATTTTGTTAAAAACTTTTAAAATCATAATTCATTTTTAAACAATGTGAGATACTTATTTATATTTTTATTGGTCATGAAAGTTGAACTCTTTTATCTAACGACTTTAAAACCAACACCGCATTCTAACCATGTGGTATACATATTTTTTATTAGTAATAATAGTAGTAGATAAAAGACTTTTTAACCAACATCAATTTCTAAACAATGTGGATACATATTTTCTATTGGTAATAACAAAAGATGTCTTCATCTAATGTGATATATATTTCTATGTAACCAATGTGAGATACATCATCTGAGCTGCCCGACCCAATAGGCCCAGGTTGAAAGTCACGTTTTTGGCACGTGACTCCCGTTACCAGCTTGCGAGCATTCAAATGTTAAAGTTACGAGGAAGGGATGGAATGGTTCTTACGTATCTCGGGAAAAACCTTGGTCTTTGGCGAGCAAGAGATGTGATCGAGCTGGGGTCTAAACCAGCGAGCAGAATTAAGTTGCGAGCAGGGGTTGTAGTGCTCGCTAGTTTACAAGCTGTTACTAGTTGAGGACGGTTATGTTCGGGAAAGTCTCCATTTAGACCGTTGTGATTAATGGAGGAGTTAATAGGGCAGTTAATGTGCCCGCCATTTATGTCACGATCATTAGTAGGCAGTTATGAGCAGTTACGCTCTCCGGCAACTATAAAAGCCCCGGAAAATGAAGGGGAGAGGTAGGCAATTTCTACTCTCTAGCCGAAAATCTGCTAAAATTCATTCTCATTAGCTTGCTTGTGCTAATTCTTACGCCGGAGGGCTTTTGCAGGGAGTGCCCCTGCCTAGTTCACGGTTGTTTGGTCTTATTGCAGATTTGGGCTTTGGAGAGAATCGGATACATTAAAAGCCATGTATATTGATTGGACCGGTCTAGTGCATCCAAGAATATTTTGGACGCATCAGTTGGTTCCGTTGTCGGGAAACTGAAAGTTTTGCGGTAGCAGTTTTTGCGTTTTGATAGTACTTCTTTGTCAATCTTGACAAATGGCAGAAAATGGAGTTAATGGTGGCAGTGGAAGTTGTTGGGAAGAGGTGCAACCGACTCCTAGCCTTAATCAGTTGGCTGGGAACAACGCTCCTCCACCGCATGATGCCCGTCATCAACTCAACCAGATACGTGGAGTGGATTCTTTGGCACGAAGTGCTGTGGCAGCAGTGGGTCTGGCACACGAGTTCAGGGAGGAGGCTCTACGTCAAAGGGCAATATATTTGGGTCAAATATATCAACTTAATCTACAGTTGATTGCAATGGGTAAGCCACCTTTGCCCATTGAGGTGGACCCCCGGCCTTGACCAGAGCCGGCGGTGTTTCTCGCACAGGAGGTAATCAAATGAATCCTTTGGTCATTCCTTCTCAGCCACGAGCACAAGGATCCAAGGGACGTGAACAGCCAGAGGGCAGTAAGGCTAGCCACAGAATTGTGCCCAGTGTTCACTCGAGGCTAGGACCACGGGTTGGGGATGATTCGGCTCAATCCCGCCGTCGTCGACGTTCACCTTCCCCGCCAAGATCGCATGCTCGCAGGCTACGTTCACCCTCGCCGCGGCGGTCTCGTGCTCATAGTCGTCGTTCCCAATCACCAAGGGGATCTTATGTCCGTCGACGCAGAACTCCCTCTCCCAGGAGATCTCAAGGGCACCTATCTCATCATTCTCAGGGTAAACGGGATCTGCCTCAACCAGCTGCACCCGCTGTTCAGCTCGCTGGGATGCCTCAGGTCCAGGTGGCGCAGGCCGTGGGGGTTACTCAAGCTGTTGGAGCTATGGTCCCCCACAGGCCCCTCCTATGCCTGTGGTACAGCCTCAGCTCGGGGGTGGTTTGCCTACAACCATAAACATGCAGGATTTTGAAGAGCTGAAACGCCGTATGAAGGCTTGGGAACAAGGAAAGGCTCTAGATGGGAATTTTTTGGGCACGTCAGCTAGCCCACTGGCGCCCTGGATTGAAAATGCTCCACCAGCACAGGGGCTCATATTCCCAAACATCAAGGAGTATACGGGAAAGACAAAGGCCAGAGATTGGTTGATGTCTTTTGAATCACAAATCGGTCTAGTGACCTCGGATGAGGCCTTAAAGATTAGGGCTTTTGTGGGCGCTTTGCAAGGGAAGGCCCTGGCATGGATGGGAGCTTTGCCGCGTCGGTCAATTAATAACTGGGCTGATTTGCGAGCAAAATTTTTGGCAGATTTTGGTACCGCGGGCACATTGGCAAAGACAAGGGCTGACTTGTCGAAGGTTAAGCAGGGAGCACATGAGTCCACTGCAAGTTATCTGGAGCGATTCACCAAGGTGTTAGAGCAGGTTCCAGGGTTAACCGAGCAGGAGGTAACCCTATGCTTTGAAACAGGCCTGCTTGAAGGTGAGGGTGGATTGCGATCATAGTTGAGTATGCGAGAGCCAAAGACGCATGCAGAGATGCTCATGCGAGCTCAGAAATGGTGTGCCGGGGAGACGGCAAAAAAGGAAAAGAAGAAAGAGAGTAGCGAAGCCGCTGGAAATTCCAAGGGGAATGGACATGGGCAGACAGGGAATGGAGGTTATAATAAAGGCAAATCAAGATATGATCGGCCCAGGGAATTTCTTCGTGACTCTGATCTTACCCCGCTCAACACATTGCGTGAGGATATTATGTACAAGATAAGGGACGAGCTTCTTAATCCACCTCGCATGAATCCGGGGACGGCTGGCGAACAGGACAAGACGAAGAGGTGTGCCTACCATGATGATTACGGGCACACAAAGGAGGAATGTTGGCCGTTGAAGAAGGCCATTCAGAAGTTAATTAATGAAGGGCGGTTGGACCGCTTCAAAAGAGATGGAGGAAATAGGGGGAATGCCCCCAGGAGAGACGCCCCGCCGATCAGAGGGGTAATCAATGTGATAATGGATGAAGAGCTTACTCCGACCCAGCTCGGAAAACAAATTTACTCTTTGTCAAAAGTTGTGGAACGACTTGCTACCTTACAGGATGGAGAGCAAGCTATACAATTTACTCGCAGCGAGTTGGCGAGTAATGTGTCTGACGAGCAATCATTGATCGTCTCGGCCTTAGTGGATGGTTGGGTCGTGCACAAAATTTTGGTGGACACTGGAGCATGTCGAGATGTGATGTACTACTCCTGTTTTCAGGGGTTGGAGTTGAGCGATGATCGATTAAGGCCATATGTTGGGAGATTAGAAGGATTTACTAACCATAAGGTGCCGGTCAAGGGTACGATTGAGTTGGAAGTGTTCATTGGCGAAGGGAGCAGGACGCGAGCTGAAAAGATCACTTTCATGGTGATCGATTTAAAGTCTCCCTATAACATAATATTGGGTGTACCGAGTATGGGGAAGTTCCAGATGGTGGCGTCAATCCCACACCAATGGGCCAAGTTTTACACCGATCAGGTAGTGGGAACGTTGAGGAGCCAGCCCAGAGCAGCGCTTGAGTATGCGCGCGACAGTCAGAGAAAGAAACAGGAGGTGACTTTGGAGGATGACGAGCAAAAGATAACCATTAGTACCAAGGAAACATCTCACATGACTGTGGGGCCATCAGTAATTGCTATGGTGCATGAAGACCCTGAGGTGGATCCGAGCTCTATGCCGACATTGAAGTTGGGGGAGCAGGTCGAGCATGAGATAGATGCAAGTATGTCTACGAGCTAGATTGGTGGCGAGGATAGTCTCTCCTCACCGACATTGAAGTCGGGGGAGCAAGTTGCATAACAAGATGAAGCTAGCCTGGATACAAAGAAGATTGAGGGGAATGTTGATAATCCTTTGCCGGTTTTGGCATCGGAGGGGTTGGTGGAGCAGGTTGAAGACATGGAGATAGATCAACTTGACACAATTGAGGATCAAGCTGAGGAAGAGGAAAAGGTGGAGTGTGATACACTCCAAATGCGGGATGAGCCGGAGTTTACGGCTCAGGACGAGCTCGAGGAAATAATTATAAATTCTGCTTACCCCGAGCAGAAGATAAAAATAGGCAAGGCTTTATCGGTTGAGGCTCGGGAAAATTTGATCAAACAGTTACAAGATAGCTTGGATGTTTTTGCTTGGCGGCCAGAACACATGCAAGGGGTGAGTGAAAATGTGGCCTTGCACCCGCTCAATGTAGATCCAGCTTTCCGGCCAATACAGCAGCGACCTAGGATTTATTTTGTGGAGAAAGATCAAGCGATCAGGGAGGAGGTCGAGAAGCTGCTTAATGCTGACATAATCGAGGAGATACATTACCCAACTTGGTTGGCTAATGTGGTTATAGTCAAGAAATCCAATGGCAAGTGGCGAATGTGCGTGGATTTCACGGATTTGAATAAGGCCTGCCCAAAGGATTGTTATCCTTTGCCCCGAATTGATAAGTTGGTGGATGCCATAGCGGGATTTGAACTCCTCAGCTTTATTGAGGCCTATTATGGGTATCACCAAGTAAAAATGAGTGAGCAGGATAAGGCTCTGACAGTTTTCCGAGCAGCAGGGGGGGCTGTATTGTTATAAGATGATGCCATTCGGTCTAAAAAATACAGGAGCCACTTATTAGAGAATGGTGAATAAGATATTCAGCTCGCAAATCGGGAGGAATGTTGAAGCTTACATCGACGACATGGTGGTCAAGACTAAAGGGCACGAGCATACAGTGGATTTGGGCGAAACCTTTGTTAATCTCAGGAAAAATAATATGAAGCTGAACCCGAGCAAGTGTGTGTTCGGAGTGAAGGCGAGCAAGTTCCTGGGATTTATGGTGACTGAGAGGGCCATTGAGGCTAATCCTAAAAAAATCAAGGCGTTAGTTACTATGAAGCTTCCTCGGTGCATTAAAGATATTCAGAGGCTCATCAGCAGGGTGATAGCCCTTGGTCGTTTTATCTCCAGGTCGGCGGAGAGGTGCCTGCCGTTCTTTAAAGTTCTTCGTGGAAATAAGGGGTTTGAATGGACACCCGAGTGTCAGAAGGCCTTTGAGCAGTTAGTGAAATACCTAGGGAGTCCTCCATTGCTAAGTAGCCCGGTTTTGGGGGAAAAGCTTTGTGGGTCCCAATGGTCACAATAATAAGCTAGAAGGGGGGGGGGTTGAATAGCTTATTAATCACTAAAAACTTTTTAGGTAAATTCTTTGAAAGGTACTTATAATCTATTGAAAAGATTAAGTAGCGGAAGACCTTCAAA
Organism: Codonopsis lanceolata; assembly: GCA_013146195.2. Taxonomy (NCBI): domain Eukaryota; kingdom Viridiplantae; phylum Streptophyta; class Magnoliopsida; order Asterales; family Campanulaceae; genus Codonopsis; species Codonopsis lanceolata. The sequence continues at coordinate 8,135,980 of CM028379.1, forward strand.
GAAGTTGATCCAGGTCTGCCGATAAGGACTACCGGTAGACCTTTACAGATTACTTTAAGTTCTGTTGTAAATGGATAAAGATAATCAAAGTACTTAAGCAGTTCAAATATCATACAAACAGTAAGAAATAACACAAGTATTTTGGGATGGTTCACACTATAAAGAGTGCTACGTCCACCACCAAGGCAGTCAACTTTGGATTTAAATAGTGCACTATGTTTTCCACTTAGATCAATTACAAAGAATATCCCTATTGGATCGTGTGCAAAATATTGACTTGTGTTTGGGGTCTAGGGAATTAAATATCTGTAAATACAAGATATTTAATTCGTGCAGAAGTATAGTTGATGAATGTAAACAACAAGAAGTTAAAACAATAAGTGTTGATGAGCAGCTTCTTGTTGTTGACTATGACTTCTAGATCTGTAGAGGATCTCTTGATTGCACTGAGTTGAAAGACTTGGAGTTTATGAAGTTCTAGAGCAATTCTTTTAAGTGTTCGATTGATTCTGTACAGTTGCATGTTTTTCCAGTCTTCAATGGCAGCATTTATAGCAGGTGCACTTCAAAAGATCCGTTGGAGAAGACGAATACTTCAACAACTCTTTTCAACAATGGATTAAATGCATGGGGCTGTCAGTCAAGGATTTTCGTCTTCACAGATATCTAGAGCAGGGAATGATTTCTGAGATCTTCAAAAAGGTGGGCGATTTAGGTGTCAGATCTGAGATTAGTTACAGAAAGTAGGAGACAGTCTGCTTTTCCTGCTTTCACTGTTCAGGACGAAAAGTCTTCCTGCTTTTCGGAAAGTTGCTTTCGGCGGCTTGATATGTCAGGGAATGTCTTGGATTAATTCAAATAGTGAATAGGATAAGTTTGAATTAATCCAATGAGTCATTGCTGGATAGGACACGTCATAGAAGATCAGGTGGACACGAGGTCTACCGTTTGTGGGCTTTAAGCAGGTCTTCCGATAAAGCTTGTGGAGAGGTCTTCCGCTGAACCTGTAAAGTCCTATAAAAACTATACTTCGCAAAGTTCTATACACAGTTGCCACGTGTGGGTTCCCGGGATGATTGCTCCCGCGCCCCGCGCGCCCTAGGATAGGGGTGCGCGTACGTGCGGATGCGGTGACATCCACTGCTCCCGTTCCACCCTCCCTTGTTTAGGGGATACCAGGACATAGGAATACATCACCTTTCCATTCCCATTCCCCCTTTTTTAGGGGAGAACATGAAAGTGCAAAGAAAGATGTTGCGAGGCCCCACTGGATCCAAAATGTTTTTAGAGTCGCCATTTTTATTTTAAGGCAAAAATAAAGCAAAACCAGAAAAAGAAAACCAGAGATGGAGAAAACGGGTTCGGAGGCTAAGTTACGAGTTGGGAAGGTGCTAGGCACCCAACTTGCCCTTTCGGTCTCAAAACGGTTTTTGGCTAAAGTATGCTTTTTGTTATATTTATTAAACAAATAAATAAAGCATTAACTGCCTACAAATACATCCGTTACATCTATATTATTTACGGACTTGCAACAGTCTCTTTTACAAACAATTACAAATATACTTGAAAATATTTTGCCATTATAACGACTACATTTAGTATTATTTCCTAACAAAATCCGGGCAGCATAACTGCTTATATATTTACATTAGGCCGGATAGGAAATAATACTGTTACAAACCAAGACTTTAATGAATAAATAAAACAAATAATTACAAATACATCTGAAAACATTTGACCATAATAACGGCTACATTTAGTACTATTTCCTAATTAAATCCGGGCAGCACAACCGCTTATATGACTACTTTGGGCCGGATTGGAAATAATACTATTACAAAATAAAAATGAAAGATTTTAAAATAAACTTACAGACAGCCTAGGGTGTGCTTGTTCTGTCCCTCGGGGAGAGAGAGTCTTTTTTGTTGTTGTTGTTGTTGTTGTTGTTGTTGTTGTTGTGTGTTGTGTGTTGTGTGAATTTGGGCAGCATGACTGCTTCTGAAAGTTATTTTTGGCCAAGGGATTTGGGCAGGGTAACTGTTTGTGTTTGGTTGTTTATTGGCTTGAGGTAGGCTGAAATCGGGCAGAGTAACGGCTTACTACTGGCTGATTTGACCTTTTAAATCGGGCAGAGCAACTGCTCTTTCCACGATTTTTGGACCGGGGAAAAAAGGTGGATACCTAGCTGGGGGGCTAAGGTACACTTCTACCCGTTGGTTTTGTGTTTGGCGGAGGTTTGGCAGGGTTTCGAGGCTTTGGAGGTGATCTCTCACTATCTCACATCGCTCTCTAATTCTCCAGCGTAACGTTAATGCGGAGAAGCTTTGCGAAGGATTTCTGTCCTGAATGAAGATCCGGGTGCCTTCTATTTATAGGAGGATTTAGGGACATCGCAGGAATTAAATTTTTCTCTTCGCGCATCAAACGGTTGCACTTTGCGCTGGACCAGTTGTGTTTTACGACAAATGTGCGCTGAAGGAAAGCAGTTTGGGCACTGCAGTATAGAAGTTTGGGCGCTGAGCCCAAATCAGATGGGAGCCACGCCCATTTCTCTTTCTGTGCTTCGAACGATTTTACAATGCGTTTGAAAATTTGCATTTTACGGCCGATCGTTGTATGAACAGTGGCTGGAATGAAGTTTGGGCTCCAACCTATAGAGGTTTGGGCGCCATGCCCAAACCTATGGGTGGCTGTGCCCAATCTTCAAACTAAGCTCCTTTTTGACACTTTAGTCCCGCAATTTGTCCTTTTAGCATCCCGCTTTGTCCTTTTGCATTTTTGACCCTGTAACTTGACATTTGTTAATGTTTTAACAGGTCTTGATATTTTTTGTCATGTCACATTTCAGAGATACGAAATTGGGGTTTCTACAGAGCCCCTCAACGATGGAGTCTACGGGTAACCCGCAGCTTACTGAGTAGACGAACATCGTTGATTAGAATAGACTCTCCAATTTCGTTTCATTTCAAAACAAGGGAGTAGCAATTATAATGAATTTATCAAACCTCCATACCCTAGACATTTTTAGTCGGCTATAGCGAGTTATCGCAGTTTTTAAGCAGATCTGCAAATTGAATGCTCTGATGGTCGGACCTACTAATGTAGGCTGCCTACGTATCCCTTAATAAAAGGAATCAGACCAAACGTAGTTCGGCCTAAGCCGAAACAAACAACCAGTGAAGAAAAGATTTTTATGTTTTCCGAAAAGCCATATTCTTCCGGTCCGAAACCGTTGTCAAATACGGTATGAAGATTTTTTGTGTATTTCGAAAACCATATTTCAACCGATAAAGACCCGTCGTTGAAATACGTTAAGAGGCATTTTCAAAATCATGTTTGGCTGGCCTCGTACCTTGTTTCCAAACATAATAAGAAAACTTTCAAATTTTCGAAAACTGTATTCGACCGATAAACTGTTGTCGAATACGACAAAAGGGAATTTTCTTCAAAATTTCGAAAACTGTATCCAACCGATCAAAATCCGTCGTTGGATACGACGAAGAGATTTTTCTTTTTCTCCTTCCTCTTTTTTTTTTTTTAATATTCCTCTTTTTTTTTTGAAACAAAAACCCTTTTGAAAAAGATTTTTCTTTTATTTAAAAGCAAACTTTCCTTAAAAGGAAATTATTCTAATAGTCAAGGTAAGAATCTCGACTGACTTACCTTTTCTTCGGTAAGCCGGATTCGGCTGATCTTGGCATTTTTGCCACTCTTGCTGGGAATTTATTTTTTCTTTCTTTTTTTCTCTTTTTTTCTTTTTTTTATTGTGATGGTCGTACCTACCGAAATAGGCTGCCTACGTATCCCTATTCAGGGAATCAGACTAACGTAGTTCGCTCAGCTGGGGACTAAATGTGGCGGTGTAAGTGTTGCGGTGTAAGTGCAGCAATACTAAATGAGCAAGTGCGGCAAAACTTTATCAAATGAGTACGACAAGGGTAAATATGTGCTGTGATGGTCGCGTCTACCGAGGTAGACTGCCTACGTATCCTTATACAAGGAATCAGACCAATCGTAGCTCGCCTGTGGCTGCGCGGCATGAATTGTTTCCTAGGAACTCAGCCTCTACTGGAGAACAAAACCTTTCCCTATGAATCCGGGGCTGACCCCTTAAAGGAAAGTTTTCCAACACAGCGAAAATGCATGGAATGCATTGCCTCCTCAGGAACTCAGCCTTCAGCGGAGAACAAAACCTTTCCCTATGAATCCGGGGTTGTATACCCCTTAAAGGAAAGTTTCCAAACATCAATCAAATGCACTGTTAAAAAGGAAAATACCTTCCTTTCCTTTACCTTTGTCGTGTCCATGCAAAGAAATTGTTCGCCGATGTTGCTTTGTTGTCGCTGTCGCTTTACTGCTCGTTGTTGCATTTTTCGGGATTTTTCTTTTATCCTTTATCATTATTTCGCTGAAAATCTTTTTGATGCCGCGCTGCATTTTCTTTATCGCCGTTCTAACCTTGGTCGAAGCTTCCTTTCCTTTCTGTAGCATCTTTTGGTATCAGCTGATATCGTCTTTTATTTGCTGTTGTTTTCTTTTTGCTCCATTTTCTAGCTTCAGCCGAAAATTTCTTCTTCTGCCGCCGCATCTGCTCTTGTTGCATGCGCCTGAAAAATTTTCCTTTCTTGTACATGCATTTTCCCCTCTCCCGATTTTTTTTTTTTGTTTGTTTGTTGTTTGTTTGTTTGTTGTTTTCTTTTCTTTGTTTTTTTGTTTTTTGTGTTTTTTTTAAAGAACCTGTACAAACATTTACAATGCAATCTAATTTTATATGATGCAAAATAAAAAAACACATGCAGACTCAAGACACACGCACAAAGCAAAGCTATACCGATGTCTATAGGTAATGGCACGCTGTTTATCCAAAATGGATTTTAAAGGAATATACGTTCGGGTTCGAACAGGCTTCCCTCCCTTTTTTGTTTTTTGTTTTTGTTTTTGTTTTTGTTTTTGTTTTTTGTGATATGCGGGGAAAGGAAAAGGCAGATACCTCTCTCCTGTTCTTGGCCATATGATTGTTGCAGGGCTACTCTTGGCACAAGACGATTTTCATAGCCTCTGCATTTTCTTCGCAATCAGACAGGGCAGCAATGAATGGGCGGAATCCAAGTCGTCTGGCTGTTTCAGGACAATGGCAACGCAGATAATGAATAGTACGAGGACACTTCTGGTGCTTCTCATTCGATGAGATCGAGCCTTTTCTGCCTTGCGTAAGAAGTATATTGGCCTACTGGTGGACGCCGCAGTATGATGGACCACCTTGGGGCTTAAGCTGCAAAAGAAGGGATAATTTCTGGGGAAACAAAGGGGGTATAGGCAATAATAGATATGTACAGGCAATTAATGTATAATCTAAATTTCTTTAGCAATTATTCCTAAGTTGCACCTTGGGACCCGAAAACTTTATATTTTAGTATTTTGCTGCGAGCTTCTGTCGTGGTTTTTTTTTTTTTTTTTTCTGTTAGTCGAGCCCCTTGCATGTTGAAGACTGGATGTAGGATGCCGAGGTTTCAAAAGTGCCTTCCCTCTCCTTATTCTCCTGATATATATATTTTTTATTTTGCTCTAACTTTTGCCTAGGCTGCCCTTTCGGGTTTTCAACCTAGCGAGCCTTTATTTTTTTTTTTATTTTTTGCTTTTTCTTGCTCTAATTTTTGCCTAGGCCGCCCTTTCGGGTTTTCAGCCTAGCGAGCCCTTATTTCTCTTTTTTTTTATGCCCTAACTTTTTCCTAGGCCGCCCTTTCGGTTTTCAAATTTAGCGGATCGGAGAGGGAAGCACTTGCCAAATAGGGTGTCTCAAGCATAATACCTTTTGAGCTCGTTGAGATTGGAGGGCTGAACAAAGTCTTCTTTTTCCTGGCTTGCGAGGAATATGGCATCTCCTGACTGGATCTTTTTGACAATATACGGCACATCGTGGAAGAGAGTGGTAGCAGCCTTTTGATAAGTAGCCCCAGCATTTTTTTTTTAGCCCAGACGGCATGACATGGTAGCAGTAGGTCCCCCAAGGGGTGGTGAATGAGGTCCTTCTTTGGTCTCATGCTACCTTTGATTTGACTATGGCCCAGCATGCCATTGATAAAAAAAAACTTGTTGGGTTTGGGAATGGTCACTACTTTGGACAGCCAGATCGGGAATTTTTTTTTTTAAACTCCCTTTTTTTTTCTTTTTTTTTACCACTTTTTTTTTACTACCCGAATGAAGTTGACGTGTGGCTGTTTCATGATTTCCTCTTTTTTTTTTTTTTTGAACTTGTAGTGACCGTTCCGGCTTGATGCGGCGGAGCTTTTGTCTGATTGGCTGAGCATCCGGATATATGGGAATCCGGTGTTTGACTATGGCTGGGTCTACCCCTGACACGTCTTCAAGTAAACATGTCCACGAACTCTTTGAGGAGATCCATGAGTGTTATCCTTTTCAGAACCTTGCAGGGAGTTGCCGATTTTGACTCTTTTGATTTCATTGTCCAGCCCCAGATTGATAGTGGGTCAGTTTTTAGTTGCTGTTGATGAATGATGCTGCCCTTGATGCTCGACTGACTTTACAAGCTCAAGCAAATAATTCTTTTTTTTGTTCGGGATCCTATTAAATGACTCATTATTATAATGATTTAATGTGTCTTTTAATATAGGTGCAACTAAGAAATAAGCAAAGACATTTAGATTATTATTAAAAGCAAACCGTACAGGGTTTATTACATTATTGAGGACCTAGGGTTTGAGATCCTCAACTTTAGGGAGCGGATCGGTAGATGACCAATCCGTAAAGCTAGGGAAAGGAATAGGGGTAATATATCCGAAGCGGTCCATCAGATCTGCGGATGTCAAAAGTGGGTCGGTTGCGGTATACTAGTTCTGTAGAGGCTTATTAGAAATGGACTCAAACTCAGCAGGGAGCCTTTTTTTTTTTTTTTTTTGAGAAGTGCCTTTATCCATCATACCCAGGAAGCTGTTCCCCAAATTTTCATTAGAAACTTCTTGGTTAAGGATTCTAAGCATCATGGCTTTCAAATTTTCGATGTCAACCTCCACTATTTTGGCCGACGGGAGAGTTGGGTTTTGGTAGATGCTGACAGGGTTAGGGAAGGCTGGGTTGTTTCCCGCTGTGGTGTCTGGTAAGAATTTTGGGCTGGATATGGGTTTTGGGCAAGATATGGATTTTGGGTAGGATAGGGATATTGGACTGGATATGGATATTGGGTAGGATAAGGAGAGTATAATGAAAAGGGGTTAAGATTTTGGTAATAATAGGTATTTGGTGGGTTGGTGTTTGGCTGGGAAATTGGATTTGGAGGAACATGGAAGGTTGATGCATGCTTCTTGGGGGACTGCAGGGGAAGAGATTACCTCACTTTCTGCTGCCATACTGCTCGGATCTGTATTTTATGTATTGATTCTGCCCTTATCTGATCTGATATTGATACCATCTGATCTGATTTCTGCACTAATTTCTTGTATCAACCGGCCAGTACCATTTTTTTTTCCAAATTCGGCCAGGTTTCTGAGTAGAATGGGTTTGAAGGTATCAGAAGGTTGGCTGAAGGCTTGCTGGGCTTGGAGTACAGCGTGCATTTATTAGTATATTTTATTATTTATTAATTGTTCCCTACAATTGACCGGATAAGCACCTGCTTTATTTTGACTCGCCTCGTGACTTTTCCTCGAACAAGGATTCTTTCTCCGCAGTATAGACCAACGTATTCCACCTGCCTTTCGACTACCCGAGATCGGACTGATCCCAGGCGAAGGGCATATACTCTTTCCGGGATCCACTATTCGAAATGGTCTAGGTCGAGCATTAGAAAATAATAAATCAGCCCCAGTGTATTTTTTTTTTTGACTTGCGCATTTTTTTTTGACTGGGGCTGACCCACAATTTAAAATGCAAAAACCAGTCGGTCTCTGAAGTGTCCTGAGAATCTATATGCAGTCTAACGTTGGCTCATGCAGGGGGTAGACTGGCCATGGTGTAGGGTAGCAGTTCGGAATATATTTATATGCATGTGCGCGTGTGTGCGGTATCTAAAAAGCAAAAAAAATAGATATGACCTGTCTTGCTGTTATGTATGGATTTTTTCGGCTTTTTAGCTTAAGCGCGAGCAAGCAAGCATACCATCAAGAAATAGAAAGAAAAGCGGGAATCTATCTTATTTCTTAAAAAATGGGTCCTAATCCCCAAAATAAAATGACAGAATGAATGCACGTATATACATATATATTTTGCAGAATGAAAATAAAGCAGAATAAAATAATATAAGGCCGAAAATGAAGAGATTTTAAAAATAAAGCCCCGACCCCTTTTGTTGTGCTGCCCGGATAGTATTGCACATAAAATATTACATGTATATACATATATGTATATAAATAATATATGTATATATATATATATATATATTTTTTTTTTTTTTTGAAGATTTTTTTTTAAAAAAATACGAATATTTTCAAGTATATCCGTAACAGTGTTTGAAATGAAACTGCTGCAAGATGGAGGATCATATCCACAAATATAGACACGGATGTTAAAGGAACGCAATATTAGACTGTTTAAATTAATATAACAAGCATACTTTAGCCAGAAACAAAAGAAAAAAAAGTTTTGGTTACTGAGTCTAGCCCTCCATTTTTATTGTTAAAATAAAAACGATCTCTCCAGAAGTCGCCACCGTGGGTTCCCTGAAATGTTGCTCCGCGCGCGCCTTGGATAGGTGGGTGCGTGCGGATGCGGTGACATCCACCGCCTCCCTGCTCCACCCTCCCTTGTTTAGGTATACCAGACATAGGAATACATCACCTTTCCATTCATTCCCCTTTTTTAGGGGAGAACGTGAAAGTGCAAAGAAAGATGTTGCGAGGCCCCACCGATTCCAAAATGTTTTTAGAGTCGCCATCTTTATTTTAAGGCAAAAATAAAGCAAAACCGTAAAAAGAAAACCGTAGATGGAGAAAACGGGTTCTGAGGCTAAGTTACGAGTTGGGAAGGTGCTAGGCACCCAACTCGCCTCTTTCGGTCTCAAAACGCTTTTGGCTAAAGTATGCTTTTTGTTATATTTATTAAACGTATAAATAAAGCATTAATCGCCTACAAATACATCCGTTACATCTATATTATTTACGGACTTGCAACCTCTTTTACAAACAATTACAAATATACTTGAAAATATTTTGCCATTATAATCTACATTTAGTATTATTTCCTAACAAAATCCGGCAAAGATAATCGCTATATATTTACATTAGGTCGGATAGGAAATAATACTGTTACAAACCAAGACTTTAATGAATAAATAAAACAAATAATTACAAATACATCGAAAACATTTGGCCATAATAACGGCTACATTTAGTACTATTTCCTAATTAAATCCAGGCAAAGACCAACCGCTTATATGACTACATTGGGCCGGATTGGAAATAATACTATTACAAAATAAAAATGAAAGACTTTAAAATAAACTTACGATGCCTAGGTGTGCTTGCTTGCCTCCCTGGGAGAGAGAGAGTCTTTGTTGTTGTTGTTGTTGTTGTTGTTGTTGTTGTGTTGTGTGTTGTGTGAATTTGGGCGCGGATCGCTCGAAAGTTATTTTTGGCCAAGGGATTTGGGCAGGTAACCTGCTTGTGTTTGGTTGTTTATTGGCTTGAGGTAGGTCAAATCGCAGTAATCCGCTTACGGGTCGATTTGGCCATTTAAATCGGGCAGAGCAACTGCTCTTTCCACGATTTTTGGACCGGGGAAAAAGGGTGGATACCTAGCTGGGGGGCTAAGGTACACTTCTACCTATTGGTTTTGTGTTTGGCGGAGGTTTGGCAGGGTTTCGAGGCTTTGGAGGTGATCTCTCACTATCTCACACCGCTTCTAATTCTCAGAACGTTAACGCGAGAAGCTTTCATGGCGATTTCTGTCCCGAATGAAGAGCCGGTGCCTCTATTTATAGGAGGATTTAGGGACATCGCAGAATTAAATTTTTTCTTCGCAAGATCAAAACCTTGTCACGCCCCACGCCCATTTCTCTTTCTATGCTTCGAACGATTGTACACTGCGTTTGAAAATTTGCATTTTGCGGCCGATCGTTGTATGAACTGTGGCTGGAATGAAGTTTGGGCTCCAACCTATAGAGGTTTGGGCGCCATGCCCAAACCTATGGGTGGATGTGCCCAATCTTCAAACTAAGCTCCTTTTTGACACTTTAGTCCCTGCAATTTGTCCTTTTGCGCATCCTGCTTTGTCCTTTTGCATTTTTGACCCTGTAACTTGACATTTGTTAATGTTTTAACATGTCTTGATATTTTTTGTCATGTCACATTTCAGAGATACGAAATTGGGGTGTCTACACCACGCTAATCGATACGCAGCCCGATTAGCCACTGAAGTATAAAACTAATGTAATGTACTGAACAGATATAAATCTAAACATAAGAATCAACAAGCTTTTTGTGTATTTAGCGGCTACCGAGCAGGCGGTAGCATCTGTGTTGATTAGAGAGGAATGTAATATTCAGAAGCCTATCTATTATGTTTCGAAAGCCCTCACTGATGTAGAGGGGAGGTATTTTAATGCAGAAAAGTTAGCTTATTCGCTTGTTGTTGCTGCTCGAAAACTTCGAGCTTATTTTTCTGTACATTCAATTTTTGTGTACACGGACATGCCTTTAAGAAAGATTTTGCACAAGCCAGACACTTCTGGTCGTTTACTCACTTGGTCGATCGAGTTAACCGAGTTTGATATTGATTATCAACCTCGGCAGGCAATTAAGGCACAGGCCTTAGCAGACTTTATGGCTGAGACAAGTTTCAAGGATTCTGTCGAGGAGGAAGTATCGCCCAGAACAGCGTCGAAGAATATCCCAAGTCCAAAATCCCGACAAGAGTATTGTTGGGAGCTACATGTTGATGGTTCGGCTAGCAGATTTGGAAGTGGTGCCGGGTTGGTATTAGTCCCGCCCGAGCAGGATGTAGAATTCGAGAAAGCATTGCGCTTTAAGTTTCCAGCTTCTAACAATCAGGCTGAGTACGAAGCGTTGATCGCAGGCCTTGAGCTCGCGCAGAATGTAGGAGTGCGTGAAGTGATTGTGTATTGTGATTCCCAATTGGTGGTAAACCAAGTCAAAGGCGACTATGCGGTTCATCATCCGGTCTTGGTTCGTTATTGCGCGATGGTGAAGGAGATTTTAAAAGATTTTGATTACTGGGAATTGGTGCGAATTGCTCGTGAGGAGAACATGCGAGCTGATTACTTGTCCAAAATGGCTGAAGATGAAATTCAGTCTTTGCATCCGGGAGTTATGATCGAGCATTTGGAAGTTCCTGTTATAGAAAAGGAGGTGATCATGGACATTGAGCTGGCTTCAAAATGTTGGATAGATGATCTCAAGGCCTACATCGAGCAAGGGACATTGCCCGATGACAGGAAAGAAGCTAGAACTATTCAGAAGCGGTCATGCCGATATGTTATCTTGGACAATATACTTTACAGGCGATCTTACACCCGGCCTCTGTTGAGATGTGTGCGACCAGAAATGACTGAAGGTATTTTGGGAGAAATACATGAAGGTAAATGTGGAGGTCATCCTGGTCAAAGATCATTAGCAGAAAAAGTTTTGGCAGCTGGGTTTTATTGGATAACTTTGAGGCGAGATGCCGAAATGTATGTTCGTCGGTGTGACAAGTGTCAGCGCTATGCAGACATACCGCGATTGTCGTCTACCGAGCAGACTCCTGTCGTAGCTTCGTGGCCATTCGATATGTGGGGGATAGATTTAATCGGCCCATTTCCTATGGCTCGATCAAAGTTCAAGTACGCAGTGGTCGCTGTAGATTACTTCACTAAGTGGGTGGAAGCCAAGCCTCTGGCGACCATTAGTGAAGTTAATGTCATTGATTTTGTTCACGAGCATATATGGTGTCGGTTTGGGGTTCCGCGAGCAATTGTGTCAGATCATGGGACTCAATTTTCTGAAAAATTTACTAAAGCCTGCGAGCAGATGCGCGTGAAGCATTGGCAATCGTCAGTGGCATACCCCCAAGGCAATGGGCAGGCTGAGGCTGCAAATAAACAAGTCTTGCATGTGTTGAAGCGAAACTTGGAGGATAAGGCAGGAAGATGGGTAGATGAGCTGCCTTCAGCCTTGTGGGCGGTTAGAACGACAGTCAGGGGTCCAACGGGAGAGACAGCTTTTTCCATGGCTTATGGGTCTGAGGCTATGGCTCCCGTAGAAATGTATCTGCCTACTCATAGAGTTTTGCATTACAACGCTGAGTCCAATAGTGCAGCTCGGGCAGTCGACCTGGATCTGCTGGAGGAAAAACGATTGGAGGCTAAGATGAGAATGGCCAATTACAAGCAGCGAGCAAAGGCCCACCACGATAAAAGAGTTCGTGGTCGGTCATTTGCTGTGGGCGATTGGGTCCTTCGTAAGATTGAGGCAACAGGTCATCGAGCTGAGTGGGGGAAGCTTTCACCAAATTGGGAAGGGCCTTTTCAGATTGTTAGAATTGTTAAAGAAGGCACTTATATGTTACGAACAGAGGATGGAGACGAGCTGAAACATCCATGGCATGCAGATCACTTGAAGAAATATTATTGGTGATTGGTATTGACAGTATGTAATTCTTTGTTCTTCATTCTATGGCAAGTAATAATGGCAAAACTCAATTATGCTTTCAATTTTATTGAAAGTTGATGTTTGAGTCAGTTGTTTTGTTTTTCTCGATTATTCTCTTTGGCGAGCACGAGATTATTCCTGCTCGCCCAAAGGGTTGGCGTTCGAGTTAAAAGTTTTCCTCGATTATTCTCTTTTTTCGAGCATAAAAGGGTTTTATGCTCTTTAAAAGAGTTGGTGTTCGAGATGGTTGTTTTCTCTGTTCTCGATTATTCTCTTTTACGAGCATAGAGATCTTTATGCTCGTAAAAAGAGTTGGTGTTCGAGTGGGACTGCTTGATTACTGGCGATTTCTTTCTCGCGAGCAAAGGTTTTCCTTGCTCGGAAAGAAGTTGGACATTTAAAACAATACTTTTTAATTAAGAAGAAAGCAGGCATGGTGGAATAAAAAGCATTCATCCAACAGAGTGAAAACGAGTAGCAAAAATATTACAGACATAAAAGTAAATTGTTTTGGAATCTGAGGCACACAGGCCATGGAAATATCTAAGAGTCACCAAGGGGGGGTTTGATTGGTTGGTGGGCGCTTGAGCAGGATCGGCAGTGGTCTGGTTGGTGGGGGCTTCGTTCTCAGCTTCAAGATTGATCACTTCATTGTCTGTACCGGCAGCTTGGGGGGACAAGTTTTGATTCTCTTGGTTTCTCCCCGACCATATTTGAGACATTAAGTCACTGACAGTGGTCTCTGCAGTTGGGGGAGGAGTCCAAGCGTCCAACCCTTTCTGGGAGTCTATCTCAGCCAAAGAGTTGAGTTCATCCACCGAATACGGAACTAAAGCATGTCCCGGGTGAGCTGAGGAGCAGAAAGGGGTGTTGGTTCCCCATGTTGCGAGCTGCTCCGTCCTGATTTCGAGTCCACTGCAAGCTAGTTGTCGCAAGACATGGTTGACCCCCTGCAGAAAAAAAGGATACGCTTCTTCCTCGACAGCAGCTGCAAAGTCTTCGGAGTTCTTATATTCAGTGATGAGGTTCTCTTTCTGGACACGGGCTTGAACTAGCTCGACCTTCAGTTTGTTTTCTCTGGCAGCATCATCTTTCTTGACCTTCTCTAATTTGTTGGTCGCTTCTCGAAGATCCTTCCTCACCTGCGTGATGTTGTTGAGGGCAGATTCTTCGGACTTTTTTGAGAAGGTAAGGTGGGCATCGAGGATCCTCTTCTCTTCCTCCAGCTTGGATACCTCAGTGACCTTGGTTGTCAGGCTCTCCTCGCTTTCTTTTAACTCGGCCCTCAGCGAGTTGACCTGCTCTTCCAAGGCATTCTTTTTCGTGGTGAGTGAGTTGGAGGTCTTCACGTTGTCGATCAAGCGGTCGAAGAGGAGTTCTGTCTTGCTGGCCATCTGGAAGTTGAAATAAGGAGAATTAGAAATAAAAGAAAAGGATTTGGTGTATTTCGTGAAGTACAAAATCAATTACCTCGGTCATGCACATCCCGATTTCTCCGATCAGGATGGCACTTGGGAGTTCAGTGCTTCTTCGGCGGATTCTAGTGTGCCGAAGTCTCTTTACCATACCTAGCCCGATGCTAGCTGCATGTCCTCTTCTCCTGTTGGTGTTTAGGTTTGCCAGGTCGGGAATGGCTCTTATGTCTGCAATAAGTTTGGTAGCGAGCTCGCGAGTCTCAGGCATCTCGAAGTTCTCCCTTTGCCAGATGGGAGCTTGAGAACTGGAAGCTTCGGCGGGCTCGCTTTGGTCGGTTATCGAGCGTGTTCTCCTTTCTGGAGGAGAGAGTGGAGGAGGCCTCTTTTGTTGCTGTTGTTGTTGCTGCTGAGGTTGGGGAGCGATTGGCGCCGGTATCACAGGAGCTGGGATGATGGGGGCTGTTGGTGCATGGGAAGTAGTCGCTGTTTGGCTTGGTACAGAAGCTCGGTTAGTTCCTCGCCCTGTGCTGCTAGCCGGAATTGTAGGGAGGCGAGCTGGCTGTTGCCCAGCCATCTGGGTATTCCTTCCTACAGCTCCTCTCCTCATAGCTTGTAGAAAGCGCAGGAGTCTTCCATTTGCCTCATATTTGCAAAGCAAGTTATGAGTAGAAAATTAAAAGATGTAATATGAGTCAGCAGTATTTAAGCAATGGAGGAGGAATCAAGCAAACACGAAATGGAGAAAGCATGAGTGCAGTTTCTTCCGAGTTGCATGCAGCTCGGGCATTCACTTGGGAAATTTCCCCCGTGACAATTTCCCCAGAATGGGTGTGGTGTTTCAGGTTCGATGACAGCTTGAGGCTCGCAGCCTTGGACATGCCAGCTTATGATTCCAGCTTGTCGTAATAGGACAAGGTCGGAAGTCAAGGTTACCCAGTTTAAAACCCAGTCTTGCCCTTGTTTCCCATCCTTTACTCCAAGAAGTTTCCTGAAGGTCTTGGCAAGCATCGGTTCACCAGTTCGAAATGCTTGTTTATCATACTTGGCAATGGATATGTTTTCAAGGTAGGGAGCAAAGGGCCAGCCTACGCGAGACTCTACGAGCAAGGCTTTGGAATCCCATGCATCAACCTTGTTCGGATTGTCGGATAGAAGCTTAAAGTAATTGGGATTGGAGCGACCAGAGATGCGCCCAGTTTTCTTATCTATTGAGAAAAGGAAGAATTTCCTGAAGAGCTCCATGCTCGGTTCAAAACTAAGAAGCCTACAGGCTACGATATATGCAATCAGGAACCTAACGGTGGTTAGAGTCAAGTTGCAGGGAAGTGCATTGTTTATCAGGAGGAATTCGACAAAGAAAGGATCCAAGGGTAATCGGAGGCCGACTAAAAAGAAATCAAAATAAAAGACCATTTGGTCTCCCTGGAAGTTATGGCCGGCTTCGTCTATGTTTAAATCAAAGGCCCTAATTCGATAGTCTTTGGGGTTCATGCCTAAGGAGTAAAACCAGCTGGACACGTCATCCTCGCTGTTCAAATCGTCCCAAGTAATAAAAGGGGTGCTAGTTGAGGCAACTTGTTTTCCTCGAACCAAATCCTGGTTTTCTGGTCTGCTTGGGCTAGGAAGATTCTCCGTTGCTTGCTCGGTGTTGTTCCGAGGTGCTCGGGGACGCCTTTGGCGAATTAGCGGAATCTCTTCTCGCTCAGTTCCTTCCGAGCTCGAAGATTTAGTGTGTAGGTTTTCTCCGTGTTCTTGGGGGGCTCCATGGTCGTATGCTCGTCCCTCGATCTCGGAAGATGTTCTGTCATCCGAAGTCATCCTACAGGAATCGAGGAATATAGGTTAAACCCTGCTCGGGATTGAAATCAGAAATAATTAAAAACCCGTGGCAAGCTAGGGTTTATCCTTAAACCAGTGAACGGGGCACTGGTTAGGATGTTCCTCGATTCTGATTGGAAATGGAACTTGGTTTATGTGGGGTTTATGGGCATGGAATTCTTAAAAAGAAGAAACCAGAGAAGTTCAAGTGAATGAATGTGGGCACTCCAATTCTAAATGGGTAGATTTGAGAGGGTGTTCAAAACCCAGAAGAAGCATGGTGAATCTTAAAATGAAAAAGATTCAAGAAAATCAAGAGAGCATTGAGAAATAAATAAGAAGAGGATAGAAGCCTTACTTGTTAATTGATGAAGTGAGCCGGTGGAACTGGTACAGATTGTAAGAGAGGGCCTTGAAGATCTTCCGGAATGATTCTGCAGATAGGGACGGTAGGTTCTTGAATCTTTGATTTTTCAAGAAAACGGTTTCAGAGAATATGGAGGGTGATAAAAGTTGAAAATGAAGGAAGGGCTCGGGTTTTATACCACTAAGTAACCGTCGGTTGGGAAGTACTCATCATTGCAGCACAGGAATCGAGGCCGCATTTAATGCTGCATGGGGCAGTGCGCCTGTGGAAGTGCACTGGCGGCGGGTGATGGCTCGCATCTCCAAAAAACTTTTTAGCTGTCTTCCACCCTCAATTTCCAACTGAAAGTGACTCGTTGTACTTACTGAGGCCCAGGTTTTGGAAACGATTCGATTGGGAGATTTGTGCTCCTCCTCGCTTCGAGCATAAATACTCGATGAACAAGGAGTAGGGGGCTACTGAGCTGCCCGGCCCAATAGACCCAAGTTGAAAGTCACGTTTTTGGCACGTGACTCCTGTTACCAGCTTGCGAGCATTCAAATGTTAAAGTTACGAGGAAGGGATGGAATGATTCTTACGTATCTCGGGAAAAACCTTGGTCTTTGGCGAGCAAGAGATGTGATCGAGCTAGGGTCTAAACCAGCGAGCAAAATTAAGTTGCAAGCAGGGGTTGCAGTGCTCGCTAGTTTACAAGTCGTTACTGAGGTTATGTCCGGGAAAAGTCTCCATTTAGACCGTTGTGATTAATGGAGGAGTTAATAGGGCAGTTAATGTGCCCGCCATTTATGCCACGATCATTAGTAGGCAGTTATGAGCAGTTACACTCTCCGGCAACTATAAAAGCCCCGGAAAATGAAGGGGAGAGGTAGGCAATTTTTACTCTCTAGCCGAAACTCTGCTAAAATTCATTCATTCCATTAGCATTAGCTTGCTTGTGCTGGCTTTGCAGGAGTGCGCCTCAGCTTCACGTTGTTTGGTCTTATTGCAGATTTGGGCTTTGGAGAGAATCGGATACGTTGAAAGCCAGATATCTTGATTGGACCGGTCTAGTGCATCCAAGAAGATTTTGAACGCATCATCATCAAAAAACTTTTTAAACCAATATTAATTTTATAACCAATGTGAAATACTTCTATTCTATTGCTAATAATTGTAAACTTTTAAAATCAACATCACTTTCTAACCAATGTTAATACATATTCTCATTTGGTAATAATAGTAGAAGTCTTTTATTTTAAAAAATTATAATCAACATCTCTTCCTAAATAATGTGGGATACATCTCTTCTATTATATTGATGATAAAAATAAAAGTTTTTTTTATCTAAAGACTTTTAAAAACCAATATCATTTTTTAACAAATGTAGGATATCTCTTCTATTAGTAATAATAGTAAAAGTCTTTTATCTAAAATTAAAATCATCATTATTTTCTAAACAATGTGAGATATATATATTCTATTGATAATAATTGTAGAAGCCTTATATCTACATATTTTAAAAAAGACATTACCCAATACCAAATGTATGATACATGTATTCTATTGATAATAATAGTATTTTTAAAACCAACATTAATTTATAACCAATGTGTGATACATATTTTCTATTGATAATAATAGTAGAATACTTTACAACCAATGTGAGATACATGCATCTATTCTATTTGTAACAAAAAGTCTTAATTTAATCTAAAGACTTTTTAAACCAACATTTATTTTTAAACAATGTGAGATACATATCTTTTATAAGTAATAAGAGTAAACGTATTTACTATAAGATTTTTAAAATTAACATCTTTTTCTAAACAATGTAAGGTACACATTTTTCATATTATAACAATGTGATATACTTCTTTTCTATTTCTATTGGTAATAAAAGTTTAAGACTTTTATCTAAAGATTTTTAAAACAAACATCTCTTTCTAACCATGTGGTATACATCTTTTCTATTGGTAATAATAGTATTTTTAAAACTAACATTAATTTCTAACAAATGTGAGATACATTATTCTATAATAATAATAATAATAGTCTTTTATTTAAAAACTTTTGAAATCAACATCTCTTTTTAAAAAATGTGGAATACATCTCTTCTATTGGTTATAGCAAAAAAAAAATAGTAGTAGTATTTTATCTAAATAGTTTTGAAACCAACATCTCTTTGTAAACAATGTGTGATACATCTCTTGCATTGATAATAACATAAAAATTCGTTTATTTATGAATTTTATAACCAATATATGTTTCTAAATAATGTGGATCTCTTTGTAACCAATGCAATTTACATATTATCGAAAAACATTTTAAATCAGTATCACTTTTCTAACTAATGTGAAATACATATTTTTTCTATTGGTATTAAGTCGTTTATAAAAAACTTTTAATACCTACATCACTCTCTAACCAATGTGTAATACATCTCATCATTTGGTAATAGTAATAGAAGTTTTTTATCTAAAAAATATCTAAAGCCAACATCTCTTTCTATCTAAAAGAATATATCTCTTATTTTCTCTTTTATTAATGATAAAAGTAGAAGTCTTTTTGTTTAAAGACTTTTAAAATCAACATCACTTTTTAAGCAATGTAAGATTTATCTCTTTTATTGGTAATAATAGTAATTTAAAACCAACATCAATTTATAACAAATGTGTGATATATATCTTCTATTGCTAATAATAGTAAGTCTTTTATATAATCTAAAATAATTAAAAATCAACATCATTTTTTAACCAATTTGAGATATACATCTTCTATTGGTAATAATGGTAGAAGTCTTTTATCAAAAAACTTTGAAAACCAACATCACTTTCTTACTAATGTATGATACATCTTTTCAATTAGTAATTAATAATAGTATTTTTAATACAAACATCAATTTCTAACCAATGTATGGTACATCTCTTCTATTGGTAATACCGTAATAATAGTATAATATTTTGTAACCATGTGATATACATCTCTTGTAAAAGTGAAAATCTTTGGTCTAAAGACTTTAAAATCTAACATTTTTTTTTTAAATAATGTGTTATACATCTCTTGTATTGGTAATAGTATAAAATAATTTAAACTCAACATCATTTTCCAACTAATATGAGATATACATCTTCTATTGATAATAATTGTAAAAGTCTTTTATCAAATGACTTTGAAAATCAACATCACTTTCCAACCAATGTCTGATGCATTTCTTCTATTGGTACTTAATAATAATATTTTTAAAACCAACATCAATTTCTAACGAATGTGAGATACTTCTCTTCTATTGTTGAAAAATTAGAGTTTTTAGTGAAAGAAATTGTGTAACTTGAGCACAAATTTCTTTACGTGTTATTTGTTTGTTAGCGAAGGTAATTGCGCAAATGTGTTCTACTAAGTGAGAGCATCAAAATGATATATCAAGATTTAAAGTATAATACTTACTAAAAAAATTAGTGTTTTTAGTGAGAGAAATTGTGCAACTTGAGACACAAATTTTCTTTACATGTCATTTTGTTTGTTAGCGAAGGTAATTGCTCAAATGTGTTCTACTCGGTGAGAGTATCGAAATGATATATTTATTTGTCCAAATCGATTTTTGATGAATAAGATATCAAGACTTAAAGTATACGAGTAATACTTATTAAAAAATTAGTGTTTTTAGTGAAAAAAATTGTGCAACTTGAGACACAAATTTCTTTACGTGTCATTTGTTTGTTAACAAAAGTAATTGTGCAAATGTGTTCTACTCGGCAATAATATCGAAATGATATATTTATTTGTCAAAATCAAGTTTTGGATGAATAAAATACCAAAGTTTAAAGTATGGTGCTAAAAGTAAGTTTGTAGAAGTAATATCTCACCTTGAATAGTTTTATCTCACATTTGTTATAAGTAATGTTAGTTGTAAATTTTTTAAAATATAAGTCTGCTATTATTGACAATAGAAGAAGTTATATATACTAATACTAATAGCCTTTATCATATTTATTACTCCCTCCGTCCCTAAATAATTGTCTTGCTTAACCCGACGCACAGTTTAAGAAAAAGTAATTGACTTGATTATTTATATTGGTTTAATGTGTAGTTTCCATTAATATCCATGTATATGTGGCCCATAATTAAAGTAGAGTGAAAAAGTAAGGGTAAAGTGGTAAAAATGATTTTCTAAAAAGGTAAGTTTCAAAGTGGACAATTATTTTGGGACGGACGAAAAAGGAAAGGATGACGATAATTTAGGAACGGAGGGAGTATTATTAGTTAGTGGTTAGAAAATCAAAAAATTTTAAAGCTTCTACATAAATACTTTTGAATGAAGATTTATCCAAAGGTAGTGAGTTAACACAATTATAGTGCTCCTCACTAACTTTATATATATATATATATATATATATAGATAGATAGATAGATAGATTTTCCAGCTGTAAGCCTGTAACCTGTGGCTCTCTTTGCTTTTCACAACAAGAAAAAGCTGACCACGAAGCCTGTTTGTGTGGGGTAATACGCGGATATCAAAAACGTCGTGTCTAAACCTCGACCATAAAACCCAATACACACATATACAGTCCAAAGTACCAGGGCCCACCTTAGGCCCATCAAATTTCATACTTGTCCAATGTCCATTCCAAATCTATGTTCCCCAGTTCCATATACATGTCTTTACAGATTTTTTACTTACCGTGAAATTCTTATCGTTCATTTTCTAAAATTTGTAACTCCTTTGGTCTACTTTTTTTTTTTTCCTTTTTTTCAATCTTAAAAGTTTATTATTTGAAATATTATTTTAAAAATATTATCGTCTCATTCAACAGCCCCGACAAACATAATTTTAAGATATTGTAATGGATATTGACTGAATTAAATGATTTTTAGTAAAAACGAAGGTATAAGATGAAAAAGATGACTTGCGACAGATGAGGATGATGATGAGGAAGAAGAGGTCCTGAAAAGATGCATTTGAACCCAATTTATATCGTGATGTATCAATTGGTTGATTGAATTGATGCATCATTATACATAAAAGTTGGTGCAACACGATGCAAATTTGATTAGGTAATAAAAATTTATGTATCGTGACGCAAAAATTAATTTATCACAGTGCAAAAATTGAATTTTGTAATTAAAATTGATTCAATTTTAATTGATTTATCGCGATGCAAAAATCGATACACCGCGATACATTTCCGTAACGCGCCTCAGACTCATTGAGGGTATTGTAGTCTTTTTATCCCAAAAGCATCATTTTTCATTTGGAAATTATGAAGCGATTGAAAACTTTGAAAAGACGACCAGCCCGCAATTTCTCCTTTTATGTAAGACGGCTCACCTTTTTGGTAGGTTAAGTTGTGAGAGAGTGAGGTTTCGTCTTACGACTTAAGATCCGCAATACGATTTTACAAAAAACCCACTCTAACAAATATTACTATTACATTCTATCCAATAAAGTCAATGTTTAGAAAGTTTAATAGATAAGAGATGTTGTATATATTAATGTTGTTGAAGTTTGTCATAATTATAAAAAAAAATATAACCAATATGCTTATAATACAAATAGATTGCAATGATGAAATACTATTAAAAAAATTAATAATATACTTTAAAAATAAATTTTTTAAATAAAACATTTAAAAATAAAATATTGGATTCTTAGTTCGGAACAAATCACGTATTACTTTTCAGTTATTTCTTTAAAAATAGTTCAATCTTTCTTAAGTATTCGGTTCATAAGAAAATGTCTACTTTTCAATCTTTTCTTTTTTAGAAGTTACTTTTATCACTTAACTTTAATTTTATTTTCACTTTAATTAATAATCTTCATATACGTACCATCTTACTCTCTCAAATTCTAAATTATTGTTCTCTTTTTGTTTTTTTTATCAATTTTAAAATAATTATTCTCTTTCAAAATCTTTATTTTTAGGAAAACACTTAACTACTTTACCCATACTTTTTTTGCCAACTTTAATTATGATCACAAGGATATTAAAGGAAACTACATATTACCTTAATATTTATAAGAGTAGGTCTCCTGTAATGAAAGAATATTTTCCTCAATGATTTCCTTTGATACAATCAGTATATATACAATAGTAATAGCCGAACATAAGGTAATTGGCTAATAATTAGGAAACTAATCATCTAGGTTGATTGACATATATCTACCATATATTTAAGAGACTAACATATATCTATACTATATTTAAGACACTAACATATATCTATACTATATTTAACACACCCCCACAGTCGAAGCGGGAGGTTGACGAACGTTGAGACTGTCCCGAAAGTCTTCAAACAATACTTGCGGAAGACCTTTGGTGAAGATATCCGCAACTTGATAACGTGACGGCACATGAAGAACACGGACTTGTCCTCGTGCAACCTTCTCTCGGACAAAGTGAATATCCATTTCAATATGTTTTGTGCGTTGATGTTGAACTGGATTTCCTGATAAATAAATAGCACTGACATTGTCGCAATAAACAAGAGTAGCCTTTGTAATCGGACAATGCAACTCTAAGAGAAGGTTCCGAAGCCAACATGATTCAGAGACAACATTTGCCACCCCTCGATACTCGGCCTCGGCACTGGAGCGGGACAATGTGGGTTGTCGTTTAGACGACCAAGATACCAAATTGTCACCCAAAAATACACAATAACCCGACGTAGAACGCCTCGTATCAGGGCACCCACCCCAATCTGCATCAGTATAAGAAACAAGAGTAGAAAAAGAAGACGGATATAGGTGAAGCCCATGATCTAATGTACCCTGAACATACCGAATAACCCGCTTAAGAGCAGACATATGATCAACTCTCGGATCATGCATATGTAGAGCAAACAAATGGAGCACCGATCTTTGACTTGGGTCAACCGGATAAGAGACATTCTGCACGTGTGAAAGTGAGATATTGGAGAGCTCAATTATTTCTTCGCAAGACTCCTTGGATCGATGGTGAGCGATCTTTGAGAAACATACCGCTATGGCGAGAAGCAATTCCCAGAAAACTTGCGTTGTGAAAGAAACATATTCGAGAGAAAATGATTCGGAGGACCGAGATCTTTCATAGCAAACTCAGAACTAAGAAGATCCATTATAGAACATCGTAGAGCATCAGACGAAGCTGTGAGAATTATATCATCAACATATAATAAAATGTAAGCCATATTGGACCCTTTGCTGTAAATGAATAGAGAGTTGTCACATCTGTTGTTAGTAAACCCAATAGACAACACATAATCAGCAAAACGCTTATACCAAGCTCGGGGTGCCTGCTTAAGACCATACAAAGACTTACGTAACAGACAAACATAATCAGGATGCGTACGATCCCTGTATCCCAATGGTTGATGCATATACACTGTTTCCTGAAGCTCACCATGAAGAAAGGCATTTTTGACATCTAATTGATGAATCGGCCATGCCTGTGAGAGAGAAAGACTAAGAACAGTACGAATCGTTGCCGGCTTCACCACCGGACTAAAAGTTTCTCCACAATCAATACCAACCCGCTGTGTTTTTCCATCACCTACAAGACGGGCTTTATACCTCTCAAACGCACCATTAGATTTGAATTTATGAGCAAAAATCCACATCGATCGAATAACATTCACATCAGGTGGACGGGGCACCAATTCCCACGTCTTATTTTTAATAAGAGCATTATATTCATCATCCATGGCCATTTTCCAATTTGGATCACGAAGGGCCGCTATTGGATTACGAGGTAAAGGAGACCTCGCAACCTCGGTCAACATGGAATATTTTGGATTGGGTTTAAAAATGCCATGTTGACTGCGGGTCACCATTGTGGGCTGTTGGAAAGGAATAGGAGGAGGAGGTGGGGCGATGGAACTGGATTGTATTTGGGCTTGAGGAGAAAGAGGGAAATCAGGTGGTGGGCCAGCAGGTGGGAAAGGCCCAGAGGGCGGTGGAGAAAAACTGGAAGGAGTAGGAACCGGTTGGGCCTGCTGGTGGGAGAAGCGGTCAGGTGGTGTGTGGGTGCCAATGTTGGGCTGGGCTGTAGGATGTAAGGAAGGTGTATTTGGCTGGGCTTGCTGTGAAGCTTGAGCAGAATTGTGGAGATGGTGAATTATATAGGGAGATAATCCATCATCAAGAAAATCATATGAGTGAGCTGTTTGGGAATGAAGCGTAGCAAAAGGAAAGGTATGCTCATAAAAAATGACATGACGACAAATAATGATTTTATTAGAAGATAAATCAAAACATTTGTAGCCACGATGGTTTGGAGGAAAACCCAAAAACACACACGGAGTAGATCGAGGTTGCAATTTATTAATTGTTGTAGATGGGAAAAGAGGATAACATAAGCAACCAAATACCCGTAAATGAGAATAAGAGGGAACCCTTTTGTAAAGAATTTCTAAAGGGGATTTATTGCCTAACAATTTACTTGGAAGAACATTAAGAAGATAAGTTGCCATTTGCAATGCATGATGCCAAAACGAAGGAGGAAGAGAGGAATGAGCAAGGAGAGTACGACTGATATTATTGATAGTACGAATTTTTCGTTCGGCTTTTCCATTTTGAGATGAAGTGTGGGGACAAGAGAGACGGAATGACATGCCCTGAGTTTTACAAAAATCCCAAAATGGACCATTATCAAACTCCCTCCCATTATCACATTGCATGGTTTTGATATTACGTTCAAATTGGGTGGCAATGTGGGCTTTAAATGCTAAGAAAGTGTTATACACATCTGATTTCCTAGCCAAAGGAAAAGTCCACAAATAGTTAGAATAATCATCCAACAATAATACATAATATCGATGTCCTGAAGAACTCAAAATAGGAGATGACCAAATATCACTATGAATAATATCAAAAGGCATAGTTGTACGAGTAGAGAGGCAAAAACGGCAATTTGATATGTTTTCCAAGAACACAAGAACCACAAATACTAGAACTAGAAAGCCTATTACAATTAATGTTTTTATTTTGCCTAAGAGCATCTAAGATAGGAGCCCCCGGATGACCCAAACGATCATGCCAAAGCCGAGGAGAGATGGCTGCAAAGGTAGAAGAAGCTTGATTGTAGAGAGAAGATGTAATAGGGTAGAGGTCGCCCCGGCTATCACATCTCATTATTGGCATCCCCGTCCGAAAATCCTTCACGGAAAAACCAAAAGGATCAAACTCGACAGAAAATTATCGGTTGTAAACTTACGAACCGAAATGAGATTTTAATGAGTTTAGGAGCATGAAGAACATTTTTTAGGGAGAGGGAGGACTCTGGGAGAGAGATTAGTGTGACCATAGCCAAGAATTGGAATAGAATGACCATTACCAACAATAATGCCATTATTATGATGATTGCTCAAATTAAAATAAGACGAAAAATTACCAGAAGAGGACGTCATATGAGACGTAGCACCGGTGTCCATGTACCATGATGGGTCGGGTTGATTGAGAGACATAGTATGCAATGCAGCCTGGATATCTGTTGGAGCAAAATTAGTGGACTGCCCAATTGAAGATGCCGCATAGGCTGGCTGGCTTGGTGTGGTCTTGGGCCCAAGACAGGCTGTGATGTTGTAAAGGAGGTCTAGCCCATCCTTGAGTGGGAAATGGACAAGGTGGAATGGCCCGGCCGGATTCATCCACCCCATGGAGGATACGCTTCTTTGCCGAGAAGGAGCGTCCCCCTTGCGATGTACCCGAACCTCGGCCTGCATTCTGCCCGCGTCGAGCCTTGCCGCTACCAGAACCACGACCGGCGCCGCCTCCAGAATTACGCCGACCACCATTCTTCCGTCCACCGAACACTGTCGAACACGAGTCGTCACCAAAATTCCTTCCC
This sequence comes from Codonopsis lanceolata, assembly GCA_013146195.2. Lineage (NCBI taxonomy): Eukaryota > Viridiplantae > Streptophyta > Magnoliopsida > Asterales > Campanulaceae > Codonopsis > Codonopsis lanceolata. Next base: position 8,161,982 of record CM028379.1, read on the forward strand.
TTTGATGCACCAGAATCTGGTAACTGAACAGGAGGTGCATCCGATGAAGCAGCGATCATCACAGACTCAGTGGCTGCCTCCTTAGCCATCCCGGCTTCCTCTAGGACGAGCATGGACCGAGCCTTATAAAAGGGAGGAAGAGGATTGCTCTGTCTGATCAACGTACCCACTCCACGGTACGGCTTCGTAAGACCACCAACCAATTGCAACACCATCCGACTATCCGATACCGGTGCCCCAACATTCTTCAATTGATCAGCAAGAGACTTGAGACGCTGACAATATGCTGAAGCATTCGGGAAATTCTCCATAGAAGTGGTGGAGAATTCTTGTTCAAGCGCAACGGCACGGGAATGCTCATTGTCTTGGAATATATCACGCAATCTATTCCAAGCTTGCATGGCCGTAGCATCGGGCTCAATAATGGTATGCAACAAGTCACTAGAAATTGTAGCATAGATCCACGAGAGAACTGTGGCATCTAAGGTCAACCATAGTTCCTCATCTTGCTCGACCTTCTCCTTGCCTTTGGCCGAAGGAATGATATGGTCAAGAACTTTGTGAGATCGTGCGTGAACTTTGAATAATTCCGCCCACGTAGAATATTGAACGTTTTCCATCTCAAGAGTGATGGAAACATGATTCTTGATATTAGAGACGGCAAGAGCCGGATGGAAAGAAGAAGATTTGGAATCCCCCATTGAAGGAAACCGGAGAGAAGGAAGAAGAAGAAGAAGAATAGAGGGCGGAGACGGCTAGGGCGCTGCGGAAAAAAAAATCGTACCCTAGTCTGATACCATGAAAGAATATTTTCCTCAATGATTTCCTTTGATACAATCAGTATATATACAATAGTAATAGCCGAACATAAGGCAATTGGCTAATAATTAGGAAACTAATCATCTAGGTTGATTGACATATATCTACCATATATTTAAGAGACTAACATATATCTATACTATATTTAAGACACTAACATATATCTATACTATATTTAACATGTAAGACTATCTTACGGATCTTAATTCGTAAGATGAAATTCCACTCTCTCACAGCTTATCTCAGCAACACACGGTGAGTCGGATAAAGATGATCTGTCTTACAAAAAATATCCGTAAGACTGTCTTATACAAGTATTTGCCTATTTATAAATAGGTCTCCTATAAAACCGTTTTAATTTACAGATCTTAATTCGTAAGACAAAGCTCCACTTTAATTATTTTTTCTTAAATTATATACCAGTTTAAAGATGACGATTATTTAGTAACACATAGAGAGTACTAATTATAATAGTCATATATTTTAATATCTGTGTTTACATTTATAAATATGTTTACATGTTAAAAAAAGTTCCTTTGTTCACTTTTTTGTAAACTAATGTTTTCTGGAAAAAATCAATCCCAAGTATGTGAATGCAGTGTTTGAATTTAAAATGACTAACGTGGTTGACTGATTAAAATATTCTAACTTGTTATGTAATAATGAACATAGGATAGGTTAGTAGGCATAGGTAGGTTAGTAGGTTGGTAAGTTTTGTCAAACTTGGCCAACGAATTGGCAAACCTTCGTTCATTGCTCGGCTATAAATACCGAGCAATGTAATGCTATTGATACACGGTGATTTCCTCTGAATAAATTCTCTCTCTCTCTCTCTTTCTCTCATACTCTTCGTGCTATTAAGTGGTTACTTTATAACACGTTATCAGCACGATTGTTCTACTGTTAACAATCCCAATCGGTAAAATTTTCTACCGATATATTATTTATATTATGTCTCTGTTTTACTTCAATATATATCGTATATCACCATTATTAAGAAAAGGTTGGCTGAGCCACCGTCGATAATATATGGTGAGATGACGAAATAATAATTTATTATTTAACGCATAATATATATATTCGTTGATGCTTGTGCGGAAACAACCCCAAGCTATAAACTGAATATTTATATATATACATATATTTCAATTCTATATATATGACTAACTTTATATACATATATATTTATTACTGACTTACAAACACCCACAGAAAGGCTTGCCGAGTAGCGTGGCGTGAATATATATGTATGCTATATAATAGCTGTATAAAGTTGACTAACAAATATTAATGCGGAGTTATTTTATTTATTGCTCCTAATAAGTTTTATATTTATTCATAATATAAATGCAATTCTATTAAATCAGAAGTTTTTACATTTTACCCCTATCCTATAACGGCTAGTTAACGGCTATATAATCCGCTAGTTACCTCGATTTTTATTTATCTCCTCTAACGGTAATAAACGGCTAGTTAACGGTCATAAACGGTCATTTTTCTCTCCATATATACCGTAACATTTTAATAGATTACTCACATTTTTACTATCTCCTTACAAACTCTCAATATCATATCTTCTTCTACAAAATGTTTCCTCCAATGTTGATGATTATTATCATACTTGTTATTGCATGCACTGCAATGGTTTTTGTTGCTGAATTCCCTCCAAATGATTTTGAGATTTTTATTATCCTTCTTTGTATCACGTATGTCCTGTTAGCAATTACAATAGCTTTCAACCTACATTTTAACATGTACTGATTGATTATCGTATGAATAAAATTTCCATGTCATCATTTTATTAATATATATATGTTTCATTTTTATAGTTTTTCTTCACAAAATGGCAAACATTGCTAAGCTTGAATTTGAAAGGCTCGACATAACCGAAAAACTATATGTCTTGGAAAATAGATGTCGAAACCCACCTGCCGCCGAAGCCTCGAAAATACTATCCAACAAAGTAATAGTGAATGGATAAGTAATCAACAACGGGCTCAGCCATGATTTTCCCTCGACACCACGTCCACGAAGACCTAAAGATGGAGTACTCACGGTGAATGATCCACTCTCGTCTTTTGGGAGAGTTTGG
>CM028379.1:8164992-8192602 GCA_013146195.2 Codonopsis lanceolata
TTATTTTTTTGTAATAATAATATAACTTTTTAAAATTAACATTTAACTTGATAATAATATTAGAAGTCATTTTGTAAAAAACTTTTAAAATCATAACTCATTTTTAAACCATGTGAGATAATTATTTTATTTTTATTAGTAATGAAAGTTTAAGTCTTTTTATCTAATAACTTTAAAACCAACACCGCATTCTAACCATGTGGTATAAATATTTTCTATTAGTAATAATAGTAGTAGATAAAACTTTTTAACCAACATTCATTTTCTAAACAATGTGGATACATATTCTAAAATTAAAATCAACATCACTTTCCAACTAATGTATGATGCATTTCTTCTATTGGTACTTAATAATAGAATTTTTTAAACAAACATCAATTTCTAACCAATGTGGGATACATCTCTTCTATTGTTGAAAAATTAGTGTTTTTAGTGAAAGAAATTGTGCAACTTGAGGCACGAATTTCTAAGGTAATTGTGCAAATGTGTTATACTCGGTGAGAGCATCAAAATGATATATTTATTTGTCAAAATCGAGTTTTGGATAATAAGATATCAAGACTTAAAGTATAATACTTGTTAACAAAATTAGTGTTTTTAGTGAGAGAAATAATTATGCAACTTGAAGTACGAATTTCTTTACGTGTCATTTGTTTGTTGGTGAAGGTAATTGCGCAAATGTCTTCTACTCTGTGAAAGCATCAAAATGATATATTTATTTATCCAAATCGAGTTTTGGATGAATAAGATATCAAGAGTGAAAGTATAATATTTATTAAAAAATTAATGTTTTTAGTGAAAGAAATTGTGCAACTTGAGGCACAAATTTCTTTACGTGTCATTTGTTTGTTGACAAAAATAATTGTGCAAATTTGTTCTACTCGGCAAAAACATCGAAATGATATATCTATTTGTCCAAATCAAGTTTTGGATGAATAAGATATCAAAGCTTAAAGTATGATGTTAAAAGTGAGTCATTAGAAGTAATATCTAACCTTGAAGAGTTTTATCCCACATTGGTTAGAAGTAATGTTAGTTGTAATTTTTTTTTAAATATAAGTCTTCTACTATTGACAATAGAATAAGTTATATATACTAATATTAATACCCCTTATCATATTGATTATTATTATGTATTATTATTAGCTAATGGCTAGAAAACCAAAAATATATATATCTTATATTGCTAATAATAGTAAGTCTTTTATATAATCTAAAATAATTAAAAATCAATATCATTTTTTAAACAATGTGAGATATACATCTTCTATTGGTAATAATTGTAGAAGTCTTTTATCAAAAAACTTTGAAAACCAACAACACTTTATAACAAATGTATGATACATCTTTTCAATTAGTAATTAAAAATAGTATTTTTAATACAGACATCAATTTAAACCAATGTTTAATACATCTCTTCTATTGGTAATAATATTATAATCTTTTATAACCATGTGAGATATATCTCTTGTAAAAGTGAAAGTTTTTAGTCTAAAGACTTTAAAATCTAACATTTTCTTTTTAAACAATGTGTTATACATCTCTTTTATTGGTAATAATATAAAATAATTTAAACTCAACATCATTTTCTTGCCAATGTGAGATATACATCTTCTATTGGTAATCATGATAAAAATATTTTATCATATATATATATATATATAAAGTTGGTGAGGAGTACTATGGTTGTGTCATATCACCACCTTTGAATAAATCTTCATTCTAAAGTATCCATGTGGAAACTTTAAAAACTTTTGGTTTTCTAGTGATTTTGAAAATCAACATCACTTTCCAACCAATGTATGATGTATTTCTTCTATTGGTACTTAATAATATAATTTTTAAAACCAACATCAATTTCTAACCAATGTGGGATACATCTATTCTATTGTTGAAAAATTAGTGTTTTTAGTGAAAGAAATTGTGCAACTTGAGGCACAAATTTCTTTACGTGTCATTTGTTTGTTGACGAAGGTAATTGCGCAAATGCGTTCCTACTCAGTGTGAACATCAAAATGATATATTTATTTGTCCAAATCGAGTTTTGGATGAATAAGATATCAAGAGTTAAAGTATAATACTTATTAAAAATTAATGTTTTTAGTGAAAGAAATTGTGCAACTTGAGGCACAAATTTCTTTACGTGTCATTTGTTTGTTGATAAAAGTAACTGTGCAAATGTGTTCTACTCGGAAAAAACATCGAAATGATATATTTATTTGTCCAAATCAAGTTTTGGATGAATAAGATATCAAAGCTTAAAGTATGATGTTAAAAGTGAGTCATTAGAAGTAATATCTAACCTTAAAGAGTTTTATCCCACATTGGTTAGAAGTAATGTTAGTTGTAAAAGTTTTTTAAATATAAGTTTTCTACTATTGACAATAGAAGAAGTTATATATACTAATACTAATACCACTTATCATATTGATTATTATTATGTATTATTATTAGCTAATGGTTAGAAAACCAAAAGTATATATATCTTATATTGCTAATAATAGTAAGTCTTTTATATAATCTAAAATAATTAAAAATCAATATTTTTAACCAATGTGATATATACATCTTCTATCGGTAATAATTGTAGAAGTTTTTTATCAAAAAACTTTGAAAACCAACATCACTTTATAACAAATGTATGATACATCTTTTCAATTAGTAATTAAATAATAATATTTTTAATACAGACATCAATTTATAACCAATGTTTAATACATCTCTTCTATTGGTAATAATATTAGAATATTTTGTAACCATGTGAGATATATCTCTTGTAAAAGTGAAAGTCTTTAGTCTAAAGACTTTAAAATCTAACATTTTCTTTTTAAACAATGTGTTATACATATCTTTTATTGGTAATAATATAAAATAATTTAAACTCAACATCATTTTCTAGCCAATGTGAGATATACATCTTCTATTGGTAATAATGGTAAAAAAAATTTATCATATATATATATATATAAAGTTGGTGAGGATCACTATGGTTGTGCCACCACACCACCTTTGAATAAATCTTCATTCTAAAGCATCCATGTGGAAGCTTTAAAAACTTTTGATTTTCTAGTGACTTTGAAAATCAACATCACTTTCCAACCAATGTATGATGCATTTCTTCTATTGGTACTTAATAATAGAATTTTTTAAACCAACATCAATTTCTAACCAATGTGGGATACATCTCTTCTATTGTTGAAAAATTAATGTTTTTAGTGAAAGAAATTGTGCAACTTGAGGCACGAATTTCTTTATGTGTCATTTGTTTGTTGACGAATGTAATTGCGCAAATGCGTTCTACTCAGTGAGATCATCAAAATGATATATTTATTTGTCCAAATCGAGTTTTGGATAATAAAATATCAAGATTTAAAGTATAATATTTGTTAAAAAAATTAGTGTTTTAGTGAGAGAAATTGTGTAACTTGAGGCACAAATTTCTTTATGTGTCATTTGTTTGTTGGCGAAGGCAATTGCGAAAATGTGTTCTACTCGGTGAGAGCATCGAATTGATATATTTATTTGTCAAAATCGAGTTTTGGATGAATAAAATATCAAGAGTTAAAGTATAATACTTATTAAAAAATTAGTGTTTTAGTGAAAGAAATTGTGCAACTTGAGGCACAAATTTCTTTACGTGTCATTTGTTTGTTGACAAAAGTAATTGTGCAAATGTGTTCTACTCGGCAAGAACATCGAAATGATATATTTATTTATCCAAATCAAGTTTTAGATGAATAAGATATCAAAGGTTAAAGTATGATGTTAAAAGTGAGTCATTAGAAGTAATATCTCATCTTGAAGAGGTTTATCCCACATTGGTTAGAAGTAATGTTAGTTGTAATTTTTTTTAAATATAAGTCTTCTACTATTGACAATAGAAGAAGTTATATCTATTGTTATATATAGCTATATGATAATACCCCTTGTCATATTGAATATTAATACCTATTATTAATAGGTAATGGTTGGAAGATAAAAAGTTTTACATAGATGCCTAAGAATCAATATTTATCTAAAGTGGGTGAGGTGGCACAACCATAGTGCTCCTCACCAACTTTAAATATATATATATATATAGATTTTGCAAAATGTAACAATATTAAAGAGAGATAGAATTCTAATATTAAAGACAAGGACAACGTCATGATTCTATCTGTAAAACACTTTGTAGATCAAAATCCTTTTAGCTACCCAATCCAAAGTCTAAACCCATGTCAGACCCCTAAGCTTACATCAGGCATCAACTCCGAGTCTCAAACAAGTGCAGAGCAGGAAATATTCAAGTAGACTATCATTCTTGATAGGCATTTAAAAGTGAATCAGGACGGAACATGTCGAATAATTAATTGTCACAGCTCTTTAATTTTCTGTTGCTTAGGTAGCTAAGGGAGGAAATGAAGAGCAGAAACAAGTGTTACATAGAGATGTATTACGGCCATGTCTAAGAGCATACCAGTTGACGTAGATTCTTCCTTTTAATAAATCAAACCCCTCAAATAGTATAAGAGAGAGACTAAACATAACAAGAGCCACTAAAGGGGTTTTAACCATTATTTGACAAAATTGAATATAAATCAGGAAGAATTATCATTTCATCAACAGCATGAGTAAAAGGCAACCAAACCTCAAAATCAGATGAGCACGGATTTCCAACAATCATTGATGTGATCCATCATCTTTATGGTTCAGTGAAGTAACATATGATTCACACTCTCACCATCCCCCTTGAACATGAAGCATCTACTCACATGCACAATACCACGTCTCCGCAAGTTATCCCCCGTGAGGATAGCACCATTTACTGCCTCCCAAGCAAAAAAGGCCACTCTTGCAGGAGTTTAAGACCAAATCTTACTCTTGCTAATACTACTGAATAAGTTTGGTTATGATGGTTATCGACCACTATGAGCGTCTCTGTGACTCTGCCACATCCTTTACTACGCTTTAGTCCAGTATCAAAGTGCTATACAAGTGATGCACAATGATTGTTCACATGTGGATCACATATTGAAATTAGAATTCACTTTATCCGCCGACATCTCCATTGTGGAGTGCTTTCCCTACATCCCCTAAATGGCAATGCCAAGAAAGATTAAGCCCACAAAGAGGAAAGGAACAACACCCTCTCAAACGAAATGGCAATGTAATGGTCAAGGAATGGGGTTAAAAGTAGTTGATGTCCATAATGTGCAGAACCAGAATTTCAGCAAACTTTAACAATTAAACTGTATTAAATCAGGAGGTTCTAGAAAGTGTGGCCATATTCGTTGGAAAGTTTTATGAGTCTACTTTAAGGGGAAAAAAACGGTTCGTCATTTCGATCTCCGTGGAGCGAGAAAACACATTTTTCGTACGAGGTATCTATGCTGTCTGCACACAGCTTCAACAAACTTTTTTTCATCTTCATTTTGTTCTTTTCCCTCAATTTCTTCTCCAATGGACGAGGCTGGAAGTTCATCATCCATAGTTGCGAATAAATTTCAGATCATCTCTTAGTTTTGAATAAGTTCTATGTGTTTTGTCCCAACTTTTCACATTTCTCAAGTTCATGGTTCAATAGGTTTTTTCTATTATGAAATATGATGCATTAGGTTCTGTTACCTCTTTCTTTTTCTTTGAGATAACATCCCCTTATATATAAAAAAAAGATAACATCCCCTCTATCTTTGTTCCTACGGTTTTCAGGCCATATGCCTTGGGAGTTAGGAATCAAAAAGAAAAAGAAATGTAATCTTGGGATTTTTTCAGAACTACACCTTAGAACCACTTCAAATCCTCTATTTATTGGAACGAGTTTGAGCAGCTTCTCGTGCATGAGTTTGCTGGAGTTGGGAGGCTGTTTGGGCAGCCTAAAGCCTGCTATAATTAGGCGTGAGATAGGGGTTATTGCAAGGAGGTTGGTTGTTAACTGGTTTGCTATTTTGCAAGGGAAAATTCTGTTCTAACCAAATTGTTCACGGCTGAGTTTATGTAATAGTTTGGAGCAGTTTTAGAGGGTGTAATCTGTCCAATTTAAGCTAGGGGTTTGGGTAGTAATTTACAAAAGAAATTTCAGAATTTTGAGCAGATTGTAGGAGGGTTTTGTGGCAGGTTTGAGGCTGTTTTGGGAGAGTTTGGTTCAGCCATAGAGTAGTCCAAAAAGCTGGAATAGATTCGGTGATTCAAGCTTCCGCGTTCACATCAAGTGGTATCAGAGCACAGTTTTCGTTAATTCTTATTCGCGATATGGTCATGGCAATTACGGAGCAGCAAGAAAGAATGTTCAGAACACATGGGCTGATTCAAGAGCGCGTCGTGTGATAGCGGTGGACGGGAAGCTGCATCAATGGCGTGTCTACTATCCCGATTGAAAACTGAAGGTACCAATCATGGTACACCCCTTTCCTTACGATCTGTATGGCCTCCAAGAGGACGCAAGTTTAAGGGTAACACAGCAGCCCTCATATCATTTGCGATAGGGAGTTACAAGGAGGAAGTCATGTGTAGTACCGATGGATATACTCACGCCTGCTAGGACGTCCTTGGCAGTTTGATAGGTGTGTGATGCATCATGGTCGAGAGAATATGTATGTGGTGGAAAAGGAGGGAAGAAGTTCAGGTTAAAGTTGTCTCCCACTCTAAGAGACAAAGAAGATCCACCCGAGACGCAACCTACCCAAGTAACGAAAGAAGGGGTCCAAGACGATCATAAAACTTTGGCCGCTGAACAAGAAGTGGAGAAACAAACTTTGCAAGAATCCAATTTAATTGCTAGTGAATGCGAGATAGAAAAGGCTCCTAAATCGATTATGCGGTCAGAAAAAACGAGGCGAACAAGTAATCAGTTTAGAGCAAAAAAAATTGGGGAAAGAAAACCGAAAAGGGACGAATTGCACTTGTTGATGAAGGAGAAAAGCTGAATACGGTTCTGGAGAAATTGAAGATAACACACGTACACAAAGACCCAATTGACTGGAAATTCGCAAATCCTTTAACGCCAAGAATTTCAAATTCAGATTTAGAGGTACGTGATATCATTCTTTTAATCTTTGTTCAAGAGCGATCTTTGTTGTGATAGTTTGGATGGTGTGGGAAGAAAAACAAAGACAAGGGAAACGAGGTTGGGACTATTTTGAAAAAGGGAAACGAGGTTGGGGCAGGTGTAACTCAAAAGGAAAATCACAAACGAGGTATCAAAGACAAGTTTAGAGAATTCAATTCAAGCACCATAAATTCAATCTCAACAAATCGAATTTCTATTATGAAGAATTTGGGCTGGAACCAAGTTTACTAAGGTTATTATCCATTGAAGAAGCAAGGGAGTGGACTGCATTTCTTCAAGCGGTTATGTTGTTCACACAAATCAAAGAAGGGATGGGTCTTGCAAACAGTAAGTTCTGGAAATTGTATTGTCAAGGGCGGAGTTTGCTGGAGTTGGGAGGCTGTTTGGGCAGCCTAAAGCCTGCTTGTAATTAGGCGTGAGATAGGGGTTATTGCAAGGAGGTTGGTTGTTAACTGGTTTGCTATTTTGTAAGGGAAAATTATGTTCTAACCAAATTGTTCACGGCTGAGTTTATGTAATAGTTTGGAGCAGTTTTAGAGGGTGTAATCTATCCAATTTAAGCTAGGGGTTTGAGTATTAATTTACAAAAGAAATTTCGAATTTTGAGCGGTTGTAGGAGGGTTTGTGGCAGGTTTGAGGCTGTTTTGGGAGAGTTTGGTTCAGCCATAGAGTAGTCCAAAAAGCTGGAATAGATTCGGTGATTCAAGCTTCCGCATACGCATCGAAACGAAAACACACTTCTAGTCCACGACAAATGATTAAATGCTCTAACACCTAGCGATCTTGGTTGTGCAATGTCCTCTCTGTTTCACCATTTTCTCTCAATCCAAAGATGCCTTTGAATTATGTGATGGTGTAGCTTTATTATTTTCTTTTGACTATTGTTTTAATCAAATAGAGATATATCAATTCACCTATGTGCTTCCCTTACATATAAAAACTAAAAATAGTCCCCATTATATATATGCAGATCTAAGTAGGCCATTCCAACTTCATAAAGAATCAAGGACTTGGACCCTCTTACTTAAGTATAACCTGTTGTACAATCAGCTTAAGTGACAATATTTCAAAGAATATATCTATTCTCTAGTCCTTGCATCGGTCTTATTATGCCATGAATGCTGAAAGAAACTTCAATCATTTAATCACATGATCCTCTATAAACTCTTTGTAAGAGCGGTTTCAAAAACATATAAACACCGCCATACAAGCTTCTTCAAGCTGGAGGTGATCCTAGTAAGTCTGAATGCTTTCTATTTAGAAGCTTCCTCGATTCCTAATTCTCAAGTGAAACAAACAAAGCTTGACGCAAATATCCTAGAAATTCGAGTGTTTCTCCTGCGCTAAAGTTAGAACCTCCTCGATCCCAATCCCACAAATGGAAAGCATAAACAAAGAAAGATAGTCGTAGCTTTTCACATCAAGACTGGATCACTTGAAACTGTTATCTATTTCTATTGTCAAAGGCTTATCGAGGGAAAAAACTTTATCTATTTCTTTATGTCATTTCTGTTGATGTTAGTTATATGTATACTCTACATCATATTTGTCAAACAATGGTGCACACCCATCAAACGAGGGCACCCCAACAAAGCATTTACATACAAGAAAAAACAATGGTGCACACCCATTAAACGAGGCACCCCAACAAAGCATTACGCACAACAAAACAACAAGATCACACCCATCAAACGAGGGCACCCCAACAAAGCATTACGTTCAAGAACAAAACAATGGTCATGTATGAATTGTTCGGTATTGAGTTGGTTCATACTTGGGATTTCTCGAGCGATCGATTTCATTGGAGCCTTTTCTATATCCTCTTGTTAACTCAATGCTAAAATGTAATTGGTTACATGATGAGTGTGCCGAGATTCGAAGGAATTAAGCTATGAGGCTTACGGTAGGTTAGTTGGAGTTGTAGTAAACTTAAGTAAGAGTATCTTTTGCGCTTAGTCATGTGCTTTGTGGATCACGCTTAAATCCTCTTGGAGCAGGATACTTTTTCTCTCTACTACTTTCTATTTTCATGTTGGGAGAGTACTACTATGTTTTAGTTAAAATGAAGTCAACTATTGGTGCAGTATCAAAGTCTTAAGCAATGCATTCCGTAATTTTACTCAGTTAAATAGTGACTTTGTTTCCATTATTTGGAGGCATTTCGTTTTTGCCCAACATTTGAGGAAGGTCACCAACTCTCCTGCCACATTTTGGATTTAAAAAATCCTTATTGCCTTTCCTTTTTCAATTGGTTTTAATATCATGGGAAGTGCCAATAAAGAAGTCATAAGTAGAGATGAATGCCATTAGTTAAGAGCGGCGAAGAGATTCAAACGTGAATAGATGCGTCTAACATCTTTCATTTTAACAGGAAGTATACTTTCGAATGATATGGTTGAAGCAAAACGAACAATAATCTGAATAAAAACCAACTAATTCTACGCTTCTTAATTTATCTCCAAGTGGAAAGGAAGCGAAAAGGGATACTTATGGTTATAATATACGTAAAAGATAACACGCTTGTTTTGCGAGCTCCATCGGTTTCCTTGATTAACTGGTGAATTGGAAGTCCTACTTTGGAGAACAATTCTAAGAAGATGTCTCTTGCAACGAAACTTCAAGATAAAAGACTTTGACTATTAGGCTTGATGTAGTTTTTGCAAGTCCTTTAAGTCACTGAGTTGAACATGATTTTCCTTGATTATGAAAGATTCGCACCAGGCACCACTTAAACTGTAGAAAAAAGATCACAATCAATCTTATTCTGAACTTTTCACAATTGGGTTTGGGATATCCATTTGAAACGATCTTCATTTTGGTTATAGTTTGAGGCGATTTTGGCCCATAGTGCGAGAGAGGATGAGGGCACAATAGGGAAGGAGATTAAAGTATTTACACAAGAATCTAATAGTTTCCGACTGTCTTCCTTAATGTGTGTTTTTGTGTTCCATCATGAGTTCATTGTCCTATTCTTGGTGGGTTAGTTAAATCTGTTAAAGTTTGATCCATTTATCTCATGGAATGAAAAATGTGTCTTTTCATTACGTTCAATTTATATTCCACAAAACAAGCTCATTGGAATTGAAAACCTAAAAGTTTTCGTTTTTAATTTTGTTGGACTCTAAAATGAGTTTTCCGAGATTAGTCAATCACTTTTGGGTGCATCCTTCTAAGTCGAAAACCAATCTCACTCAAAATGGCTGATTATATATCATAATTGTCCAACATCCCAAAACCAAATGACTATCTGAAAGCACAACTATTGTCCCGCAATTTCTGAGTCCAATTGAAAAGATCTTTCATTCTTTGATTGCATTTCGTTCTTTAACTTAGGGAAATTGATATGCTGAGAAAAGTGAGATCAATTCTTTATATTCCTAAAGGTTTTTCCTCGACACCCGAAATCAGACTTTCAGAAAGAGTGAAAACTGGGCTAAACCAAGTCGAATCTGATTCAATGACGTGAGAATGCTGACATTATTATAATCCTCTTCAAAAGACTTTAAATTAGCAATTGAACCCAATGGTCAACATTAAATTTAAGCATAGCCACTACCTAACATTAACCTTGCAATTCAATGTACAAAAGCTAATTTCTAGAGAAAATAAAATTAGTTTCAAGCTTTGCATCATCGTCATGAAGACCAAAACTTAGCCCTATTAACCCTATTTGTTTGCAGACACGCACGCATACACACAACACACACAAACAAAACAACTACTGTAGTACATTCAATAAAACAAATAACTATAACCCATGAAAACTAGGGTTCTAGCCCAATTTTCCTTCCAATGTATACTTTAAATTAGATGGGTAGATGGATACTTACTGGCAACAATACAACTGGGACACAAAGTGAGAATCGTGCATCTGCAATCGGGGAAATCAACATTTGTTTGTAAACAAACTTAGGGCATAACTGTGTAAGCATGGTTAGGGAACAAATTAGGGAATGAGAGACAAAGATGCTTACCAGATGAACTCGCATCGGTCGGCAATAGTTGAGAGATTCAACAAGAGAGAGAAGGAGATGAATGAGAAAGAGAGATGCTTACCAGATGAACTCCAATTGGTCGGCCATAGAAGAGAGATTGCAACAAGAGAGAGAGAAGGAGATAAGACGGAGATGGAGACACAAAAGGATTTTGTGAAAAAAGCAACGAGATTGCAATAGTAGAGAGAGACAGAGACGGAATGAGCTTTAGCTCTGTATTGTGCAATAAGCGGGAGGGAAACTAAAATTGCGGGGGAAATTTTTTGGGATACAAATGGTATTGTATTAATTTATAATTGAGAATTTAGTGTATCAATCATTCAAATCTCAAAACATCAGTAGTGTCCATACTTGGTATTTGGGAAGGCTAGTACACAAGTGTGCCAAATACTTGTTATTTGGGAGGGCTAATACACAAGTGTGTCAATTACTTGGTATTTGGCACTGTTACTTTTACCTTGCCAAATAACAGTATTTAGGACGGTTTTTTCACCCTCCCAAAAAAGATGGGTCACAAATAGTGCTTTTTCTTGTAGTGTAGGATGCCCGCCACGCGGTAGGGGCCTTGCCCATCGGATAGCGGCTAAGCTACCTCGGGTTCCTCTAGTGACCGAGCAACACTGCTTAGTCGTATATCCTCACACCCAAGTGATATACTTCAGCCGATTCGGGTTACCCACATCGAACAATGGCCATGCCCGGTTGATAGTCGCCGAGTTGGGCCATGCCCGCTAGGCAATCATCTGAAGCTCGCCCCCGGCGATAGGGGCCTTGCTCGCTCAGAAGCCTTGGCTCATGCCAAGAACTCAAAACGAGACTACAACCTGTGTGCCCGGAGAAAGCACTGACGGACACCGGGAAAACAGACCAATCTCCTATTCGTAAGCCATTAACCTAAGATATACGCAATGTTCACTTTATGCTTTCTGTGGCTAATCTTTCTGCACGATTATTTTATCAATTTGCCCGATATATTTCTGGGGGGACTACCCCGCATACGATTGTGTTGGTTCTAATTAAAATGCAGGAAAAACACAAGCAAATATTATCGGGCAGAAAAACAAAATAAACACAGGCATCGAGCAAAAATGACGATAAAAAAGAAGTTAATTACAAGCCGTTGTCCACAAAAACCATTA
Source organism: Codonopsis lanceolata (assembly GCA_013146195.2). Classification (NCBI taxonomy): domain Eukaryota; kingdom Viridiplantae; phylum Streptophyta; class Magnoliopsida; order Asterales; family Campanulaceae; genus Codonopsis; species Codonopsis lanceolata. The sequence continues at coordinate 8,177,172 of CM028379.1, forward strand.
CAGTTACCAGAGAAGACAAGTACGGGTACAAAAGGCTCCTCGGCCAAACAAGATAAAGTTTTTCAAATTACATGGGGAGTTGTTTGAATAGCAGCAGCGGCTTCCTCAATAACGGGGGCCTGTAACTCCACCTGAAGCTGGGCAGCCGCCTCAGCAAGCCGCCCCTCCCTCTCGGCCTTCCGGGCATCGATCAGACTGCAAACGTTGACTGCCAGAGGGGTAGGGGGATTCCATGCCTCCAAGCCATCGTCAGCGTCATCACGAGCCATAGCCTCCAGTTCGGCCTTGGTATAAGGTACTAGATGATGTAGTTGCCGGGCTTCCTGACTGTATGGATCGAGCAGAGCCCACTCAGCCATTGTTCCCATATCAACCGCCCCAGTACCTGCGAGCATCCGCAGGATGTGATGAGTACCCACGGCATAGTATGGAAGTATGGCCCGGCGCACTTGTGAAGCATAGACGGGAAGCCTCAAAATCCTTTACGGCCTGAACTTTGGCCGCCACCAGCTGATCAGAGAAGGAATCTATGGCCGCTACGTCCTTGGCCACCTGCTCCCTCAGTGCCTTCACCTCAGCTTGAAGCTCGTCTCGTTGCTCGATCAAGGCTCTCTCAGCGGCCTGGGATTTCTTTTGTTAGGCCACGAGGGCCGTCTTTTCTTCAGCCAAGGCCTTATTATCGGCCTCAAGCCTCTTCGTTGCAGCTGCAGCCTCTTTCAAAGATCGGTCAAGAGCGGCCACCTGCTCGCCCTTATTTTTCACAAGACCAGACAACTCCACCCCCTCGGCCTCTATTTTCTTCCGAGCATCCCTCTCCTCGGTATATCGATTGTAAAGGTTGGTGCAAATAGAGGCAATCTGAAAAACAAACACAAAACAAGATCAGTACGAAATAAGCAAGGACAGACTGCAAGAAAGAATAACTACGCACATACCTCGCTCAAATTTAAGCCAACATGTCCGAGCAGGACGTGCCCGGGAGTCTCCCGGTCGTGAGTCACCTCCTCCTGCAGTAGCCTCTTCATAATGCCCTTACCCACCAAGCCAGCGGGGCTACCACGGGCAGATAGGTCAATGTGCCCGATGTTCGGGACCTCTGAAAGCCCGCTAACCACGGCTCGGGCAGCGGCAACAGTAGTTGGCATCTCATAACCGGGCACCAGCCACGGCTTCAAAGATTCCCGGGCAGTGTGTTCAGAGTCCGTGCCACGCTGTCGAACAGGTCTATCAGCTGGTGGAGAGGGCAGCCTTTTCCTCTTCCCCGCCGCCTTCGCAGCCCTGGCAGCGGCATCGTCAGCGGGGGCGGGTACTTCAACTGCGGGCAGAGGAGGGAGTGTCTCAATCGGCTTCTTCGCCATATGAGTTTTCTTGGTCGTAGGACCAAAAGGAACAAGCGGTATGTCTTGAGGTGGCTTGCTCGCTAGAGCGGCCACCCTTCTACTTTCTTCGGCCTCGAGCCGCTGCAGTTGTCGTAAGGTCATCATCACTGCAAAAATAAGGCAATGGAATCAGCACGACAATTATAAATAAAACAGCTAGTGAAATGGCATAGTATTGGTAAAAACCAGAGCAAGGGTGTAATCAGGCGTGCAATTACGCCCGAGCCTTCGATTCTCGGGCGCGCCTGAAATTTTGCCCGTGACAATCGCCCCAGTACGTGTGGGCCTCTTCATCATCAAACGAGCACAAGGGCTCAACCCCGGAACAGTTGCCCGGAGCACCCCGGCCAAGCGGAGATTCTTAGGATTACAGCAGAGCTCCTTCCACAATCAAACAAGAACTCTTGGCTAATCCTCCTCTCGCCTTCCATCACACAACCCAAGGCATCCCTGATAGCATCGAGGCTGTCCCCGCTTGAAAGCCGCCACGTGGAAGTTTGGGGACGTGAATGCTAGCTCCGGCTCATCGGCATTATCGGCCAACCTCTCCTTGATTCAACTAAAAGGCCTCTATGGTCCTAAGAGTCGACCTTGCCCTGACCTCCGATAGAATCGTGAGGAAACTCGAGTTGGACCGTGCATTAACTCGGCCGAAAGCATCAACCGTGAGTATGAACAAACGCCGAAACAACTTGATTATGGGCTCTATTCGCAGCAGCCGACATGCCACTATGTACGCCATCAATGCCCGCACTGTGTTTAGCATCAAGTCGCTAGGCATCGGGCAAAAGGTTCTCAGAAACTCGAGAAAGAATGGGTCGAGGGGCAGTCTTAATCCTACGCGGAAAAAATCTGCATAAAACAAGAACTTCCCCGTCTTGCTCACGAGGATATTCACCGGCCCACCAATACGGCCTTCTACACGATAGTCCCCCTCGCCTATGCCCATGGAAGTAAACCACGCGGCCAACTTGGCCGGTATCTAATGATGCCCAATGGGCCGCTGCACAACGCCTCATCGCCTCGCACATCCAAGCAGACTGGGCCGAAGTGGTAGCTTCATTTACTGGGCGATCAATTCGCTGTCTCCGTCTCCGCGCAATCGGGATATTGTCAGAATCTTCCTCACCAGAGTTACAGCCTCATTAACTAGCAAGGTCTCCCTCGGCTAGTGGCAAAGATTTCAAATAAGTAGCTCGCTCGTCGAGTATATTTCCCACCAGCCCTAATCAAGGTGGCCCCCGCCTCGCTGTTGTCTAAACGACTGCTCCACTTCTCCTGACAAACTCGAGGCGACAAAGCGATTACGCACATGGGCCTCCGGATCCATGGGCACGAGGGGTCGCGCAACAACAACCTCACCGGCCACCGATGCGTCTCCCTCCTCGAACACAGCGTCGACGGACGGAGACTTCTCACTGCTTAAGGGTCGTTTTGCCCGCCATAACTGAACTCTTCACGATCATTCTCCGAAAACTCTCCGTCGGACATCTACGAGATCGAGGAAAAACACCTGGACCACTCGGCCAAGTTACTACTAAGAAAAGGGAAAAAAAGCCCTAGCTCTAGGTAAATCCAAGAGGCCCTGCCCGCCTAACAAACAGGGCACAATGGAGGACTCTCCTCGATCTCAACCTAGGGGACTTCCTAAAAACATATCAAGTCTACCCGGAGAATTCAGAAAAGGGGGGAACGAAGGTTTTTTCCAAAACAGAAGAAATGAACACAAAATGCAGAAAACTGAAGAAATAGACATATACGAACACAAAAAAAAAAGAAACTTACCGTTAGGTTTCTGAAAGGAGGATTGCTTCGTGAAATAAGAATACTCAAGCGGCAACGACACCGGCGACTGGAACGATCTGGGGAAACCGGCAACAAGAGCTGTCAGAGCTTCTCTCTCTACTCTCCTTTCTCTCTCTAAAAGATCTCCAAATAGCAGAAAGGTTCAAATGGATGAAGCGGCCGGGTTAAATAGGCGTAGAAATCTGGGAGATCGCTACTGAAGCCGAAGGGCAAGTACGCCGCCACACACGCGCTTGGAAACCGAAGGGAAAGTACGCTGCTGTCGGTCCACACGCGCATTTAATGCGCCGTCCTTGAAAAACGCTCCTCGCTCTTTTTCGGTCACTTCGGAGGCTGTTCACGCGCCCGGCCCGGTTCCCTGACAGCTCCATTCAGCGATGAGGCTTCCTTGATACGCCTCATCTAGCAGTTATACAGAATTCTAGAACCGTCCCCAATGAAGCTCAGCCCGATCATTTACATTACATAAATTCACAAGTGTTCAAGCCCGAATTACGAGCAATCTCATATCATTGTGTGCGCTTCCCGCCTCGAGCATGAATACTCACCGGGCAGAAAGCTAGGGGCCACTGATATGCCCGGCCCAAACCTGGTCACGGGCAAAGCACGAGCTACCATCACGTGCCGATCACGAGCATGATCCTTAAAGGGCCCATAGGCCCAGCAAGTATAAGAACATCTAACAGCGAGCATAACATTCCCGATCCAACCTGATCGGACACAGGCCCAGCCTGTCCGACCAGGGGCCTTGCCCGGGAACTATAACCGGCCCAATACATCTCCTATCGTACAGGCGAGCAGGGCCTTGCCCGCTCAACCCAAATCGAGCAGAAGACACCAGTGGCTTGCCCGCCAAGACACGGCCAAAGGTGACCCTATGCAGGCAGGACACTTGCCTTATCCATTCCTAACAACTCGCGGCCAGCTGCATATCGCCATGAAATCTAGAGTTTCACTCCTTGTTAAACAAGATGACTAAGGAAACCAAATCCTACCCGGATTCCACCACGCGAGGGTCAATAAATACTCCTCCATCAGACATCACAAAGGTACATGCTCTCTTACATTCTGCCTCTTCCTTGAGTTCGGGTATTCTGTTCTCATACACAATACTTACTCTCACGCCGGAGGGGTTTCGCGAGGCCCTGCCTTACACTTCCACTCAGGTTTTCTTTGCTCTCAGCCAGGTTCAAGGAAGCAGTTACAAGCCCAGATATCCTACCCACAGAACAGACGGCCCAAGCTGAGGATTTTGCCACATCAGCAATAATGTGTATATGCTTGAAAAATGTGGCATTTGTACTATGTTTGCTAATTGGGTGTTTTGTTGGGGTTACTATGATTTGGTGACCTTGAGAACATACTCTTGAACATTAGTTATGAACATAGGAGGGTAATGTGGCCAATGACTTCTATGCTCTAAATTATTGAAAGTGTAGAAAAGACTCAATGGAGTCAACCCTTGGATTAATATGACTTTAATGAACTACATCCTTAAGTCCTACGGAATTTGGGGTAGTTTCAATGGACGTTAAGCCTCCGACCATTTTAGAAGTGTATGAAGGACACTTGAATATTAGAGTCTTAATATTATTCTCTAATGTGTTTATGTGATAGTTATGAATAAATGCATGACTAGGAAATTGTAGAGTATGTACCTACTTGGTTGGTTGAGTGCATTCTTTAGTATTCATCCATTATTTGAGCATGTGAATATATATTATTTATGCTTGAGTTTGAGTCTAGCTGGGGTCATCTTGTAGTGTCTGTGGCGGGATGATGTATCGTCTTCGCGAATTATGAGATTCGTGATCGCGATGGATCGTCGTGTCGGGTTGCACACGCCCCTCCATCGATGGCCACGGTGGGGATGTAGTTGATCATAGTTGTAGTATTTAAACATGCCTTTGATAACTATAGAACTCGAGCGAGGAATGTCTCGGGGACGTCAATGCCACAAATTGGGTATTGAGGACACATTTGGTTTGCACGTGTTTTTGCAGGAGCAACACGGTTGAAATGGTAAATGGGTATCATATCTTCTTTATGTGATTTATTTCACGAGTACTTATATGTGAACAATGTGCTACGTGAATATGATATGATATGATGGTTGAGATGATTTAATGAATTGTTATACTTTATTGATAACATAATTCATGTGATAGTTGAGCATGAATGCCTTGACATGATTATTGATGAAATGTTATACTATGTCGATAACATGATTTATTATTGCTTAAGCATGATGCCATGACTTACTCTATTTTGTTTGATTGTTTCCTTAGATCCGAGTCACCCTAATGGATCGAAGTAATTCGTGAGTCACGTTAGTGGAGCTTTTGCGAGCTTGCTACCTAGTTATGTTTAGTTACCTTTTCTTTTGCCAAGGACGATTGGGAAAGTAAAGTTATGGAAACTTTATGAAGGGTAGCAAGACTTGTTATGTATTTGGTATTTGTACTTATGTTATTAGTACTTAATCTTTTGGGAGCCGACTTGTGTTAGTCGTGCCTTGTATATATTTATGATGATCATATTTCATATTATGTTAATCTTGATGGTGGGTTATTATATTGTTCTCTGGCATGCTATTAGCCGTTGAGTGTATTAGACTAGAGTTGTAGACTTTGTTTAATTTTGGGTTCCGGATGTAACGTCCCCGATGACTTGGTTTATTATTACTATATTATTGCATGACAGGTGGTTTTAATTTGCGTGTCTAATGTTATGCCACGTGCTTTGAGTTTTTGGACCGAGTGATTTATTATCTCTTAGGTTGTATTTAGTTTGAGCTTGTTAGCTTGGGCGCCATTGTATTTATGTTTTGCTTCCGCATTTGTTGAGTTGTTGGTGTATCGTTGTTATAGCCATACCCATTACTTGTTTGTTATGCTTTTTGGCGGCACGACCTTGGGATCTCATCTTGGGGTCCGGGTCGGATCGTCACATGTATAAAATAGGACTGTGTTGGTCGATGACGTGTAGGTGGTGGTTTGGGATTCATGTTAGGATGATGGCAGTTAGTATGTTTTGGTATTTGTAAGGAGAGGAGTGGTGCTGGAAAGACACCAAATTAAATAATTAAAAGTATATATACCTATATATATATATATATATATATTAGTGTGGGAGTATTATTTTTGTTATTGGATAAATAAACACCAATGATAATTTGAGTCATGATATATTATCGGTAGTTATGATTTAATATTAATGTTAGAAATTCTTTATTTAGACAATTTTAGTTTGTGATATTGTTACATTGTGATTATAGAATTAGGCAAGCAAGCTTAGGACGATTGTACGTGTTGCGGATTATTTTTCTAAGCATTTCGAGGTATGAGATTATACCTCTTTTAGGTCTCCAATCTTTTATGTACCGTTTGTTAGGTTTCCATTACTTCCTTGATATTGATGTTTCTTGAAACGTCTGTTGACTTTAAATCGCATTTGAATTCGAACTCCGTCACTTACACTTCGTTCGAAATCATGATTTGATTCTCTCGCTAATTCTCACATAATTATTGAATTTCATGTGAGATGCATTTGATATGAAAAGTATGATTTTTGGTGATGCATGATTTTGTAAAAGTATTTGATTACTTGAAATTCTACCATGATCACTAAGTTGAGTTTATGACACTATGAATTATGATGCTTGTGAACGCCACTTGGCTCGTGTCTTGGTTATTTGGATATATCAATGATCTATGAGTTATGATCTGTAAATTTGATCTATGAACTATGATTTATGAATTGCTTATGTGATCATGGAAATTCTGTAAGTAATCCGTTGTCATCAGCTGGTATGAGACGGTTGATGACAATTGGTTACTCGAGTCGACTTGTTGCATTGTTATCTTTCACTTGGAATCCTTAGTATATATCTGTGAGTAGTCTATTGTCTTCAACTGGTAAAGGACGGTTGATGGCAGTGGGCTACTCGAGTCAATCATTGAGTACTTATCTTTCTTTGGATTTTCGATCTTCTATTTGACATTTGAAAACTGCTTTCGCTTATCAATTTTGAACAATGGATTTGAACACTTGATTCATCTCTGATCTATTTCTGGTCAACTCCTCCTTAGTAATCGGAGGGGTTGTATATGATCTTACTGAGCATTGTTCTCTCACCCCTTCATACTCTTGTTTCTCAGGTAATGAGTAAGATTTATTAGATGATTTTGGCTTGGGTAGACCAAGATGACGGTTCTGAGAATTTTAGATCTAGTCATTTCTTATTGAATCACTTGATAGTACTTTGAATAAATTATTGACTCATGCTAAATATCAGATTGATTTTGTATTGAATTACTTTGGGTTTATTTTTTACTTTGGTCAAGGATATTTAAGATTTATTTATTATGAGATTGGGAATATTTATGATTTAAGTTATGATTGTTAGTGACGTGGTCGAATTGTGGGACCGCGGTGTCGGTACCAATTTGGGGCGTTACAGATTGGTATCAGAGCTTAGGCTTTAGATCCTGATGGTCTTAGGATTTAGAAACCGTTAGATTTAGAAATTTATGATTGTCTTAAGATCATGAGTTTGTTCATTGAGAATGGTGGTAATTTTAAGTTTCTACTAATGTTCAGTAGACTTTACTATCACGTTGCTTCATTGGGATTTACGTTAGATATTGTACGATGACAAGATTGATAAAGACGACTAGAGAGATATGTAGGCCATGATCTGCTCTTTCGTTTGGGTAACTCCTTGAGGTATTTGCATACTTATGTCCGAGAGTAATTAGAAAAGTCTTGGTTGATCTTTAGAAATATGAGGTATTTATTTTTTCTTTCTTGGTAAGCATAATAGAATTTCTATTTTAGTGGTTGTCATTGATTAACAAATGTTGTGTTGGATTATAAGATGCTAGTATAATAAGCATGCGTCATGAACTTATGTCGCGATATTGGAATTCAATAAATTTAGTGTATTCAATGTAATTTATGAGTCTAGTTTGAATTTCTATAGTGGGTGTGTTCATTTAAATAATTTGTTTATTATTGGTTTTTATGGAAACCTTAGGATGCCATATTAGATAATATTAGAGAATGAGACATTAATGGACATAATGGGTCTAGAAGTGGAGAAATCGAGTAAGCCTTGCAGATATTAGGACTTCTAATTGAATTTTGAAGTCAAAGAGATCTAGTTATATTTTTTGAAGGAAATCATTTTATGATATGTGTTGCTTTGACTTGTGTCTTGGTTTGTTACACACAAGGTATGCAAATACAAGATTGAGAATTGGTAGAAAAGCTTTGTCGTACTTTGTTAGGATAAGTGTAGTGGAAATGCACCATTCCTATCTAGAAAGCGCTAGATAGCAAGTTTGTATCCTATCACATATAGTAACATCTAGCTACCCATGTATACTTAGGTGACCATGACGTAGTGGTAAGCGTCATGTTACTTTGCCTTTGCTAACGCTTAAGCTTTAATTAATCCTAATGCTTCATACTCTGTCACACTTGTATGGCTTATAAAAATCATCACCTTACAATTTGGAAGTTAATCCTACACGTTGACTATGGCATCCATTTTAGTAACTTTAGTATTGGGATTTTGGCTTTTGAGTTTGAGGGTAGAAAGCTGGATATCGATTTGGTTCCTTTAGGCCTTCAAGATTTTGACGTAATTTTGGGTATGGCAATTGGTTGCTTACTTTTAGGACAAAGGAACTTGAGTTTTTGGTAGTGACTTTTGAAGACCCTAGCTACATTTAAGGATTTAATTAATTAGGTCTTTAAAGAGTTTTCGATCGGTGTGTGACTCGGTTCATTGAGGATAACTTGATTTTAACTCTAAGTTTTAGAAGGAGCTTGAACAACATCTAAGAACAATATTATTGCTCTTGAAAGAGAAAATATTGATGTCAAGTTATGTTGAGTATTGATCTCGATGGTACTTTAAACTAATCTCAAAGAATTGCGGTAGCTTGTGGAAAGCCTTGGAAACAAATTTCGCATGAGTACGACTTACACTATACTCTATTAAGGTATTGAAAGTTCTTTTGATGTGATAAGAGAGTGTTTGACAAGAATGTTAATGAGGAATCTAAGTTATAATATTTTGGCGTGAATAAGGAGTTATTTTGATAGGATAATAAGGTGCTCGTCTAAAAGTGTTCGAGGAGAACTTTGGTTATGATTTAATGAAAACTTAAGGTTTTAGGTTTTCGTTTAGTTGATGTCTTTTGATAATAATAGATTTGCGTGAAGTGTTTCATTTTGTGCTACCTTTGGAATTAGAATCGACTCAACTCAAGGTCTTAAGAAATTGGAAAGTAGAAATTTTTGAAGTGAACTTTGTGTTCTCATAACAAGGTCTCATACGGGAGGTAACATTCATGCTGGTAAAATTTAGAGGACCAAATTTCTTTTTGAGCTTCAATTAACGTATTTATTGATTTTAAATTGACGTATATATGTGGGACTAGATAATCTATCTTTAGTGAGACCTTAATCATGTTTATTGGACTAATTGAGAAATCAAGAGGAAAAAAAAGTATTTGAACTTTGTTTGAATAGGTCTGTAAGTTTAGGGACTAAACTTCTTTTAAGGGAGTGAGAGTGTAATACCCCGATAATTTTAGTTAAAATATTAATTCTTATTAATTAATATTATTATTGTTTTAGACCTATTTAATTAATAATATAATTGTTTGAGTTAATTTAATTATTTTAGAACTTATTTAGTAACAAATTAAATTAAGTTGGGCTAGGCCCACTTTCAATAATTACATTAATAATTTTGCTAAATTGGCAGTCTCTTAATTAAATATTTGGGCTGAAAGTTTCAGACTAGGGTTGAGAAATATGTTTAGGATGTGAGTATATAAAAGAGATAATTATAGTTAAGAAAAAAATAAAAGAAAAAAGAAAAGAAAAGCAAAAAGAGAGAAGGGATCGACACTCGACAAAGAGTAAGCAAAAGGAGGCAACGGCCGGAAATCGAAGAGAGAGTCGAACAAGAGGTATACAAATTATTGTGTTTCATGTATGTGTGCTTGGGATCTATACATAAAGATTTAATATACTAGTATGCATGGCATGTGTGGATGAATTAGTTTAATATAATAAAACTATAATATTAATTGTTGTAGGAATGAGTTAATGGTTCATGAAGGATGAATTTGATTGGAATTGGTTAGTATGCATGAAATATAGGTGTACGGCATTTGGGTATTCTTGTGGGCTTTTGGGATGTATATGAAAATGATTATAGAATATATTCTTATGGATATAACACACACACACACACACACTTATGTATATATATATATATATATATATATATATAATAGGACTATGTTGGTCGATGACGTGTAGGTGGTGGTTTGAGATTCATGCTAGGATGATGGCAATGAGTTGGTTTTGGTATTTGTGAGGAGTGGTGTTCGAAAGAGACCAAATTAAATAATTAAAAGTATATATACTTATACATATATTAGTGTGGGAGTATTAACGTTAGAAATTCTTTATTTAGACAATTTTAGTTTGTGATGTTGTTACATTGTGATTATAGAATTGGGCAAGCAAGCTTAGGACGATTGTATGTGTTGCGGTTTATTTTGCTAAGCATTTCGAGGTAAGGGATTATACCTCTTTTAGGTCTCCAATCTTTTATGTACCGTTTGTTAGGTTTCCATTACTTCCTTGATATCGATGTTTCTTGAAACGTACACTGACTTTAAATCGGCATTTGAATTCGAACTTCGTCGCTTATACTTCATTCGAACTCATGATTTGATTTTCTACTAATTCTCACATAATTATTGAATTTCATGTGAGATGCCTTCAATATAAAAAGTATGATTTTTTGCGATGCCTGATTTTGTAAAAGTATTTGCTTACTTGAAATTATACCATGATCACTAAGTTGAGTTTATGACACTATGAATTATGAAACTATGAATTATGATGCTTGTGAACGCCACTTGGCCCGTGGCGTGGTTATCTGGATATACCAATGATCTATGAGTTATGATCTGTAAATTTGATCTATGAACTATGAACTATGATTTATGAATTGTTTATGTGATCATAGAAATTCTGTGAGTAATCTGTTGTCATTAGCTGGTATGAGATGGTTGATGACAATTGGTTACTCGAGTCTACTTGTTGTATTGTTATCTTTCACTTGGAATCCTAAGTATATATCTGTGAGTACTCTGTTGTCTTCAACTGGTAAGGGATGGTTGATGGCAGTGGGCTACTCGAGTCAATCGTTGAGTACTTATCTTTCTTTGGATTTCCAATCTTCTGTTTGACATTAGTGCTTAAACCTCAACATATTTGTGTATCAAGATCAATCTCTTGAACCGTATGTTCAATATGATTGCCATGACATTGAAACACAAAAATAGAGATGTATATCATACTATCTTCCTTAGACACTCATATTAACTGCTTTCCCAGCAATGCTCCGTAGGGCTATATGTGCATAGCCGTTGGTCAGCATGCCAAAGTAGCATCATCAATGTCCAAGTTCATGATATAGTTCTAAGTCACATGGGGCATAATCGTGACATGGATATAGTTCTAAGTCACATGGGGTATAATAGTGACATGGATTAGGTCACATTATAGTCACATACAATATGATGTGTATGCTATGGCGGAACTCCCACACGAAGTAGGCATGTCATGCTCAAACGTCATACGAACCTTAGTCAAGCCGCCCTTTTGACGTCCAACCTGAGTACTTAAAAGCAGCCACTCTTCTAGTGTCTCTTTTAAGATCTCACATTTGGACTTTTTCTTGGGATATAAACCTTTATAAAAGGTCTCATCTTGGCCGTATGCCAAGACGATAAATGTAATGCCATTTGCCTACCCCCTTCGTAGATGCTAAAGACTTTTACTATCTCAAATTGCTCGCCCACCTAGCAACAAGGTGAGTTACCCGTGTGAGAGGGCCAATTCAATATCCACGACATTTGTTTAATCAAAATATATATGCTATGCAATTTCATATTAAAATATCCAATTAACATATAAAAAGGAATAAAATGAAACTGCAATTTATTCAAACGATAATGAAAATAATAATCAAATGTCAACAAAAGTGTTCTCAGAATAAATATCAATTTCTTCGAAGCCCTATACCCAACATATAATCCTGAAAGATCTCTCTAGCTAGAGGCTTAGTCGTAGGGTCATCCAACATACTGCTAGTAGGAATATATTCTAGAACAACTTTCTTTTCTCCAACCATGTCTATAGTGAAATGATACTTGATATTAATATGTTTCATCTTCCCATGATACTTGGGATCTTTAGTGTAACCTAAAGCAGCTATGCTATCACAAGTAATGACTACAGGACGATCTACATGCGTCGTAACATCAAGATGTTGAAGAAAACTCCTCAACCACACAGCTTCTTGAACCACGTACAACTTAGCAAGAAGTGTACTCTGACTCTATCGTAGATAGGGCAGTGCTAGTCTGTCGGTTGCTACTCAAAGAGATAGCTCCACCACTAAGGAGGAAAGCGTAGCCCGAAGTAGATTTATAACCATCTACATCTCCAGCCCAATCTGTGAAACCTTTCAAGCTCAAATCCCCACCTTGGTAACATAGGGTTAGATTTGTGGTTCCCACCAAGTAACACATAACCCTTTTCATTTGCCATCGGTGTTGAGGTCGAGGATTACTTTGGAATCGACTTAACATCCCAAGCGCAAAGCATAGGTTAGGCAGTACACACCATAACATACATCACGCTTTCTACCACAATCGCATATGGAGTCGTAGACATTCTCTTTTCTCTTCTTCATTCGTAGGGTATTGGTTTGTACTAAGGACACATCCTTTTTGCATTGGAGTGACAGTGGGTTTTGAGTTAGCCATGCAAAATCGCTCGATGACTTTCTTTATATAAGTCTCTTGAGACAAACAGAGAAATATTTTTGAATGATCGCTAATGACTTTTACTCCATGCACATAGCTTGCTTCACCCAAGTCTGTCATATCGAAAAGCGCATACAACCACTTTTTAGTGGCATTTATCATCTCCATATCATTTCCAGCTAGTAGGATGTCATAAATAAATAATAACAGAATCAAGATCTTTTTCTTGGACAATTTAACATACACAAAGTGGTCTTCCTCAATCATCACAAAGCCAATTGAGGTTATCAGAAAGCGAATGTACCATTGTATAGATGATTGTTTGAGACCGTAGGTGGAACGTTTGAGTCGGCACACTTTGCGCTCTTGTCCTTTGACTCCAAAACCCTCTGGTTGACTCATATATATCTCTCCATCTAGTTCTCCATTGAGAAAAACAGTCTCCTCATCTTCCATTGCAGTCATCCATTCATTGTTTGTGGGTAAAGAAAGAGCTTCTTTGAACGATGTAGGCTCACTAGAATTGTAAAAGCGGATTATGAAAGATTCCTCTTCGATCGCAAATCAATGACGAGGTATATTTCCATGTTTACTTTCTTTGCTCTAGTATCAGACTCCTACTAGGATCTATACTTCCACTCGGATGAAGATCACCTTGACTCTTATTGGCGACTTCCATAGGCTTAACCTTATGTTGTACCATATGATTAGGTTGAGGCAATTCCCCACCTTGCCAAAAATGTTATATGTTCTTCTTCCATCTCAAAAATTCAAAGTCTTTCCTAACTTCACCTATCGTGGGAAATCATTCTTAATGAAATCAACATTGCTTGACTCGTTTCGTCATTCCTACGTCAGGTTTTCCACATGCATAACATAACCCTTTGAGGTATCGAATACCTTATGAAAACACACTTCTTTCCTCTAGGGCCTAGTTTTCCAAACTTATTGGAGATACTATGGACATAACCTACACAACCCCAAGGATGAAGATGCCCCAATTTAGGCTTCTCGCCTTTCCAAAGTTCATAGGGGTTATGGTATTTGACGACGAAGGCACTCGGTTAAGTATGTAGGTGGCATCATTAGTGCATCCCAAAATAAAATTGGGAGGTTGGCATGTACCATCATCGACCTAACCATTTCCAACAATGTTCGATTCCTTCGTTCTACAACACCATTTTGTTGCGAGTTCTAGGAATTGTCAAGCGTAGCATATTCCCTTTTTCTCACACAATTCTTTAAATTGATCGATATATATTCACGGCCCGATTAGTTCTAAAAGTTTTTAAGCTTTTATCCTTTTGACTCTCAACCTTTGCGCTCGAAAACACTTAAAAAGCTTCATCGCGGTGAAATAAGGTAAACATAACCATAACGCGTGTAGCCATCGATAAAAGTGAGAAAGTAAGGATCCATGACGTGCCTTAACATTCATTGGTCCGTAAATATCCGAATTGACTAACTCTAATAGATGTGTATCTCTTTTGCCTTACAAAAGGCTTTCGGCAAGCTTTTCTGCCAAACAATATTCACTGAGGTAGGTTGACTTTAGTGAGAGACCCCAATAGGCCTTTTCTAGTGAATCTAGTCATCTGTCTTTTCCTATATGTATAAGTCTTGCATGCCATAACTCGGAATTAGAATCATCATAAACCATACAAGAATAAGTATTAATAGAAGAATTATGAGAATCCAACAAATCTAATTTAAAGAAATTATCGACAAAAACCATGTCTCAAAATCATCACCAAAACAAATATACAAGTGATCATCACTAAAATTAAAAATATCCATGTCACAATTGTATCTACGATAATAGATTATGTCAATTTCATGTATAAAGAACTTCATGAAGAGTCGGTGTAGTCCATTACGCAGTGAAGTTGGTATGAGCCAACTCTATGGACTTCAACAGAGCCAAGCTGTTTCCCATGAAAATTATTCTTGTACCATGAACTTTTCGATAATCTACAAATCCTTCTCGATCCCGTCACATGTTTGGTCAAGCTTGAGTCTACAATCTACAGGGGAGAGAGTCGGCTAATAAAACATGAGAGAAAACATAACTTTGCAAGGAAATAGGATTAAGGGATACCTTCTTGGGCTCGGGACAAGTCCAAGTAAAATGACCCAAGGTACCACAGGTTGTAGCATACCTTGCAATATTCTTTTTACCACTTCGGCGTTTAGCAATCTTGTCACTTTTGAAGCCCAAATTAGTCTTCTTGTCTTTAGTTTGTTTCTTGCATTGCCACTATGGCTTGCACGGACCCTCGAGGGAAACAGAGCAAGGTCACAGTCGTAACACTTATCACGCGATTCGCTTCATGACACTCGGCCTCAAAGCTCAACGTGTTAGATCGTACTGTAAAAG
>CM028379.1:8192702-8224053 GCA_013146195.2 Codonopsis lanceolata
TTAAAGTGAGAACCAAACTGGGCGATGGGGCTTTCCACATACGGCCGAAAGTCGGGGACCATTCAAGACTCTCATGGGAAACGCCAAGGTACCATTGGTCCTTAATCCACAATCTTTGGAAGTCCTCATCGTGGAATACTTGGATGAGAATTTGCTTAGCATCAAGATGACCAACATTGGCCTTAAGCCCGAAAGTATGGAACTGTTGAATGGATTCCATAGATGGTCTGCCGTGAGAGAACTTGTTGATGAGAGTGTGTTGAAAAGGCTTGGCTAAGGCTTCAATAATCTCGGTAGAAAGTTTAAGAGAGGGCTCACCTTTATAGGATGATGGGGGGATATGGAAGGCAATGGGATTAAGGTTTGGAGGGGAAGAAGAGAGGGCGGTAGCAAAGGATTTAGGAGAAGCAGCAGGGGGATCCGGGGCAGGTGGTGGTTCCACCGTGGCGGAGTTAAGGAGCGACAAGAGCTCACCTTAGTAATCGCACCTTTAGTGCGTGTAAAAGTAGGTTATTTAGCCGACATGTTATTAGCCGTTGAGTGTGTTAGACTAGAGTTGTAGACTTAGTTTAATGTTGGGTTTCGGCTGTAACGTCGCTGATGACTTGGTTTATTATTGCTATATTATTGCATGACAGGTGGTTTTAATGTGCGTATCTAATGCTGCGTCACGTGCTCTGAATTTTGGGACCAAGAGATTTATTATCTCTTAGGTTGTATTTAGTTTGAGCTTGTTAGCTTGGGCGTCATTGTATTTATGTTTTGCTTCCGCATTTATTGAGTCGTTGGCGTATCGTTGTTATAGCCTTACCCATTACTTGTTTGTTGTATTTTTTGGCGACAAGACCCTGGGATCTCATCTTGGGGTCTGGGTCGGGTCGTCACAGTTGGTATCAGAGCTATGTCCATAAGTTTAGGCGTTGGCCGAGATAGGTTCCTCGCCTGTAGGTTGGTTTTGTGTGATAGTTCTATCTTAACGTCGAGTGTTATTGTAGGTTAAGATGGTGGATACTAGAGCTGGTACTAGCACTGGAGGAGGTGCGGGTACATGTGCCGATACAGGTGCAAATGGTGGTAGAATTGCTAATGAGAACCGTTAACAGGATATTCCTCCACTACGGACACCGAAAGAACAATTTGAGGCTATGGTTACTATGTATAGAGGTATGCTT
This sequence comes from Codonopsis lanceolata, assembly GCA_013146195.2. Classification (NCBI taxonomy): domain Eukaryota; kingdom Viridiplantae; phylum Streptophyta; class Magnoliopsida; order Asterales; family Campanulaceae; genus Codonopsis; species Codonopsis lanceolata. Next base: position 8,193,875 of record CM028379.1, read on the forward strand.
ACTTTTATGAACGAGATGAACCAAAGGGGATTTGGTAGAGTTGAACCACAACATGGACCACAGCCAGAGCCACAAGTTAAGAGACAAAGATAGGATGCTAGACAACAACATGGGGATTCTATGCTTGAGAAGTTCATGATACTGAAACCAAGGCAATTTGATGGGGAGCCGGATGCTTCCAAAGCTGAATTATGGATTGAGCATTTAAAGAAGATCTTCGCGCCTTTGAGGTGCGATGATGGCAGAAAGTGGTATTGACAGTGTTCAAGCTAGAGGGTGCAGCAGAATATTGGTGGCAAGTACTTCAAGAGAGTTGGGATATGCTTAGAGTTACTCACACATGGCCTAACTTTGTTTGAGAGTTTAAAGCTTCGTATGCACCTGATGTAGTTCGAGAAAAGATGGAGAAGGAATTTTTTGATCTTGTGCAGGGAAGTATGACCATATCACAATATTCGGCGAAGTTCACAAAATTGGCTTGCTATTGCACACACTTGATTCCGAATGAAGCTAAGAGGACACATAAATTTGTTAAGGTTTTGAGGACTGAATACAGGAAGCAGCTATTGTCTCATCAGTTTGTGGAGTATAGGAAGGCAGTTGATAGAGCTTACGTGATCGAGAGGGACATTGAGGAGCATCATGCAGTTGGTAATTCAGGTTTTTCTCATCAGTTTAGACAATCTTCTGGGTGAGGTAATGGATCGGGTGACCGAGAAAATTATGGTGGAAACAATAATTGCAAGAAGGGAAATGGTAAGTCTAATTATGAAGGGCAATCAAGGAATCAGTTGAGTGGAAAAGGGGTTGGTACTACGCCTAGTCAGGGGGATCATAGTATGGTGATAGTTTTTTCTTATTGTTCGAGGACGGGACACACTGAGGATAAGTGGGGCACCCGTGGAGTGCTACTAATGTGGAGCTTCGGGGCACATGAAGAGGGATTGTCCTAAGCTAAAGGGTAATTGATCCATGTCTTATTTTAATTATTTCCTTGCAAGTGGACAAGACTATTGTAGAATAGTTTTGGGAAGCAAGGGTCAAACCACAGAGACAAGAAGATCACATATAACACGATTATCGGTAGCAAATTATTAAACTAAGAGGGTTTTTATATTGATTTTATTCTAACTAATTATTATTCTAGTGTTAACTAAATTAGCAGCAATCACAATTTATGAAAATCGTATGATGGAGGGAAATCTAGGATTAGGGTTTCACTTGTTTCTCCTCTATAGCTTATTTTAATAAAGTATCATTATATTTCTTGGGTTCGTTCACAAAATATAGATATAGCCTGTTGAATTACCGTTCAGTCTCCATCTTCAAATAATTCATCCATTCTATATCCTAGGCACAAGAACATATGATCTAACTGTCACTTAGGTCATATATGGAACCTGACCCTAAATTATCACTCTTGTGCATTGATAGGTTCAATTTATTGTGATGGTGATCCAGTGTACAACATATGCACATTGATCATGCAGTTATCCGCACCTCTAGGCCTTTATCATTCACGATTACATTCATTTGTTCAAAGTGAAATAATAGAGAGATTGATAATCACCACAATCAACAAGAATTGAATGAATAAAAATATAATTAAAACATATATTCAATACAAGTTACCTCCCAACTCCTAGATTCATGGGTGTTTAGTTCATCCTTGAAGATGAACATCACATGGAGATGATAGAATACATGAATCGATCTTCAATCTTGTAATTACAACAACTAATTATGTTATACACACTATATTCTATTCTAAAGCTATGAAAAACTACTTTCTGGTCGTTCTAAAGCTTTGGCTACCTGCCTCTATTTATACCATGGAGTTGTAGGGGGATTAGGTCTTCTAGTCTAGCATGAAAACCCACGAATCTACATTCTGACCACCTTGCGGCCGCAAAGTCATAACACCCTTGCGTCTGCAAGGGTCTTCATTATACGGGGTTCATCTTCTGGTCACACTGCCTACCTTGCGGAGGCAAGGTAAGAAACACCTTGCGCCCGCAAGGTGTCCAGTCATGTCTTATGTTATTTAATCTTCAATTTACACTCTGGCCCCTTCTTGGAATTTTCACCAAAAAGCCTTATAATTTGTATAATTTCACCTAAAACCCTGGAACTCATAAAATCACTGAAAAACACATATCAGTAGCCAAAAGCCTCATGGAATCGCTCAATTTAGGTCAGAAAAGTATATGAAATCGACGTATAAAATACATCGATCAGTAATCAACCGGGGGGTTCGAGTCAGCCTACCGTTGGGGCGAAGAGAGATAGTGATGGTAAGGCGAAGGTTCAAGGTCGTGTATTTGCTTTAGATCAGAAGGGAGTGCCTGAGTCTACGTTAGTCATAGGAGGTACCGTCTCTATTTTTGGTAGTGAGGCTCGAGTACTTATAGATCTAGGATCATCACATTCGTATGTTGCATCACATTTCATTGATAAATTATGTGTGTTGCCTCAGTCTTTGCCCTACATGCTTGAAGTGTCTATCCCACTCGGGGAATATTTATTGGCGTCAGAAGTTTATAAAACATGTGATATACTTGTGGGTGATTATGTTTTGCATGCAGATTTAGTTGTGTTGCCACTTCGTGATTTTGATGTGATACTTGACATGAACTGGTTGTGTACATATCATGCATTGGTTGATTGCCATAGTAAAAAAGTTACTTTTGCATTACCTGGTGTGCCTAAATTTGTGTTCATTGGTGATAATGCATCAAGTGGTTTGCACATCATTTCTGCACTTAAAGCTAGAAAATTACTGTCACATGGTTGTGCGGGTTATCTTGCATGCGTGATTGATAAACAGGTTTCTACTTCCAATCTAGATGACGTGCCAGTTGTTTGTGAGTTTTCGGATGTTTTCTCTACGTGTTTTTCAATGCCTCCGGATAGAGAAATTGGGTTTTATATTGAGTTGTTACCGAGGACTTCAACCATATCGAAAGCACTGTATAGAATGTCACCTATGGAATTGAAGGAATTAAAGATTCAATTGCAAGAGCTTCTTGACATTGGCTTTATCATGCCGAGTGTATCACCTTGGGTTGCGTCGGTATTGTTTGTAAGGAAGAAAGATGTGAGTCTTAGCTTGTGTATTGACTACCGGGAGTTGAACAAGGTTACAATCAAGAACAAGTATCCGTTGCCGCATATAGATGATTTGTTTGATCAATTGCAAGGATCAGTGGTTTATTCTAAACTTGATTTGAGGTTTGGATATCATCAATTAAAGGGTAGAACCAAGGATGTTCTGAAAACTGCTTTTCGTACGAGATATGTGCACTATGAGTTTATGGTGATGCCTTTCGGGTTGACTAATGCACCGACAGTATTTATGGATTTGATGAACCGGGTGTTCCATAATTTTCTTGATTGCTTCGTGGTGGTTTTCATAGACGACATTCTTGTGTACTCTAAGTCTCGGGAAGAACATGCACAACATTTGAGGACGGTCTTATCTATTTTTCGGGAGAGACAACTTTACGCCAAGTTTAGCAAGTATGCTTTTTGGCTAGAAGAGGTTTCCTTTTTTGGGCACATTGTTTGTAGTGCCGGGATAGTGGTGGATCCTTCTAAGGTAGAGGCGGTAATGAATTGGAGGAGACCGACTACATTTACGAAAGTTAGGAGTTTCTTGGGTTTAGCCGGTTACAATCGAAGATTCATAGAAGGGTTTTTAAAGATTGCTACATCGATGACAAATTTGACTCAAAAGATGACAACATTTTTGTGGAGTGATAAGTGTGACGAAAGTTTCCAAGAGTTGAAGAGGAAGTTGACTACGGCACCAGTTTTAGCGTTGCCTAGCGGAGGTGACAACTTTGTGGTTTATAGTGACGCATCGAAAGAAGGATTGGGTTGTGTTCTTATGTAGAACAGGTAGGTGATTGCTTATACATCGAGGAAGTTATCTCCATATGAGCATAATTATCCTACACATGATCTCGAGCAAGCAGCGGTCATATTTGCATTACACAAGTGGAAGCATTATTTGTATGGGTACGGATCACACGAGCTTAAAATATCTTTTCTCACAAAAAGAGTTGAACATGAGACAATGGAGATGGATGGAAAAATTGAAGGACCATGATTGTACCATACTTTATCATCTGGGGAAGGCGAACGTGGTTGCCGATGCTTTGAGTAGGAAAGTTCACTTGTTATGTTTGATGATACGGGAATGGAAAATGCTAGGGGATGTGCGTGATTGGATTCCTAGTGAGGTTAACCATGAAGTACTATTTGCAAGTGTTCGGGCTATTCCAGTTTTATGGGAGAGAACTAAGGAGACTCAAAGAAAGGATCTGGAGTTAGTGAAGATTATTGATGGTTTGGGCGAGAACAAGATGCCTGAATTCGCGATGAATCAAGATGGAATTTTAACATTCAAAGGTAGAGTTTGTGTTCCTTCAGTTGAGGATGTGAAGTGACTTGTATTGGATGAAGTTCACAAGGCAATGTATAATATCCATCCGGGGAGTACGAAGATGAATAGGGATTTGAAGAAGCAATTTTGGTGGAATGGCATGAAGCGACAAAGAGCGGATTATGTATCGAGATGTCTAACTTGTAAACAAGTGAAGGCGGAACACGAAAGACCCGTGGGATTGTTGCAACCGTTGGATATTCCAGAGTGGAAATGGGAGCACGTCACGATGGAATTTGTTTAGGGGTTTCTACGTACTCGTAGGGGATTGGACGCCATTTGGGTTGTTGTTGATCGGCTAACGAAATCAGCTCATTTTATACCGATTGCGATGACATATTCCTTGAGTCAGTTAGCTGTATTGTATGTGCAGGAAATTATGAGATTGCATGGGGTTCCAGTTAGTATTGTTTTAGACAGGGATCCGAGATTTACATAGAGATTTTGGCAAGCGTTGCAAGAAGCCATGGGAATCAAGTTGAATTTTAGTACAACTTTTTACCCTCAGACAGAAGGACAATTTGAGAGAACGATACAAATACTTGAGGGTATGTTACGGTCTTGTACGATGGATTTTAAGGGGAGTTGGGATACACACCTTCCATTATCGGAGTTTGCGTACAACAATAGCTACCAATCGAGCATTGAGATGACACCGTATGAGGCTCTTTATGGACGAAAGTGTAGATCTCCTATATGTTGGGATGAAGTTGGAGAAGCAAAGATGGGGTTCCGTGATTGTTCAAAAGTCGGTCGAGAGTGTGAAGTTGATACGGGATAGATTGCTTACGGCTCAGAGTCGACAGAAGAGTTATGCGGAGAATCAGAGACAAGATTTGAAATTGTAGGTTGGAGATTTTGTGTTTCTTAAGGTGTCACCAAGAAGGGGAACTAAGAGATTCGAGAAGAAAGGAAAGTTATCACCAAGGTTCGTTAGACCTTTTGAGATTCATGAACGAGTTGGAAGTTTGGCTTATAGAGTGGTATTACCACCGTTATTGTCGGATATTCATAATGTATTTTATGTATCCATGCTTCAGAAATATCTTAAGGATGATTCACATGTTCTTGCGTTTGAAGAGATTTTATTTCAGCCTGATTTGTCGTATGTTGAGCAACCGGTGAAGATACTCGACACCAAAGAACAACTTTTGAGGAGCAAGAGAATTCCGTTGGTTAAAGTCCTTTGGAGAAATCATGACATCGAAGAAGCAATTTGGGAGACTGAGTTAGAGATGCGAGAGAAGTATCCTCATTTGTTTGATGGTCACGGTATGAATTTAGGGGCTAAATTCCTTAAAGGAGGAGAGAATGTAATACCCTAGATTATTTCATACTTGACTAGTTCTTGATTACATACATTCATAATCATCATAAGTATGTTTACTTAGCTCATGCGTATGCTTGGATTCAATAGCTTATTCGTTGACATCATTTTCTATGCATTTATTCGTCTTTCATACATGTTACACTTTGAGACTTTGGTAGTTTGTATATGTTGGATGCACATGTATAAGTGTTAAAGATAATTCATAACACCCTTAACATGATTTAAGTCTTGATTGAATACTTGTTGAATTAACGATTTGATTGTTAGTTTACTTCTTCTTGTTCTTCTTCTTCGTATGACTTGTTCGGTTGTTGTTTTTGTGAGTTTTGTGAGAGTTCTAGACCATCTTTGGTTGAGATTTGAGCCCTGAGTGTTTTGGTTGTGAGTTTGAAGTCCTTTAGGGTTGAATTATATACCCTTTTGGCATTGGAGGACTTGCTGTTGCAAGGGGGATAGGCCTTGCCCCTTCAAGGTAAGCAAAATTTTTTTTGGAGGAGCTACTGGAGAGCATCCACTCGAATGCATGGTGCCTGTTGACAGCTTCAGGCTGTTTTGATTTGTGACCCTTTTTAACTATTTTAACCACAATTAGACATATCCTAAACCCTTCCTAAACCTTCCTAAACATCACTAATGACATCCTAACTAATCTAATTAGTTTTTAAATGGGTTATAGTGGCTGCAACTAAGGGATTTATTGACCACAAAAATCTAATTTTAATTCCACAAGACATTTACACATGTCCCACTCATCCTTTGACCCTTTTAAGCCACAAATTAGTAATTTATGACTTCATTCTTTAGCCTTCATCTTCAAAAACGTGGGGAGCTTTCCTGGGAATCCTAGAGAGGGTTCTTAAGAGTTCATCCTTGAACTCCATTGCTAGAGTGATCCTTTGCTCAAGCCAATTCCATAGAAGAGTAGAGCTTGTTGAGGAGAATACTTTCCACCGATTAATTTTCTGATTTGGGTGCTTGTTGTAGTGATTCCAAGTAAGTTACTACTTCTCTTTCTCTTTGATTTTTTTTTGCCTCATTGATCCTAGGGAAAACAATCTTGGTGCTATTTGAGGTCAATGAGCGCATTTGGGGCTTCTCGTACATGCCATGATTTTTATATACCTAAATTATAATTTTGGTTGGATAAACTTGATAGAGACCGTGTTTAGGTTGTTATTCATGTGTAGTATAGTATGTTTATCTATTCCATGTTGTAAGCTTAAGTCTTGGAAGCATGTTGGTAGAATTGCAATAATGTGTATATGCTTGAAAAATGTGGCATTTGTACTATGTTTGCTAATTGGGTGTTTTGTTGGGGTTACTATGATTTGGTGACCTTGAGAACATAGTCTTGAATATTAGTTATGAACATAGGAGGGTAATGTGGCCAATGACTTCTATGCTCTAAATTATTGAAAGTGTAGAAAAGACTCACCGAAGTCAACCCTTGGATTAATATGACTTTAATGAACTACATCCTTAAGTCCTACGAAATTTGGGGTAATTTCGATGGACGTTAAGCCTCCGACCATTTTAGAAGTGTATGAAGGACACTTGAATATTAGAGTCTTAATATTATTCTCTAATGTGTTTATGTGATAGTTATGAATAAATGCATGACTAGGAAATTGTAGAGTATGTACCTACTTGGTTGGTTGAGTGCATTCTTTTGTATTCATCCATTATTTGAGCATGTGAATATATATTATTTATGCTTGAGTTTGAGTCTAGCTGGGGTCGTCTTGTAGTGTCTGTGGCGGGATGATGTATCGTCTTCGCCAATTATGAGATTCGTGATCGCGATGGATCGTCGTGCCGGGTTGCACACGCCCCTCCATCGATGGCCACAGTGGGGATGTAGTTGATCATAGTTGTAGTATTTAAACATGCCTTTGATAACTATAGAACTCGAGCGGGGAATGTCTCGGGGACGTCAATGCCACAAATTGGGTATTGAGGACACATTTGGTTTGCACGTGTTTTTGCATGAGCAACATGGTTGAAATGGTAAATGGGTATCATATCTTCTTTATGTGATTTATTTCACGAGTACTTATATGTGAACAATGTGCTACGTGAATATGATATGATATGATGGTTGAGATGATTTAATGAATTGTTATACTTTATTGATAACATAATTCATGTGATAGTTGAGCATGAATGCCTTGACATGATTATTGATGAAATGTTATACTATGTCGATAACATGATTTATTATTGCTTAAGCATGATGCCATGACTTACTCTATTTTGTTTGATTGTTTCCTTAGATCCGAGTCACGCTAATGGATCGAAGTAATTCGCGAGTCACGTTAGTGGAGCTTTTGCGAGGTTGCTACCTAGTTATGTTTAGTTACCTTTTCTTTTGCCAAGGACGATTGGGAAAGTAAAATTATGGAAACTTTATGAAGGGTAGCAAGACTTGTTATGTATTTGGTATTTGTACTTATGTTATTAGTACTTAATCTTTTGGGAGCCGACTTGTGTTAGTCGTGCCTTGTATATATTTATGATGATCATATTTCATATTATGTTAATCTTGATGGTTGGTTATTATATTGTTCTCTGGCATGCTATTAGCCGTTGAGTGTGTTAGACTAGAGTTGTAGACTTTGTTTAATTTTGGGTTCCGGATGTAACGTCCTCGATGACTTGGTTTATTATTACTATATTATTGCATGACAGATGGTTTTAATTTGTGTGTCTAATGTTATGCCACGTGCTTTGAGTTTTTGGACCGAGTGATTTATTATCTCTTAGGTTGTATTTAGTTTGAGCTTGTTAGCTTGGGCGCCATTGTATTTATGTTTTGCTTCCGCATTTGTTGAGTTGTTGGTGTATCGATGTTATAGCCATACCCATTACTTGTTTGTTATGCTTTTTGGCGGCACGACCTTGGGATCTCATCTTGGGGTCTGGGTCGGGTCGTCACATGTATAAAATAGGACTGTGTTGGTCGATGACGTGTAGGTGGTGGTTTGGGAATCATGTTAGGATGATGGCAGTTAGTATGTTTTGGTATTTGTAAGGAGAGGAGTGGTGCTGGAAAGACACCAAATTAAATAATTAAAAGTATATATACCTATATATATATATATATATATATATATATATATATATATATATATATATATATATATATATATATATATATATATATATATATATATTAGTGTGGGAGTATTATTTTTGTTATTGGATAAATAAACACGAATGATAATTTGAGTCATGATATATTATCGGTAGTTATGATTTAATATTAATGTTAGAAATTCTTTATTTAGACAATTTTAGTTTGTGATGTTGTTACATTGTGATTATAGAATTGGGCAAGCAAGCTTAGGACGATTGTATGTGTTGCGGATTATTTTTCTAAGCATTTCGAGGTATGAGATTATACCTCTTTTAGGTCTCCAATCTTTTATGTACCGTTTGTTAGGTTTCCATTACTTCCTTGATATTGATGTTTCTTGAAATGTACGCTGACTTTAAATCGCATTTGAATTCGAACTCCGTCACTTACACTTCGTTCGAAATCATGATTTGATTCTCTGCTAATTCTCACATAATTATTGAATTTCATGTGAGATGCATTTGATATGAAAAGTATGATTTTTGGTGATGCATGATTTTGTAAAAGTATTTGATTACTTGAAATTCTATACCATGATCACTAAGTTGAGTTTATGACACTATGAATTATGATGCTTGTGAACGCCACTTGGCTCGTGTCTTGGTTATTTGGATATATCAATGATCTATGAGTTATGATCTATAAATTTGATCTATGAACTATGATTTATGAATTGCTTATGTGATCATGGAAATTCGGTAAGTAATCTGTTGTCATCAGCTGGTCTGGGACGGTTGATGACAATTGGTTACTCGAGTCGACTTGTTGCATTGTTATCTTTCACTTGGAATCCTTAGTATATATCTGTGAGTAGTCTATTGTCTTCAACTAGTAAAGGACGGTTGATGGCAGTGGGCTACTCGAGTCAATCATTGAGTACTTATCTTTCTTTGGATTTCCGATCTTCTATTTGACATTTGAAAACTGCTTTCGCTTATCAATTTTGAACAATGGATTTGAACACTTGATTCATCTCTGATCTATTTCTGGTCAACTCCTCCTTAGTAATCGGAGGGGTTGTATATGATCTTACTGAGCATTGTTCTCTCACCCCTTCATACTCTTGTTTCTCAGGTAATGAGTAAGATTTATTAGAGGATTTTGGCTTGGGTAGACCAAGATGACGGTTCCGAGAATTTTAGATCTAGTCATTTCTTATTGAATCACTTGATAGTACTTTGAATAAATTATTGACTCATGTTAAATATTATATTGATTTTGTATTGAATTACTTTGGGTTTATTTTTTAATTTGGTCAAGGATATTTAAGATTTATTTATTATGAGATTGAGAATATTTATGATTTAAGTTATGATTGTTAGTGACGTGGCCGAATTGTGGGACCGCGGTGTCGGTACCAATTTGGGGCGTTACAGATTGGTATCAGAGCTTAGGCTTTAGATCCTGATGGTCTTAGGATTTAGAAACCGTTAGATTTAGAAATTTATGATTGTTTTAAGATCATGATTTTTGTTCATTGAGAATGGTGGTAATTTTAAGTTTCTACTAATGTTCAGTAGAGTTTACTATCACGTTGCTTCATTGGGATTTACGTTAGATATTGTACGATGGCAAGATTGATAAAGACGACTAGAGAGATATGTAGGCCATGATCTGCGCTCTTTCGTTTGGGTAACTCCTTGAGGTATTTGAATACTTATGTCCGAGAGTAATTAGAAAAGTCTTGGTTGATCTTTAGAAATATGAGGTATTTATTTTTTCTTTCTTGGTAAGCATAATAGAATTTCTTTTTTAGTGGTTGTCATTGATTAACAAATGTTGTGTTGGATTATAAGATGCTAGTATAATAAGCATGCGTCATGAACTTATGTCGCGATATTGGAATTCAATAAATTTAGTGTATTCAATGTAATTTATGAGTCTAGTTTGAATTTCTATAGTGGATGTGTTCATTTAAATAATTTGTTTATTATTGGCTTTTATGGAAACCTTAGGATGCCATATTAGATAATATTAGAGAATGAGGCATTAATGGACATAATGGGTCTAGAAGTGGAGAAGTCGAGTAAGCCTTGCAGATATTAGGACTTCTAATTGAATTTTGAAGTCAAAGAGATCTAGTTATATTTTTTGAAGGAGATCATTTTATGATATGTGTTGTTTTGACTTGTGTCTTGGTTCGTTACACACAAGGTATGCAAATACAAGATTGAGAATTGGTAGAAAAGCTTTGTCGTACTTTGTTAGGATAAGTGTAGTGGAAATGCACCATTCCTATCTAGAAAGCGCTAGATAGCAAGTTTGTATCCTATCACATATAGTAACATCTCGCTACCCATGTATACTTAGGTGACCGTGACGTAGTGGTAAGCGTCATGTTACTTTGCCTTTGCTAACGCTTAAGCTTTAATTAATCCTAATGCTTCATACTCTGTCACACTTGTATGGCTTATAAAAATCATCACCTTACAATTTGGAAGTTAATCCTACACGTTGACTATGGCATCCATTTTAGTAACTTTAGTATTGGGATTTTGGCTTTTGAGTTTGAGGGTAGAAAGCTGGATATCGATTTGGTTCCTTTAGGCCTTCAAGATTTTGACGTAATTTTGGGTATGGCAATTGGTTGTTTACTTTTAGGACAAAGGAACTTGAGTTTTTGGTAGTGACTTTTGAAGACCCTAGCTACATTTAAGGATTTAATTAATTAGGCCTTTAAAGAGTTTTCGATCGGTGTGTGACTCAGTTCATTGAGGATAACTTGATTTTAACTCTAAGTTTTAGAAGGAGCTTGAACAACATCTAAGAACAATATTATTGGTCTTGAAAGAGAAAATATTGACGTCAAGTTATGTTGAGTATTGATCTCGATGGTACTTTAAACTAATCTCAAAGAATTGCGGTAGCTTGTGGAAAGCCTTGGAAACAAATTTCGCATGAGTACGACTTACACTATACTCTATTAAGGTATTGAAAGTTCTTTTGATGTGATAAGAGAGTGTTTGACAAGAATGTTAATGGGGAATCTAAGTTATAATATTTTGGCGTGAATAAGGAGTTATTTTGATAGGATAATAAGGTGCTCGTCGAAAAGTGTTCGAGGAGAACTTTGGTTATGATTTAATGAAAACTTAAGGTTTTAGGTTTTCGTTTAGTTGATGTCTTTTGATAATAATATATTTGCGTTAAGTGTTTCATTTTGTGCTACCTTTGGAATTAGAATCGACTCAACTCAAGGTCTTAAGAAATTGGAAAGTAGAAATTTTTGAAGTGAACTTTGTGTTCTCATAACAAGGTCTCATACGGGAGGTAACATTCATGCTGATAAAATTTAGAGGACCAAATTTCTTTTTGAGCTTCAATTAACGTATTTATTGATTTTAAATTGACATATATATGTGGGACTAGATAATCTGTCTTTAGTGAGACCTTAATCATGTTTATTGGACTAATTGAGAAATCAAGAGGAAAAAAAAGTATTTGAACTTTGTTTGAATAGGTCTGTAAGTTTAGGGACTAAACTTCTTTTAAGGGAGTGAGAGTGTAATACCCCGATAATTTTAGTTAAAATATTAATTCTTATTAATTAATATTATTATTGTTTTAGACCTATTTAATTAATAATATAATTGTTTGAGTTAATTTAATTATTTTAGAACTTATTTAGTAACAAATTAAATTAAGTTGGGCTAGGCCCACTTTCAATAATTACATTAATAATTTTGCTAAATTGGCAGTCTCTTAATTAAATATTTGGGCTGAAAGTTTCGGACTAGGGTTGAGAAATATGTTTAGGATGTGAGTATATAAAAAGAGATAATTATAGTTAAGAAAAAAAATAAAAGAAAAAGAAAAGAAAAGCAAAAAGAGAGAAGGGATTGACACTCGACAAAGAGTAAGCAAAAGGAGGCAACGGCCGGAAATCGAAGAGAGAGTCGAACAAGAGGTATACAAATTATTGTGTTTCATGTATGTGTGCTTGGGATCTATACATAAAGATTTAATATACTAGTATGCATGGCATGTGTGGATGAATTAGTTTAATATAATAAAACTATAATATTAATTGTTGTAGGAATGAGTTAATGGTTCATGAAGAATGAATTTGATTGGAATTGGTTAGTATGCATGAAATATAGGTGTACGGAATTTGGGTATTCTTGTGGGCTTTTGGGATGTATATGAAAATGATTATAGAATATATTCTTATGGATATAACACACACACACACACTTTTATATATATATATATATATATATATATATATATATATAATAGGACTATGTTGGTCGATGACGTGTAGGTGGTGGTTTGAGATTCATGCTAGGATGATGGCAATGAGTTGGTTTTGGTATTTGTGAGGAGTGGTGTTCGAAAGAGACCAAATTAAATAATTAAAAGTATATATACTTATACATATATTAGTGTGGGAGTATTAACGTTAGAAATTCTTTATTTAGACAATTTTAGTTTGTGATGTTGTTACATTGTGATTATAGAATTGGACAAGCAAGCTTAGGACGATTGTATGTGTTGCAGATTATTTTGCTAAGCATTTCGAGGTAAGGGATTATACCTCTTTTAGGTCTCTAATCTTTTATGTACCGTTTGTTAGGTTTCCATTACTTCCTTGATATCGATGTTTCTTGAAACGTACACTGACTTTAAATCGGCATTTGAATTCAAACTTCGTCGCTTATACTTCATTCGAACTCATGATTTGATTTTCTACTAATTCTCACATAATTATTGAATTTCATGTGAGATGCCTTCAATATAAAAAGCATGATTTTTTGCGATGCCTGATTTTGTAAAAGTATTTGCTTACTTAAAATCATACCATGATCACTAAGTTGAGTTTATGACACTATGAATTATGAAACTATGAATTATGATGCTTGTGAACGCCACTTGGCCCGTAGCGTGGTTATCTGGATATACCAATGATCTATGAGTTATGATCTGTAAATTTGATCTATGAACTATGATTTATAAATTGCTTATGTGATCATAGAAATTCTGTGAGTAATCTGTTGTCATTAGCTGGTATGAGATGGTTGATGACAATTGGTTACTCGAGTCTACTTGTTGTATTGTTATCTTTCACTTGGAATCCTAAGTATATATCTGTGAGTACTCTGTTGTCTTCAACTAGTAAGGGACGGTTGATGGCAGTGGGCTACTCGAGTCAATCGTTGAGTACTTATCTTTCTTTGGATTTCCAATCTTCTGTTTGACATTAGTGCTTAAACCTCAACATGTTTGTGTATCAAGATCAATCTCTTGAACCGTATGTTCAATATGATTGCCATGACATTGAAACACAAAAATAGAGATGTATATCATACTATCTTCCTTAGACACTCATATTAACTGCTTTCCCAGCAATGCTCCGTAGGGCTATATGTGCATAGTCGTTGGTCGGCATGCCAAAGTAGCATCATCAATGTCCAAGTTCATGATATAGTTCTAAGTCACATGGGGTATAATCGTGACATGGATTTGATAGTTCTAAGTCACATGGGGTGATGAAGCACACATCATTCAATCACTTTCTTAGGTCACATTATAGTCACATACAATATGATGTGTATGCTATGGCGGAACTCCCACACGAAGTAGGCATGTCATGCTCAAACGGCATACGAACCTTAGTCAAGCCGCCCTTTTGATGTCCAACCTGAGTACTTAAAAGCAGCCATTCTTCTAGTGTCTCTTTTAAGATCTCACATTTGGACTTTTTCTTGGGATATAAACCTTTATAAAAGGTCTCATCTTGGCCGTATGCCAAGACGATAAATGTAATGCCATTTGCGTACCCCCTTCGTAGATGCCAAAGACTTTTACTATCTCAAATTGCTCGCCCACCTAGCGACAAGGTGAGTTACCCGTGTGAGAGGGCCAATTCAATATCCACGACATTTGTTTAATCAAAATATATATGCTATGCAATTTCATATTAAAATATCCAATTAACATATAAAAAGGAATAAAATGAAACTGCAATTTATTCAAACGATAATGAAAATAATAATCAAATGTCAACAAAAGTGTTCTCAGAATAAATATCAATTCCTTCGAAGCCCTATACCCAACATATAATCCTGAAAGATCTCTCTAGCTAGAGGCTTAGTCGTAGGGTCAGCCAACATACTGCTAGTAGGAATATATTCTAGAACAACTTTCTTTTCTCCAACCATGTCTATAGTGAAATGATACTTGATATTAATATGTTTCATCTTCCCATGATACTTGGGATCTTTAGTGTAACCTAAAGCAGCTATGCTATCACAAGTAATGACTACAGGACGATCTACATGCGTCGTAACATCAAGATGTTGAAGAAAACTCCTCAACCACACAGCTTCTTGAACCACGTACAACTTAGCAAGAAGTGTACTCTGACTCTATCGTAGATAGGGCTCTGTCGGTTGCTACTCAAAGAGATAGCTCCACCACTAAGGAGGAAAGCGTAGCCCGAAGTAGATTTATAACCATCTACATCTCCAGCCCAATCTGTGAAACCTTTCAAGCTCAAATCCCCACCTTGGTAACATAGGGTTAGATTTATGGTTCCCACCAAGTAACACATAACCCTTTTCACTGCCATCCAGTGTTGAGGTCCAGGATTACTTTGGAATCGACTTAACATCCCAACTGCAAAGCATAGGTTAGGCCGAGTACACACCATAACATACATCACGCTTTCTACCACAATCGCATATGGAGTCGTAGACATTCTCTTTTCTCTTCTTCATTCGTAGGGTATTGGTTTGTACTAAGGACACATCCTTTTTGCATTGGAGTGACAATGGGTTTTGAGTTAGCCATGCAAAATCGCTCGATGACTTTCTTTATGTAAGTCTCTTGAGACAAACAGAGAAATATTTTTGAATGATCGCTAATGACTTTTACTCCATGCACATAGCTTGCTTCACCCAAGTCTGTCATATCGAAAAGCGCATACAACCACTTTTTAGTGGCATTTATCATCTCCATATCATTTCCAGCTAGTAGGATGTCATAAATAAATAATAACAGAATCAAGATCTTTTTCTTGGACAATTTAACATACACAAAGTGGTCTTCCTCAATCATCACAAAGCCAATTGAGGTTATCAAAAAGCGAATGTACCATTGTATAGATGATTGTTTGAGACCGTAGGTGGAACGTTTGAGTCGGCACACTTTGCGCTCTTGTCCTTTGACTCCAAAACCCTCTGGTTGACTCATATAGATCTCTCCATCTAGTTCTCCATTGAGAAAAGCAGTCTCCTCATCTTCCATTGCAGTCATCCATTCATTGTTTGTGGGTAAAGAAAGAGCTTCTTTGAACGATGTAGGCTCACTAGAATTGTAAGAAGCAGTTATGAAAGATTCCTCTTCGATCGCAAATCAATGACGAGGTATATTTCCACGTTTACTTCTTTGCTCTAGTATCAGACTCCCACTAGGATCTATACTTCCACTCGGATGAAGATCACCTTGACTCTTATTGGCGACTTCCATAGGCTTAACCTCATGTTGTACCATATGATTAGGTTGAGGCAATTCCCCACCTTTGCCAAAAGATGTTATATGTTCTTCTTCCATCTCAAAAAGTTCAAAGTCTTTCCTAACTTCACCTATCTGTGGGAAATCATTCTTAATGAAATCAACATTGCGCGACTTCGTTTCAGTCATTCCTACGTCAGGTTTTCCACTGTACATAACATAACCCTTTGAGGTATCTGAATACCTTATGAAAACACACTTCTTTCCTCTAGGGCCTAGTTTTCCAAACTTATTGGAGATACTATGGACATAACCTACACAACCCCAAGGATGAAGATGCCCCAATTTAGGCTTCTCGCCTTTCCAAAGTTCATAGGGGGTTGTGGTGACTGACTTTGAAGGCACTCGGTTAAGTATGTAGGTGGCAGTCATTAGTGCATCCCCCCAAAATAAAATTGGGAGGTTGGCATGTACCATCATCGACCTAACCATTTCCAACAATGTTCGATTCCTTCGTTCTACAACACCATTTTGTTGCGGAGTTCTAGGAATTGTCAACTGTCGGCATATTCCCTTTTTCTCACACAATTCTTTAAATTGATCAGATATATATTCACGGCCCCGATTAGTTCTAAAAGTTTTTAAGCTTTTATCCTTTTGACTCTCAACCTCTGCGAGAAAACGCTCAAAACACTTAAAAGCTTCATCGCGGTGAGAAATAAGGTAAACATAACCATAACGCGTGTAGCCATCGATAAAAGTGAGAAAGTAGGAAGCTCCATGACGTGCCTTAACATTCATTGGTCCGTAAATATCTGAATTGACTAACTCTAATAGATGTGTATCTCTTTTTGCCTTACCAAAAGGCTTTCGACAAGCTTTTCCTGCCAAACAATATTCACACAAGGGTAGGTTGACTTTAGTGAGAGACCCCAATAGGCCTTCTCTAGCCAATCTAGTCATCCTGTCTTTTCCTATATGTATAAGTCTTGCATGCCATAACTCGGAATTAGAATCATCATAAACCATACAAGAATAAGAATTAATAGAAGAATTATGAGAATCCAACAAATCTAATTTAAAGAAATTATCTGACAAAAACCATGTCTCAAAATCTCATCACCAAAACAAATATACAAGTGATCATCACTAAAATTAAAAGAATATCCATGTCCTAGCAATTGTACTACTGATAATAGATTATGTCGAATTTCATGTGCATAAAGAACTTCATGAAGAGTCAGTGTGCGTCCATTCTGCAATTGAAGTTGGTATGAGCCAACTCCTATGACTTCAACAGACGAACTGTTTCCCATGAAAATTATTCTTGTACCCGCAGGAACTTTTCGATAATCTACAAATCCTTCTCGATCCTTCGTCACATGTTTGGTCAAGCTTGAGTCTACAATCTACACAGGGAGAGAGTCAGCTAATAAAACATGAGAGAAAACATAACTTTGCAAGGAAATAGGATTAAGGGATACCTTCTTGGGCTCAGGACAAGTCCAAGTAAAATGACCCAAGGTACCACAGTTGTAGCACTTCTGCTTAGCAATATTCTTTTTACCACTTCGACGTTTAGCAATCTTGTCACTTTTGAGGCCCAAATTCTGAGTCTTCTTGTCTTTAGTTTGTTTCTTGCATTGCCACTATGGCTTGCACGGACCCTCAAGGGAAACAAGAGCAAGGTCACGAGTCGTAACACTTATCACGCGATTCGCTTCATGACACTCAGCCTCAAGCTCAACGTGGCAAGATACATCTGTAAAAGTCTGAATGGAGTCCATATGAGTCAGAATACGCCTCAAACTACTCCAAGAGTCAGGAAGTGAACGAATCACTGCTTGAACCTACTATTCATCTAGATAAGATACAACCAGCAACCTTAAGCTCACGAATCATTCCAGACATCTCGCGTAGTTGTTCAGGAATGGCACGTTTCTAGTCAATCTTATACCTTTCAAACTTGTAAGTCAAAGTCCTCAACTTTATTGCAGAAGTATTCACATAAATAAGCTTGATTTCATCCCACATATGTTTTGTAGTTAGGCAATCCTTAAATTTCCCAATCATATCATTATGTATGCTACTCTACATAGTAAAGTGTGCACATCGATCTTTCTTTTTCCACTTAAGGAATTCATGTATATTTTGGCGATGCTGGGTGATGGTCAAGTTACCCATCTCTGGTTCTTTCATCACAATATCTAGGTTGTCAAGAACCGGTTGCTCATTTAGCAAATACGTGATTTTCCTTTGCCAAACACTATAGTTGGTGCCATCCAATTTCTCACCCTTGTTAAGGTCAGCGATTGCATATTTAGAAGTCATTTCACTACAATTTAATGTATGAAAAAAAAACATAAGCATAATTAATTGTCGTTTCGGGCTCTAAAATTGCGATTGGGACTATACGAGACCCAATAATTTTATTTTCAGTAGTGAAAATATTTATGTACATGTTATGTGCTTTGATAGATTTGTTCTATCTTATTTCTTTTATTTAAATTATCAATTTATGAATATTTTATGCACTGAAAAACCAAAAATATATACTTCCAAGTTGAATTGATCAAAACAGAGGCCACAATTAGACTCAGAAGGCCCAAATTAGTCTAGACTCTCTGGAGGTGAGAAAAAACGGTGGTCGTTTACGCACTCCATGCGCCACCGCCAAGAGTGGGCGTCACTTTAATGACACATAAGCGATGATTGGAGGCTTAGTCAGCCCTAGGGCTGACGTGGCAGGTGACTGGACTGATGATGTGGTAGATGATGTCATTGATGATATCATCATCTAGCTTCAAATTAAAATGGGCCCACCGTGGTGACGTGGCAATCACGTTGACTGGTTGACTGATCTTCCGTCTCACTCGCCCAGCCGGAGAGTGTAATCCACCCGTCGCCTTCCCGAACTCCGATGGGGTCGCGAATGGTGGCGTTGGATTCGTATCGTCAAGTACTTTCTAGTCGTGTACTGTTTGCACCGAAAGGAGTGCCACAAGAGGCACGTATATCAAGACCAAGAGTGGGGATCGTGGGACGCCATTTTTATAACCCAGAAAATCGATTCGCGAACGTGATCCGTGAGCCAACTTCTCGAGGTCGTAGAATGTTCATTTTAAGTCCAAATTAAGCATATGATATGTCTTTAGAAAGCCCTTGCGGAGTACTACAAGTACAGACCATAAAACTACGGTTTTACAAAAAATCAACATGTCAAAACAACATGCAAAATTTTGGAAAAATCAATTTTCAACAAAACTTGGGTTTGCGATATCTTGAAACATACCCAACAGATTTCAACGAGAATTTAGTATGTTGTTGACCTCGTCATAGGGAACTCAGACATATAAAATTTTCTCAAAAATAAAATCATTTTACACATGATATAATAAAACTCATTTGGTTCGTTATGGGTAAAACTTTTAAACAAACTAAAAAACAAAAGCATGCAATTCATGACATAACAAAATGAGCAATAAAGCATATAGGCTTTGATACCAATGAAGGTTATATATACCACAAGTTCATTATCTAAAAGTAATCATGAGTTACCTCGTGCGAACTTAAACTTTGAGCGAAGCGGAAGACTTTCTACTTGAACTACGATCTTCGTATGTCACGATCAACAATCCTACAAGTCTCTCTCGTCGGATTGATATCATGTAGCATGAATATCAATCTCTGGTTCACACCACAAATCTATGTCTCTCGATAGTTAGGCTAGAGGGAGTATTTGGTGAGATAGAATATAGGAGAGAGATAGAGAAGGCGGCCTAGAAGACATGTTCTTCTTAGCTAGGCGTGTAAATCCAATTAGGGATTTATCCCTTTAGTTGCCATATTTATATTATATTACAAGAAACCCTATTTCTTATAGGTTAAGTTAAGTCAATCCCGAACCCCTTCAATTAAGAAACTAATCAACCTTTAATAATATAAATATATTCCATGTGAGTGGAAGTAAATAATCGGGCCACAAGCCCAATTGCTAACAAATTCCAATAGACTATTTTGCAGTTGCGATATGCGGCTGGTGTGAAGGACATGCTGGACGTATTTCATGGGGGAAGAGTTTCCTCCCCAAAACTATATTGTCAAGGAGGTTAAACTAGCTAGCCAGTATCGTTAATTCCGTGTTACTGAGTTTTAACTCTTTGTATCCGGGTTATGCGATTCCATCGTTCTAATTCAAAAGGCCGCATTGTTCGAGGCTCCAGACTTGCCTCTTTGTCTTTAAGTCTACAAAGTTTATGGTATTCAGTTTAGCTAATTCTCTATCACATGTGATAGATGCGTTTTATACGCATCTATGAGATACTTATTTAGCTTAGAAATAGTGATTCCACGAGGCTTTTGACTACTAATATATGTTTTGGAGCTTAATTGTGAGTTTCAAGGTTTTGGATGAATTTATGGACTTCCTGAAGGTTTTATGTGAAGATTTGAAGAAGGGTGCAAAGTGCAAAGTCTGAATAGAAGAAGGATCAAAAGAACAGAGACCCTTTGTGGCCACTTTGCATGAGGACCTTGCCCCCGCAAGGTCCACAGAAAGGCACCCAAGAGGAATCAAGAACCTTGCGGCCGTATGCCTCTAGTACCTTGCGACCACAAGGTAGGCCGACTTTCAAAGACGGGAATTTTAGTCCAATTCTATTTCTTTCCCTGTAACTTTTAGTATAAATACAAACCATGTTGCCCTAAGCTCGGGGTTTGACTTTAGACCAAAATTTAGCATTAGGATACAGTTTTTATCAGTTTGTAATCATAGTTTTAGAGATTGTTCATATATCCTTTCATCCATCTGATTAGTTCGTCGTCAAGGATGAACTAACCGCTCATAATCTAGGAGGTGGAGGTAACGTGTATCGAATCTTTTGCTCTTGAGTATGAGATGAAGGATGAACACATCGTTAGTCTCGACGCAGTCCTCAACGAGAATGATTTGGCCGGTTGAAATCGAAGATGAAGAAGGTCGTTAGTTAGGTCGTCGATGGCTAGAACTTCATCCAGTAGATTCAATAACTGGTCCATTTTCGGAATTACAGTTTCCTAAGGGACTAGGGTTTTAGGGGTTTGATCAAGATTTTAATTTAGTATGAAAGAAGAATTTGCATTTGGAGGTTTAGTGTGTTTGGGGAAAGATTGATTAATTTTCTTGGGTTTCTAATCTGCAATTGGTTTGGCATCTAGGCAGGAATGCGAACTATTCGGGAAACTGGGGTTCTATGAATCGGGGAAGATGGATTGTGTTTTCAAAATGAATTTGTAGGGGAAGAATAAATAGGTAAGGGTATGGCGATCTCTTGCTCTGATACCATGTTAAAGATAGATAGTGGCCCAAGAAGCCCAATTACATTGTAAGCCTAATTGAGCCTTTTAGCTTAGATATAAGAATCTTCTTGTAATAGTTTTTAGATTTAATTCAGAAATACAATCTATCCTCCTTATTCTGTGAACTCTCTTCTCTCTCACCTCCAGTCACCACCCTCAATGGTGGTGGTCCGACAGCCTTCATTCCTAAAACCTTCTTCCTTTACAAATCATGACAGTATTAATTTAAAATAGAGCAATGTTAGAGCCACTCAATGCGTACTCAAATTTGTGTACCAAATTATGTGACATCTTATGTGTCATATTATTAACATAACTTTTTAACTCATATATAGTGGAGCCCATAAAATGTCAAATAGGATGACACGTTAGAAATTATATCATTTAGCGCACAAATTTGAGTACACATGGAGTGACTCTGGCATTACTCTTTAAAATAACTTAAGTCTACTCGCTTAATGTTTTGAGAATTAAAAACAAAGGGAGTAGATAATGCTTCATTGATAGGAAATACAGAAATACTAGTCTGAATTACAGAAATAACTTACAGGATTAAAATCAAATACGAACTGATCTACATAGCATATATCAACAATCCAAGTTGTCTAACATAGGGTAGAAATATCAAACTTGAAAAATCCACCCATCATTTTAAGCAGTTGGATAGGATGAATCAGTAGCAATCCCACAGAGGCCTTCTTTAGCTTCAACATCTCTTTTCATCAATATGTATCCCTCGACACCCCAATCTGTTCCCCATGAATTCTTAACTATCCAATATTTCGTCCCATCTTCGGTTGCTCCGTACCCAACTGCAGTAACTCCGTGGTCTGGTTGAACTCCACAATCTTCTCCCGTATAGACCCCACTAGAATAGAACTGAAACGACTTACTACTGGCTTGGATCGACACCGATACTGGCTGATTTGCCACTGCCTTCAGAAGTGCATCCTCGCTGTTGGCGGGGACCTTCTCGTAACCGGTGATCTTGGCTGCACTTATTGCTTCATTGCTTTTGTTGCAAGTTCCGTCCTCTCCGGTGTAAGGATAAGCTGCCTCGGTGTTGATGCCTTTGTTTTGTACGATAAAACTGAATCCATCCTCCATCATCCCTCCATTACAGCCATCGCTTTGGCCGCCCTTGTCACAGTCCACTAGTTCTTGTTCCGACAGAGAGATTAATTTTCCAGTTTTGATTTGATTAATCCCTTCGGTGGCAGCTACTGTGGAAAAAGCCCAACAGCTTCCTACAAAGAGACGAATAAAACGAATACTTTTATGACGAATTGGTTTCTAAAAATTGAAACTTATTGTAGAAGATAATTCTAGTTGCCTTACCACAAGATTGTTGATCCTTGATAGGGGTAACGGCCCCGTTGCTCCTCCAGTCCACGCTAGACGGAACGGAAGTCACATTTTCGTACCTAAAAGAAGTGGAATAGTTAGGACGGGACGCCGATGGCGCCAACTTGCATCCACTGTGAACGGCTCGGAACTCGTCATTTGTTTTGTCGGCAAACCCGTTAACGGCCAACTTATAAGGGTTCCTACCAGCAGCATTAAAAGATTCTATGAACTCCACATTGTCCTTGAATATCTTAAAACGCTTTTCCTTGTCTGCATTGTCCTTATAGACACGTCCGAATCGAACCATCCAATGCTCGTGCCTTTCAGACATCATCAATTCTTGATGTAGCGTACGGGATGTGGCGCGACATATCCAGAACCCGACGACGAGGAAAGCAGCGAGAACAAATTTTCTCTCGAGCGATAGAGCCATTGTACTGAAATTTTTACTAGGTAATTGAAGTGTGGTACGGCTTCTATGTTTGAGATACTGTAGTATATATAGGAGCTGGTTGTACGTACAAGTTCAAAAATCAGATGTAGCAATTGAATTCAGTCATATTTTCAATATTCATTCACGCAAATCAAAGTCCTAACTTTTAGCTTTGGCATGCAACCAATCTGGAAGAAATCATGGGATTTGGTCTGTGAAAGATCTTTCTAACAAAAAACGAGGGATTGAAATACTCTTTTCATTCCAAAAATAAGTTTTCATTTTTAAAATTTTCAGCTTGTTATAATTTGCATGATTATTTTTTTAAATGATTTTTGCCAACTATCATATCCAGATGCATTTGGACCTAATGTTATGCATGTAATGAGGCAATGAGCAAGTAAAAAAAATCATTTTGGACCGAAAGATAATAATATTACAAGCTAAAGTTTGTAATATTAATACAAAATTTAATATTAGTGTGATGACCCGATCCGGATTCTAACACAAAATCTCGAGATCCTGCCGTCGGAACTAAAACAAATAGACGACAAGCACTTGCTAAACAATGGTTCAAGTCGAACAATCGAGCTAACAAGCTCTGAACATGAACGTAAAGCCGTATTAAAATACGGAATTATAAAAATCGAATCTGCGGAAGCAATAATGAAATGAATCCCCGAGCTATAAGGCTCAAAACCAATACCAAATGAAACCAAGAGAGACGATTGTCTCACGAGGGGAAAACAAAACTCACGTGCCGCAACTTTGCAGACACAAAACAAACCATCGGCACTCCAGGCCGGCGTTTCAACAAAGAACCAACTTGATATAACAATGACCCAACGACTAAATCATACCGGGGTTAACAATAGCAACAACAAGAATAATGAATGCCCCGAGGCTACTGCTTACCCAGGAGGCAACTGAATAAATACTATAAGATGAAGTATACCAGCTCGACTACATAAGTCAGTAACAAAAAAAAATCCAACAAGACCAAGAATAAACTACCCGACAGTAAAGTCTATATAACTTTACACAACGTCGTCCTCAACAGGAAAGAAGGACAAATAATAATAATAATATACGGCAAAACTGGACTCTACGAGTTATAACTCGAAAGAAACGGCAACTAGATAAGCATGAACCACCCGACATCAACTCAGCTATCCATCCGCTGTGCACTACTATATATATTCAGGATCTACTCGGCCTCAACGAGGCTAACGAATAACTGCACACTAAGAAACAAAGCATTGAGTAAATCATAATGATTCAGTATGCTACTATAAATAAAAATATAACATAATACAAATATGTCATTACGTTATTACGACGAAAACTCATGAAGACGTGTCATATGCTTTAAATACTCCACAACATAACCTTTCTTTCTCATTTACTAAATCGTCCAACTGAACCAGGTGTGAAATTCCCTGCTCATAAACAAACCAAATCAATTAGAATGAACTTTCATAAAAATCATCATATACAAATATGCATATCGATATATATATATACACACATCAAGCACCTCATCTAAAACATCATGTATAAATATGTATATGTATATATATACACATCAAGTTTCTCATATAATCATCATGTATAAGTATGTATATATATATATATATATATATATATATACACACACATCAGATTTTTCATATAATCATCATCAAAACAAACATGGTCATTTAGATCTCACATTCCAATTAACATTTAATTGTCACATAAGTGTTCATAGTAAGCCATATATGGGATAGAGAAGATACTGAATCAATGTCGTTGTGTTGCTCCTACAATCACAAACATTAAACTGTTTCGGTCCTGAGATACATGTGATTGGTGTATCAAAGTATCAAGCTCTCTACTAGAGTGCCGAGCTCTTCACTCGGGAAAATAGCACTAGCCAATGCGCCATTTTGGTTACGACAATGGGGGTTACTTCCCCACTGTGGCCAACAGTGGAGAGGTGTGTGAACCGTATCCGGTATGGAGATACATTGTAACAACGAATCCTATAATTCGTGAAGACAATGCATCGTCCCACCATCAACGTAAAAACTCAAGTAATGCCAGCTGAACTTATATGCAATGCACAAGTAGATGTTTGCTTGTCAATCTCAAGTAGGTAAATAACTCTACTAAATTCACATGATTATGCATATCATTGCTATAATCACAAAATCACATAATGAGTCTCAAAATCCCAAGTGTCATGTAAGTACACTTAAATCAACAAAAACTCCAAAAGCTAGTAAACTTAGTCAAATTGATTCTAAACGTTGTAAGATCTCACTATGATACTCGTAAGGTTCAATTGTTCTTTAAACTCGACTTTATTGAGTCTTTACTACACTTTCATCCAAATAGGGTATTAATGTTATTTGCACTCAGGCAAAACGCACCTTTGGGCCACTGTACTTATCAAAACATTGCAATTAGGCCACTGAGACTTCAAAATTTTTGGTGCGGCCACTGTACCAAACTTATCTTGCATATTAACCATATTTTTGGATGGACGTTAAGTTTAACCGTTAAGTTATGTTAAATGTCTATTTTGCCCTCATCTTCTTCATCATTCCACATTTTTCAAAATATGTGGTTATTTGTATTAATTTATTATTGATTTTCCATTTCAACAAAAGCTACTTAGCTAATTCCACCAAAATTTTCCTATGAGGGTTCTGAAATTACAAACAAAAGTACCACCAAGTATACCCTCATTTTACGGAGACCTCGAGCAGCTTTTACAAGATTAAGGATGCTATTCCTTCCACTCCTGTAATTCTTATTTGTGAAGACCTTGAGCATACAATCCTGCCAGAATATAGTGAGAAAAGTTCAATTTCCCTAAAGCAATTGAGCTCGAATTGCTCTCCAATTTTCCAGATCTGGGTTACACCAATTTTCCAGATCTGGGTTACACCAATATCCGATTACCTCGTCAAAATCGAGTGAATCCAACGCACTAGGAAGCCAGAATTGAAGATCGATTTGGCCCCGCAAAAAATTCGGTGGATTGAGTTCGGCGACTCGCCCAAGAAAAATCGCTGGTGATAAGCATGCGGGGAAAGGATACATTACAGGGAGTGCGACAGGCGTCGGGGAAAGTATGCGGCCGAGATCCGATCCAAACCGATGCGGGTCTAGAGTTTGGTTAGGGGCGTGGACGCATATGGCCATTGAAGTGCGGGGCTTACGACAAAGCGGCTTTCAGCAGCAAAGCGATTTTGAATTTTCCTCTCGAGTAAGCGGGGTTGAAGAAATCATGCACTGTCGTGCCTGCCATTGACGGCAACAAAAAATGAAGTAGAGAAGCTGAGGAGACTGTAGTTGTAAAGAAGGAGAGGTTATCGGAGTTGGCTTCGCCGTTGACGCCATCATGTTGGACGGCGGTTTGGGATCAGAATGGAAGTGGTTTTTTTATGTACCTCCATTGTAGACTTGTAGCCATTATCTCCACACCCGTCATGGCTGCCCCCCTCTCTCTCCAAAACTTCTCTCAAATCTGGGTTAATGGGTAGATCAAGAACATATGGAGGGAGATCTGGGTTTCAGAGGGTGATAATGATGAAGACGAGGGCAAAATAGACATTTAACATAACTTAACGGTTACACTTAACGTCCATCCAAAAATATGGTTAATATGCAAGATAAGTCTGGTACAGTGGCCACACCGAAAATTTTGAAGTCTCAGTGGCCTAATTGCAATGTTTTGATAAGTACAGTGGCCCAAATGTGTGTTTTGCCTTGCACTTAAAACCCTTCTTTATGTTCTCAATTCAAGCTCAACTAGGTTCTTGTTTCATTTAGAACCCTAATTTAAGAAGTTCTCAAGTCCACCTATTAGTGAAATCCTAGGTTAATCATAACCAAAACATTTCTTAGTTCAACAAGTTCACACATCAAATTTCATTGAAACCTTAAAGTATTTAAGAGTAAATCATGCTTCAAGCAAAGATACACAATATGCATTATAAGTCATATTCATCAAGTATGGAGAATCAATCATTAACAAGTATCACAATTATGCTTTCAAAAGGCATAATATCAAATAGGCATAGATGTTTATTTATAATATAAATCCAAGTAAAGTGCATAACTTAACAAATAATAAACCACTCAAGCATAGAAATCCATTTCTTTTATGAATCTAGGTTAAACCTGTAACTTAAAAAGTAACATCTCATAGATTATATTTCCTAAAACTCATTCTATAACGATAATTCATCCTATATTCCCAAATCCACTATATGTCATGTATTATTCATAAACCAATCTTAAGAAGTTTAAATATTATGATTCATACATATTTAGAAACTAGACATTTTAAGCTATTATTTGTTATATTGGCCTGGCAGTGTAGTGTAGGTTTTTGTATTAAGATCAACGAGATTATATCTCTGTCCTTAAGACAAAAACTAGAAGCCGTGTTCTAGATCTGTACAGCGTGATTCTAGTGAGTCTCCCAGGATATTGATCTTACCGTGATTGAATGATGGCAGATCTTCAATACTTCAATCACCAACGAATGCAACCGTTGTTGTAATCTCTGTAGGGCAGAAGGGAGAGTAGTGTAGAAAGAGCAGAATTTTTCGATACCAAAAATATGTTTGAAGGCTGTATTTAAATGGCAGTTGGGATGACAGTTGGGAACGGTTGGAACAGAACAGTCACAACTGTTCAAACAGACACAATCTTTGGGATGACAGTTGGCAGTTATGTTTGTCTCGAAAGGGACACAACAAAGGCAAAACCGATTGCTTGTCTCACTGAGTCGGTGAACTTCAACCTATACAAAAGGTTCATCTTGAAAAGGGTCACACACCAAATGAACCGTTAGCAAAAGATAGGTTCAGCGAGCCGGCCAGACCGACCAACCAACTGAGAGCCGGCGGCGGGCGGCGGCAGCCGTGTTTGGACCTACACCTAGGTAGGTCTTCCTCCTACACAAAGTGTAGTGGCCCAAGGGCGAAAGTAAAGCCTCAGCTACTACCTTATAAGGTAGAGCTTGTTTCATTGTTCCCAATGTGGGATTCCCACATTATACACTTACATAACTTAGTTTATTCAAGCTATTGGAAACCAAGTTTCCAACAATCCCCCACATTGAATAAGATATCATGTAAGTTGATGACATATTGATATTCTGAGAATACAAGCTGAGTAGCTAGAGTGGAAGAGGTGGCTTTTGGCTTTGAACTTTTCCTTATGAGTTACTATCGGAGGAAGACACTAATCGGTGGGTGGTGTCTTGGGCCGGCCGGTGTTTGATGTCAACCAAGACAATAGTATTCACATAGCTGCCCTGAACAACGTTTGATTCTACGTTGTGTTCATTTTGGCCTGAATGCTTCACGGTTACGTGAATGTTGTTAGAAGATTTTGCCTCGAAATTTCCATAAGATCGGCCGATCTAACATTCATGGTGATTTCTTATAAGGGTGTATCCTGTCAAGCATTCTCGCTTGATCAAATCAAGTCACAAGAATCAAAGCAAGGCTTATCCTAAACCGTGACAGTAACACTAGTGTTTTCACCATAGGAATGAGTAGGAGCGTGAGTCCGTTAGTTTTAACACAGTGAGATCAATTAGTTTGGTTGTCCCTTTGAACCTGACCATGGGGTTGCCAATCAACTAGGTGGGTTTTCCGCTGCTGTTCTTTATTTCATAGGCTTGAGGCCCATTCCCTTCGATGAACCGCATACTAACTCTCCGACAATCCTTTAGTTAATGGATCCGCTAGGTTGTCCTTAGATCGAATATAATCGATGGTGATCACGCCTATCGAGAGTAGTTGCCTAATCGGTATTGTGTCGCCGCCTTATATGGCGGGACTTACCATTATACATGTTATTTTGTGCCCTTCCAATTGCGCTTGACTGCCGCAATGGATGCAATGGCCGCGCTTACGCCGAATATTTTCAGCGAAGTTACGTAACCATTCACCTTCTTACCGCTTTATCTAAGCGATAAATTCGTTCCATAAAGACCTTGCAATGCAAGTCTGCTTGGAAGATTTCCATGCAATGGCACCGCCACCAAGAGTGAATACAAACCACTTGTTGACTTGGAGTCGTTAGTATCGTAAATCCAAGCATGCCATCGTATCCTTCAATAACTGCCGGATACTGGAGTAATGCAAACCCGTAGTTTCCGTATCGAAGATATCTAAGAGTCCTTACAATGGTTCCTTTCTTCATTGATCGGGCCGGATTACTAAACCGACTCAATCGGTTAACTGCTTATGCGAGGTCGTATGCGCGTGCGGTTAAATAAGATACATAAGACTCTCCAATGATTCGAGAGTATTCAATTTGAGATACGCCTCGCAGGTTCTTTTTGAGATGTGTTAGGTCTATTGGAGTCTTAGCAATGCTTGTATCACCAAGCTAAATCTAGCAATTTCTCAATATAATGAGATTGTGATAAAACTATCTCCTTGGATGTTCTAGATATTTAATATCTAGGATGACATCGCTAACCCTAAATGTCAACTGGCCACAACATCTTTTGGTGTCTTTGATCATGTTATTGCTACCAATAATTAACATATCATCAACGTAAAGATAATGATGTAACATTGTTGTGTATTCTTGGCCAGATACACAATTCTTGTCACATTCATTAGTCTTGAAGCCATTAGCAAGTATAACGCCATTTATCATTGCGCTTGCTTTAGAC
>CM028379.1:8224153-8347678 GCA_013146195.2 Codonopsis lanceolata
ACTTGAAACGAGTCAACACCGCTGTGCCAATTGCTGGTATTTAGCCAATATTGGGTGGTTTGCTTGATTCACCCAAGATTTGTTTTACCACCAACCGAGAGTCGCTTGAGATCACTATATTTTCAGCCCCTCAGGCTAATGCGAGCTCGATTCCAAATGACGGCTTCATACTCTACCGGTTATTCGATGTTTTGAACCTGAATCTTACGCCCATGTCGATTTCTCCTCACCAGTGGATACTCAACGCTAATCCAGCTTCCACTCCTTTCTCGCTCTCCCTAGATCCATCTACAAACAAGGTCCAATATAAAGTGGCCTTGTTTTCGCTTGCTTCTACCGATGTCGTCGCTTCCATGTTCGCCGCCGGTGACTTGTCGAGCATTTTCTGCCGCCTTCCGGCCGAGTAAACGAGGTCTCAGCTATGAAGTCGGCCAAGACTTGCGCCGATCGCTTCTCCTGCCTCATAACCGATGTCATACCCCGAAAGTTCTACTCGACCACTTCAACATCCCGCCCGCCATATCGGGTTTGTGCATAATTTTTCTTAAAGGAAAATCTGTATACTATGATCATACATACCGAAGTAAGCTTTTAATTTTCAAGAAAGAATGATCAAAGCGAGAACCAATTTTTCAACTTCCAAATATCTCCTTCCACATCTGTAGTTGCATGAGAAACGTAGATCGGCCTCGAATGTTGTTTTCCTTCTGACCAAGATCAAGGCGATCCGAGTCTCGATGCAGCCAAGTAAATATACAACTTTTCCTCGGGCATTGGGATCGAGAAGTGGTGGTCGGCCTAGATACTCTCGAGTTCTTCAAAAGCTCTCAGGCAATCCTTTGTCCACTCAAATCGCTCTCCTCCTTTCAATACCTTAAAAAGGGTAGGCTCTTTTCACCGGATTTGGCGATGAAGCTACCGAGAGCCGTGATCCACCATTAAGTCATGGACATATTTAATCGAGGATGGTACATCCATGGTCGCTGTGCTCTTATCTTTTCTCGATTAGCCTCATTCCTCTCTCATTCACCATATAGCCGAGGAACTTTCCCTCCTGTCACACCAAACGCACACTCGTCGGGTTGAGCTTCATCTTGTTTTTCAGATTTGAGAAGGTTTCTCTCAAATCTTTGGCATGGTCGGAATGCTCGCTTTGATCACCATGTCATCACTGGCTTCCACATTTCCGCCTAACCGGTCCCCCGAACACTTTATTCACCATTCTCTCGGTATGTAGCCCCCTGCTCTCGAGGCCAAAGGCATCATTGTGTAGTATACAACCCGCCGGCTGCTCGAAATGTCCGTGTACCTCGGCCAACCACATCCGGATCTCGATGATATCCTCAATATGCATCTACAAAACTCGAATTTTGTGCCCCGATATGGAGTCCACAAGCTGGTCGATTCGTAATGGGTACCAATCTTTCGGGCAAGCTTTATTTAGATCGGTAAATCTACACACATTCGCCATTTCCTCAAGTATTTTTTACCATAACTACATTTGCTATCCGTAGCATACAAGACTTCTTTAATATTTGGCTTTCAACAACTTCGACACTTCTTCCTCGATAGTCGCTGCTTTTTCCATGGAAGATTCTGTGCCTTTTGTTGTATTGATGAAGTCTGGTCGATGCTCAATCGCATAGCGACGCCCCGCCACTCCCTCCATATCGCCAATCCTCCAAGCGAACACATCCAAGCTTTTAATAGCTTGATGATCGCCGCCGCTTCCTGGGGATTTCTTCCCTACCTGACTTTCGCTCGGGAAATCGAGGTTGATCACAATTTCATCTAAATCGCATTTGGCTCGATGGCCTGGGTGATGATCAATGTCCAAGCTTTCAATGGTGATAACTTTGGTGACTACTTTTGTGTGCTCTTCAGCCATTGTGCCGATTCAGAGGTCGCCCCTCGCTTCTGAGCGAGCCATGCCTCCCGCCGCTTATTCCATGGAAACGACAGACCCATGCTCCTCAACTCAGGTCTCAGTTCAAGGCGAAATGCCCTGTACTGCTTTAACCTTATGCTTGGTTGGTTCAGAAATGCTCATTATTTCCTCTTCTGTTTCTCGACTTCTTTGGTCGACTCATGATTTCGACCACCTCTCCTCGGGCAAGGAAATCACCACCTTTTCTTTTTGGGTTTTCTCCTTGTAGATATACTCCAAAGTACTTGAGGCATCATTCAAGACCATTCCGATCCCCTTTTCAGCCGGATACTTGATTCTTTGATGGGCCATGGATGCAACCATTTGAAATTTTGTCTGGGAGGGTGAACCGAGGATGGCGTTATATGGGGATGGCAGATCGAGCACTAGAAAATCAATCTCCTCCGTTCGAGGAGTATTGGTTTCTTCCCCAAGGATCACTGATAACGTGATGATTCCTTTGACTGCCACCTTGTGCCTGCGGAAACCTTTCTAACTGCACGCCGCCGGCCTCGAGGTGGGCGTTCCCCCCCATTTCCTTAAAGCATGCGTAATACAGGATATCCCTTCCTGCTCCTGTATCTATGAGGACCCGTTTCACTTCGCTATTATGAATCCTCATCCGCAGAGTCAAGGGTTGTCGGCGATGCGGGCCTCAAGCTAACCGCGAGCTCGCCAGCCAAAGGTAATTCCTCCCGCTTCATCTGATCGCAAGTGGCATCATGTGAACCACATGCTTCAAATTGTAAATCATGTTTTTTAGCTGGGTTCCACTTGGTGCCGCCTCCCTGATCGTGTTAATCACGTTCCTTGGTCCTCCGTTATCTGGCCGAGGATTTTGATGTCTTTCTTGCTCTCTCGGCCTATCTTGCTGGTCACTTCCTCTTCGCTCAAACCTTCTGAGCTCGCCCCTATCTATCAATTTCTGGATGGCCTTTTTCAGATTAATGCAATCCTCGGTCGTATGGCCGACATCTTTATGGTAGGCACATCGTTTGTTGGGGTTGCGAGGATACCGTGTTTCCTTCAATGGGTAAGGTCTACTAATTTTATCCTGATCGAGCAGGACATTCATGATGTGCTCACGGCTGGCATTGAGTGGTGTCCAGTCAACATCGTCCCACAGGTTTTTCCCTCGATTGTCCTCCTCCTTATTACTCGATCCTCGACCACCTTTGTTCGAGTGGTCCTGCTCTTTCTTCTTTCCCTCTTTCTTCTCATTGCCCTCCTTTTTCGCATCTTCGGTATTGATTACCCGAATTGCGGCGTACATTTCCCCAACTGAGGTTTGTCGCAAGAAGATCATTTCCCCGCCTCATCGGCCCCTCGTTCAGTAGGCCGGAGATGAAACACATTTTAATCGATTCCTCCGAAATATACAGATTCGGTCTACCATGGCCATGAACCCGTCCATGTAGAGTTGGTTGGATTCATTAATCCTCCTGTTGATCCCACACGTCGGTTTGCTTCTTTGGCTCGAGTCCCGCCGAGGCAACCGGGTTGACAAACATCCGCTCTAAATTGTCCCAACTTTCAACGGAATCCAATGGCGTTCAGATACCATTTCGTAGCCTTCCCTTTCAATGTCCCCGCAAAATCTTTCCCCAGCATCCTCGCCTCCTGAGCAATCTGCTCATTTTCACCTCAAAGCTTGTCATATGATCTACAAAGATTGGTGAGGCCTTCGTATGGCTCGAAAGTAGGAATCTTTTTATCCGGGAGGGAGCTTTCCTCATTCTTTCTTGAACGGGCCATTCTTGGCGTGAGGCAATAACATAGGTTTTCCTTCTCCATGGCCTCTAATCGGCCTTTCAAGAATTTGACCTCCCGCTCGACGGCCAAAGAAGGCTTATTGGTCGATACCAGACTCTGGTCGTTGCTCCGACCACTCTTGGGTACCCCTCCCGATTGTTGGAATGTGCAATGCCCACATGTTCCATTTCGTTTGCTTCTTTCCTGCCTGATTCCCCTTCCTCGCCTCCTTTCTCGTGCTCGTGAGCGCTTTGACTCGTTGGGAAATGTTAATCGGCTTTGAACACCGGGCTTAGGTGCTTGCTTGCCCGCCCGCTTCCTAACCTCGACCTTACACCGGGCCGGATATAGCTTTCTCCTTTCCCTTCCCTTTGAGGTAGCGCCGTATGGTTGGGTTCGCCGTTTTGAGGCTTAATCGTAGTCGTTATCTTTTGGAGCTCGAACATCTTGAGCTCAGCCTCTTGGATTCCTCGCGAGGTAAGATTTCTGGCTGCTCCTGCATTTTACCTCTACGAGGAGCTTTTCTTGCTCACTGGGTCCATCCCCCTCCGCTCGAGGTTGATCCACTTGAGTTTCTTCGCCTACGCGACACTTTGACGACACTCTACCGACCTGGCCGTTGCTTTTGAGGTCATCGGTTCTATATCCACCGCAATTTGCTTGCGGTGAGGGTGGTAGTTTGTTCGCCTCCCGATTGGTTTTGCTTGGTAGAGTCCTGTTGATCCATTGATTATGTATTCGTATTTTACTTTGACGATTCCCTTAGAACGAACCACTTGATCACGCCACGAAGACGGGTGATCGAAATGGGCAAATTCACGTAATGGACCCGAGCCGACGTGTCCCGCCTCGTGGTCACGGTGTTGTCAGGTACCGGAGGTACCGATTTGCCGAGGATATCTGGGCTTTGGTTGATGATCTTTGTTAGTGAGTACCTGAAAGTAAGACTACCGTTAGGGTGCTGGGGGTCTCCCAGCTACAGCCCTCAGGTGTGAGAGTCAGTAACAAGGTAGTATATGGTATGCCTGAGCTAGGCTCCTTAACTTCCTGGCCGTTGCATGAGAGTAATCTCTTTGTGTGTATTGTCTATCACCGCCAGATAATAAGTTTGTAATCTTAAGTTATCTTACCTTTCTTGAAGGGAAAGGCTTCCTTTTATAGTAGCCTAGATTTGGGATCATGATTGGTATGAGGGTCCCAACTGGTGGGATTTGTTCCCTGGTCGGCTTTGGCGCCTCGAGTGGTCAACCTGTGCAGTATGCAGCGAGGATTCAGTAGGCTAGTAAGCCGATAAGGTATGGCGGCTTGCATGGCTTGCTCTGGCCTGTGGGAAGGCACCGGATGCTATGTACGTGCTACGGGCTAAACCTGCCTTATCCCAGAGAAACCGCTTGGCCGAAAGCATAGTGATCCTCGACCATATGGTCGGCATCGATTCATGGTTGCCTCTGTCATGCTCTGGCTAATTATGGTCGCCGCATTTCGCTCGTTGGTCGCTGATTGTCGACGATGATCGATCGGGAATGGCTTCTTCGGCCTTGGTGGGACCAGATCAAGTCTAGCTGGAATCCACGTGGTCGGTCCACGTAGGGGGACCCAGGTCGGGTCCCATCATTGACGATTATTTTTCAATGCCTCGCGATTCTTTTTCAATTATTTTTCAATGCTAGAAACATAGGTTCGTTTTGCAAATGCTTAAAAAGCATATTGTTTATGTGCTCTATCATCTATTTAAAGTTTCTCTACCTTAGATTGAACTGCATAATAAGTGAACTAACAACATTGAATGTGATATAGAATGGGAAGATGTCTATCTGACTATCTTGCTGGTTAGATTCAAGCTTGATATATATAACTGCTTAATTTTCCTTCACTGACACTGTGCACATGCCAAAAAAAAAAAAATTTATTTACTTGCAAGAGTCTCATCTATGTTCTAGGAACTTCTCTCACTCTGCATGCACCAAAGAACTGAGAACACTAAGTACTGCCACAACAAGTTAGCATCAACACTTCTCCCGAAACCTCTAGCATTCAACTGAAGAAAAGAATGAAGAGAAACAAGGCTGACCCAAGCCTCTGCAGCCACTCCAAAAAGCTTAATGTTATAGGTATTAGAAAATAATATAGTTATTATTTATTTTTATTTATTTGTAATTATTAATTAGTGATAATTACCTTGTATAGTTCTTTCCTTATTATGTTACTTTCCTTGTATAGGTTTCTTGTACCCTACTCCAAGTGTAACCCTAATTGTAACTCTCCCTATAAATAGGTGATTCAATCAATGGAAAGACTATGATGTTATTCCTAAACTTTATTAGTTTCTACATGGTATAAGAGCTTCACTCCTAAACCTTCTTCTCATTCCTCTAGCCGCCGCCCTAACCACCCTTCACCATGGCTAACGAAATCACTCCCTCACCATTAAAAATCTTCTTGATCCCACACAAACCTTCGACCTCATCAACATCTCCCACCACAACATCACCAAACTTAACTCCACTAACTACATAGCTTGAAAACTCTATGCTAAGGCCACCCTCACTGGCTATGATCTCCACAAGTTTATAGACGAATCACACCCATGCCCTCCTCTCAGGGCCGGCCTTGGGGGGTGGCAAGGGCTACCGTCATGGGCCCCCAATTTTTAGGGTCCCAAATGTTTGAGTACTATCTTATATTTAGTATATATATTATAGTGTCAAATATGTTTACAATTCATTGGTTTCCCCTAGTGGTTAAGATGCACATGATTTAAGGTAGAGGTCATAGGTTTAAATCCTAGGTTGTCATTTATTTTAGTCTGTTACTTTTTAAGTTTGTGAATTGTATATAATTTATAACGTGTTGATTAATTTAATATAGAATAAATATCCTAATGGTTAACATACTTGGTAGATTATGAGAGATTTTAGGTTCAATTCTTGCTATAAACTTTTTACTTTTCTTTTTCTCAATACTTTAAATGATTTCATTTTTATAAAGAACCCCTCCTTTTTTTTTTGCCATGGGCCTCTCGAAACTCTGGGCCGACCCTGCCGCCTCTCACAGTCCTAACCAAGGATGCTAAATCATCCAAGGACGTTCTCATACCAAACCCTCACTACCAACTGTGAGGTTCCTGGGTCGCGACCCGCTCTCGGCGCGCCCTTGGATAGGGGTGCGCGTTCGTGCGGATGCGAGACACCACTGCTCTCGTTCCACCCTCCCTTGTTTAGGGGAAGACGAAATCAAAAGTGCGAGAGGAGTGCTGTCTATGTTAGCGCATTGGAATGCGCCTCGGTTGCCTTTAGTGGATTTATTATAAAAATAGTCTTATGGCTCGTTTTAGATCACTATGGGAGCTTTGGGTTTCCCGTATCAAGTTATCCCTTGTTTAGGGGATACCAGGATATGGGAATACATCACCCTTCCATTCTCATTCTCCCTTTTTTAGGTGAGAACGGAAAAGTGCAAAGAAGGAGTGTTACGAGGCCCCACTGGATCCAAAAAATTTAGAGTCGTCATCTTTATTTTAAGGCAAAAAATAAAGAAAAACCAGAAAAAGAAAACCAGAGATAAAAAGCGGGTTCTGAGGCTAAGTTACTTAGTGGGAAGGTGCTAGGCACCCAACTCGCCCTTTCGATCTCAAAATAGTTTTGGCTAAAGTATGCTTATTGTTATATTTATTTAGCGTATAAATAAAGCATTAAAAGAAAGGAAAATAAAACAAATACATCCGCTACATTATTTACCTGCTTCCTTACAATAATTACAAATGTATTTAAAAATATTTGGCCATTATAACGGCTTTTTTACATAATATTTCCTAATTTAATCCGGACAGCACAATGACTTATATGGACTACATTGGGCCGGATTTTAAATACAACTTTAAATAATAAATGAACGGGAAAGTAAATAGATAAATAAAATAACGCCCTTAAAGGCTTTTACCTTTTAAAGCGGGGAGTGCACGCTCTGTCCTTCTCGGGAGATGGAGACTTTTATTGCTTGTTGTTGAAGTGATTTGGGCAGAGTGACGGCTTATATATGGTAGTTTTGGCTTATCTAGTTGGGCAGAATAACGGCTTAGTTTTTGTGGTTTTCACCTTTTTGGTTGGGCGGAATAACGGCTTATTTAGGGTGTTTTCAGCCTATTTACTCGGGCAGAGTAACGGCTTACTTTGGGATTTTTGGGCCGGGGAAGTGAGGTGGATACCTAACAACTAGGCTAAGGATCACTTATAATCGGTGGATATTTATTTTGGCGGAGTTTGTTTGAGACTTTAGGGCTTCGCCACCTATATCACACCTTCGTAACTACTGCTTCAAGGAACGGAAGAATTCTTCGTTGCGATATTTCTGAACGACGAAATGAGGAGCCGGGGCCTCTATTTATACTTGAAGAGCAGGGATCCATCGGGAATTCTTTAGTTTGTTCAGCCAGCATCAATGGTGAGTACACTGAGCTTCAAGAGTTGTTCTTTTCGTTCACTGAGACAAGCTACAATGATTTCTCACGGTGTGGCCAATTGGCCCTTTGGTGCGGCACCAGCAGCAACATGTGGTGGCACCAAAGCCACTATTCAACTTTCATTTTCACACTTTCACCCCTCGCAGTTCACTATTTCACGCATCCTGCTTTGCCTTTCGCATTTTTAACTCCTGTAACTTGACATTTGTTAAGTTTTAACAGTTCTTGATATTTTATGTCAGAGTCACATACCAGGGGCACGAAATTGGGGTGTCTACAGAGCCCCTCAACGATGGAGTCTATGGGTAACCCAAGGCTTACTGAGTAGACGAACATCGTTGATAAACAATAGACTCTCCAATTTCGTTCATTTAAAAACGGGAGAGTAATGCAATTGGTAGCAGTTATAATGCAAAGTTTATCATGCTATCCAAACTCCATAACCTAGACATTTTTAGTCGGTTATAAAAGGTTATCGTAGTTTTTAAGCAGATATGAATTTAAAGTGCTCTGATGGTCGGACCTACTAATGTAGGTTGCCTACGTATTCCCTATTAAAGGAAATCAGACCAAACGTAGTTCAGGCCAAAACCTAAACTATCACTAATACAACGGTCGGACCTACCGTGATAGGCTGCCTACATATCCTTAAACAATGAATCAAACCGAAACGTAGTTCACTCAGTTGGGGACTAAATGTTGCGGTGTAAATGTTGCAGTGCAAGTGCGGCAATACTAAATAAGCAAGTGCGGCAAAGCTTTATCAAATAAGTACGGCAAGGGTAAATATGTGCTATGATGGTCGCGTCTACCGTGATAGACTGCCTACGTATCCTTAGCCAAGGAATCAGACCAAACGTAGTTCGTCTGGCGGCTATGCTGAGTGAATTGTTTCCTAGGAACTCAACCTCTACTGGAGAACAAGACATTTCCCTATAAATCCGGGGTTGTGTACCCATTAAAGGAAAGTTTCTCACATAGCCAAAATGCATGGAATGCATTGCCTCCTCAGGAACTCAGCCTTCAATGGAAAACAAGACATTTCCCTATTAATCTGGGGTTGTGTACCCCTTAAAGGAAAGTTTCCAAACATCAAAAAATGCACTGCTAAAAAGGAAAATACTTTCCTCTCTTTTACCTTTGCCATGTCCATGCAGCAAATTGCTGATGATGTTGCTTTGCTGCCGCTTGCTGCTTTACCCTATTCTCCGCTACACTTTGCTGGGGATTTTTCTTTTTATCACTGTTCCAGCCTTTGCTGGAAAATCTTTCTCCCTGCTCCGCTATGTTTTCGACTTTAGCTGGAAATTTTTTCTTGATGCTGCTGCATTTTCTTTACTGCTCGTTCTAACCTTGGTCAGAAGCTTCTTTTTTCTGCTACATCATCTCTTGGTATCAGCTGAAATCATCTTTTACTTGCTGCTATTTTCTTTTCGCTCCATTTTCCAGTTTTAGCCGAAAATTTCTTCTTCTGCCGCCGCATTTTCCTTTTGTTGCATGTACCTGAAAATTTTCTTTCTTGTACATGCATTTTCCCCTCTCTTGATTTTTTTTTTTGTTTTTTGTTTTTTTTATTCTGCATGCTCGCCATTTTTCTTTATTTGCATGCTTATTACCTCTTTTTTTTTTCTTTTTTTTTCTGCATGCTCATCATTTTTCTTTATTTGCATGCTTATTACCTCTTTTTTTTTCTTTTCTCTCTCACTTTTTTTTTCTTTTTTGTCTTTTTTTTTATTTGGTCCGCCTGGAAATAATTCTGACCTGCTAGATTTTGGCATTATTTGGCCCTTTTGAAGCATTCCTGACTTTATTAATGATGCTTATGCATGTCCTATTTATGCCTAAATGATGCCATTAAGTAATGATGCATGAAATTTATTCTTACGATGCATGATTAACTAGTGGTCACTAATTGACCCTACCATGCATGATTTATACTATAAATGCAAATGAGGCTAAATGATGCATGCTTTGCAGGGACATAGTAAATGTCATAAGAATATTTATTTTTATGATTGGTGGCATTTTATTTTCTTTTTAGCGCACCCATAATGCAGCTTATTGGACAATAAATGCACATGATGGATGCATGTACTACTTTATTTGATGCAAATGTGATGCCTAAAAATTATAGGATGCTTACTAGTATGATGCATGGGTATTTTTCCTATTCTATCATGTATGCAAAAATGCAAAATGCAAAATGTACATTTCTTAAAATGCAAAATGCATTTTATGATGCCTAGAATGCAAAAACATTTATTTAGATGCAAAACAACACATAAAAAAAATGTTTTGTTTTGTTTTGTTTTGTTTTGTTTTTTGTTTTTTGTTTTTGTTTTTGTTTTGTTTTTTATTTTTTGTTTTTGTTTTTTTTATTTTTTGTTTTTGTTTTTTTTATGGGTTAAAAACATGTACAAATATTTACAATGCAATCTAATTTTATATGATGCAAAATAAAAAAACATGCAGACTCAAGGCACACGCACAAAGCAAAGCTATACCGACCTAACGGGTAGTGGCACGCTGTATTTTCAAAATGGATTTTAAAGGAATATACCTTCGGGCTCGAGCATGCTTTTCCCTTTTCTCTTTTTTTTTTTTTTATGATATGTGGGGAGAGGAAAAGGTAGTCACCTCCTTCTGGCCATATAATTGTTGCAGGGCTATACTTGGCATAAGGCTATTCTCATAGCCCCTGCATTTTTCTTCGCCATCAGACAGGGCAGCCGTGAATGATCGGAATCCAAGTCGTCTGGCTGTTTCAGGACAATGGCAACGCCGATGATGAATAGGACGAGGACACTTCTGGTGCTTCTCATTCTGATGAGACTGAGCTTTTTTCTTTGCCTTGCAAAAGAAGTACATGAGACCGGCCAGGCGGACGCCGCAAGCACTGATGGACTGCTCCGAGGCTTAAGCTGCAAATGAAGGATATGTTTGGGGGAAACAAAGGGGGTAGAGGCAATAGTAGATATGTACAGGAAATTAATGTATAATCTAAATTTGTTTAGCAATTATTCCTAAGTTGCACCTTAGGACCTGTAATATTATATTTTAGTGTTTTATTGCGAGCTTCCTGTCGTGGTTTTTTTTCTTCTGTCAGTCGAGCCTCCTTGCATGCTGAAGACTGGAGGTAAGATGTCGCGGTTTCAAAGAGTGTCTTCCCTCTCCTTATTCTCCTGATATATATATTTTTTATTTGGCTCTAACTTTTGCCTAGGCCGCCCTTTCGGGTTTTCAGCCTAGCGAGCCCTTATTTCTCCTTTTTTTCTTTGTTTTTTTTTAATATTTTTTTATGTCCTAACTTTTGCCTAGGCCGCCCTTTCGGGTTTTCAGCCTAGCGAGCTGGAGAGGGAAGCACTTGTCGGATAAGGTGGCTCAGGCACAATACCTTTTGAGCTCATTGGGATTGGAGGGCTGAACAAGGTCTTTTCTTTCCTGGCTTGTGAGGAGTTCGACATCTCCTGACCGGATCTTCTTTAACAATATATGGTGCATCGTGGAAGAGAGGGGTAGCAGCCTTTGATAAGTAGCCCCAGCATCTTTCTAGCCCAGATGGCATGACATGATAGCAGTAGGTCTCCCAAGGAGTGATGAATAAGGTCTTTTCTTGGTCTCCTGCTGCCATTTTGATTTGACTGTAGCTCAACATGCCATTAAAAAAAACATGTTGGGCTTGGAAACGGTCACTATATTGGACAGCCAGATCGGGGGGTTTTTTTTTTTCTTTTCTTTTCTCTCTTCTTTTATATTTTTTTCTTTCTTGTATATATATATTTTTTACCCGAATGAAGTTGACGTGCGGCTGTTTCATGCTTTCTCTTTTACTTGCAGTAACCATTCTGGCTTGATGCGGTGGAGCTTTTGATTTGCCGAGCATCCGGATATATGGGGATCCGATGTTCGACTTATGGCTGGGTCTACCCTCGACACATCTTCATAGGACCAGGTAAACATGTCCACGAATTCTTTAAGGAGATCCATGTGTGTTATCCTTTTCAGAACCCTGCAGGGAGTTGCTGATTCTGACTTCTTTTGATTTCCTTGTCCAGCCCCAGATTGATAGCGGGTAAGTCTTCAGTTGCCGTTGGTGAATGATGTTGTTCTTGGTGCTCGACTGACTTTACAACCTCAAGCAAATATTTTTTTTCTTTTAGGTCCTATTAAATGACTCATCATTATAATTATTTGATGCGTCTTTTAATGCAGATGCAACTAAGAAATAAGCAAAGACATTTAAATTATTATTAAAAGCAAGCCGTATAGGGTTTATTACATTATTGAGGACTTGGGGTTTGAGATCCTCAATCTTAGGAGCGGATCGGTAGATGACCAATCCGTAAGGCTAGGGAAAGGAATATGGGTAATATATCCGAAGTAGTTCACCATATCTGCGGGTGTCAAAAGTAGGTCGGTCGTAGTATACTAGTTCTGCAGAGGTTTATTAGAAGTAGACCCAAACTCAACAGGGAGCTTCTCGTGATCAGTACCTCTGCCTATCCTACCCAGGAAGTTTTCATCAACCTCAATCATGTTGATTTGAGGTAGAGGGTTATTGATTATATTTGGTCTGGGAGTGGGCTTTTCAATAACCTTATCATCTATAAGATCATGAATAGCATTTTTTAGCAGATAACATTTATCGGTGAAGTGACCACTGCAGCGATGATATTCACAAGATCGGGCATGATTCCGTGTCCCGGCGGGGTCCGTGGCTTATAATTTTCTATAGGCTTTAACACTCCTTGTCCCATTAGCCCCTCGCAGATCACTGCATCGGGAGGCTTGCGCTCATCATAATGCCTGCTCGATTTAAATTTCTCGGGCCATTATTCCCTCCGACTATATTGATAGACATGTCCGCTCCATAAGACCATGGAACAGTGCCATAATTTTGGTAGGAAAAGTAGCTGACGCATTTCCTACTACATTGACGGTTGGTGCGGGTGTGGCTGCGGTTGTCTTCCCTTTAGAGTAACGGAAAGAGGTAGGAGGCGTATTGACTTGTAATTGGCCAGTCCGTATATCATCATCAATACGGGCTCCTATCTCTACTATTTCTTTGAAATTGGTGTAGGGGAAATACCGCATGTGTTCCAGGTAAATGGGCTGGAGATTTTTGATGAACATTCGGCATGACTCGGCTGGATCGAGTCTGTCAAAAGTCTGGGCCAACTTCCTCTTCCACCTGACTGCGAACTCAGCACATGTTTCTTTTTCCCTCTGGGTGCACGACTCAATGTCCCTTCTATTTTCAGGACTAATGTTGTCTTTGTACCTTTCCTATTTGGTCCCACGTATTCATGGTGTCGCTATCGACAACATTAGCCATTGTTTGGCGGCCCTATTAGGGTGAGGTGAAAATTGGAAGCCATAGCCTCAAAGCTAGCTCCCCTTGACTGCATGCCAGTGGAATAAGATTTTAAGTGGGATATAAGGCATCCAGTCCCATCAAATTTTTCTATGTCAGACATTTTGAATTTGAAAGGCAATACTGCTTGCAGGTTGTAATGTCAGTGCCCGCGTAGAAAATTCCCCTTTGTTGAGAAGTTTGAGTACCATAGCCTTTATATTTTCCACGTCGGCCTCTATTTTGGTGGCTGGGGGAGTTGGCTTTTGGTATATACTGGCTGGATTGATTTCTGGCTGCGGTGTCTAGTAAGGATTTTGGGCTGGATACATATTTTGGGCTGGTGGAACTTGGGTAGGATATGGATTTTGGGTTGGATACGGATTTTGGGTGGATACAGATTTTGGGCTGGTGGATTTTGGATAGGTGGATTTTGGATGGTTTCGGCTGGGCGGCCAGGATCATTATAAGGTATATAAGTGGTAACTTGGCCTGGCGGGTTATAACTTTGTGGGTCTATATATGGGCTGTTCTGGAGTGGGTTGGTTATGGGAACAGGGAGGTCATTTGGGCTTTGGGGAACTTTGGTGTTTGGGGAAGGATATGAAGGATAGGACGGGTAAGGGTTGATATTTGGGTAGTAGGAACTTGGTGGAGGATTGGGATTTGGGGTGGCGGCCATATTTGGTGGGTTAGTGTTTGGCTGA
This sequence comes from Codonopsis lanceolata, assembly GCA_013146195.2. Taxonomy (NCBI): domain Eukaryota; kingdom Viridiplantae; phylum Streptophyta; class Magnoliopsida; order Asterales; family Campanulaceae; genus Codonopsis; species Codonopsis lanceolata. Next base: position 8,238,352 of record CM028379.1, read on the forward strand.
GGAGTTGGGTTTGGAGGCACGTGGGATGTGGATGCTTCTTGGGGGATTGTAGGGGAAGAGTTCACCTCACCACTGGGCTTCGGACCTTGTATAAGACTTGCTATTTGGCTTAGCAAGCGTTCATGTCGTGCATCCAGATTATGGTCTAGCCACTGCTGCATTGCCGGAGTCGGAGCGTATCCTGGAGCCCCTGAATCTGTACCCATATCGGACTGCTCATATGTTGCCATACTGTTTGGATTTGTTTCCTCTGAACTGATTCTGCCCTTGTCTGATCTGATACTGATACCTTCTGGTCTGATTTCTGCACTACTTTCCCGTATCAACCGGCTAGTACTATCTCTGCCTTTCCAAATTCGGGCCAGGTTTCTGAGGAAAATGTGTTATGGAGGTATCAGGAGGCTGGCTGAAGGCTTTCTGGGTTTGGAGTACAACGTGCCTTTATTAGTATATTTTATTATTATTTAATTGTTCCCTACAGTTGACCGAATAAGCACTTGCTTTATTTTGACTGCCTCGGACTTTTTCTGGAGCGAATGGATTCTTTCTTCAGAGTATAGGACCAACGTATTCCACCTGCCTTTTGACTCCCCAGGACTGGACTAGTCCCAGGCGAAGGGTCTATACTCTTTCCAGGATCCACCATCCGAAATAGTCTAGGTCGAGCATCAAAGAATAGTAAATCAGCCCCTGTATATATATATATATTTTTTTTTTGTTGCGCAATTTATTTTTTTTATCACTCTTTTTTTTTGCTTTTACATATATATATATATATATATATATATATATATATATATATATATATATATATATATATATATATATTTATTTATTTATTTATTTATTTTTTGACAGGGGCTGACTCATAATTCAAAAATGCAAAAACCGGTCGGTCTATGAAGTGTCCTGAGAATCTATATGCATTCTAGCGTTGGCTCATACAGGGGGTAGGCTGGCCATGGTGTAGGGTAACAGTTCGGAATATAGCTATATGCATGTGCGTGTGTGCGGTATCTAAAAAGCAGTAAAATCTTTATTTATTTTACAGATATATAAACAGAAAAAATAAAACAGATATGGCATGTCTTGTTGTTTGTGTGGATTTTCTCGGCTTTTTAGTTTGAGCGTAAGCAAGCAAGCACACCACATTATGATATAGAAAGAAAAGTGGGGAAACTATCTATCCCTATTAATTACAAATTTGGTCATATGTCCCCAAAATAAAATGACATAATGAATGCAAATATGTATATAAATATATATATATATATATATATATATATATATATATATATATATGTATGTATATATGTATGTATATATTTTTATTTTATTTTTATTTTTTGATTTTTCGAAATTTTTTTTTGATTTTTTTTAAAGAATATTTTTAAATGCACCTGTAACAGTTATCGGAACGAAACTGCTGCAAGATGGAGGATCATATCCACAAATATAGACACTGATGTATATGAACGCAATATTCAAATGCATAAATTAATATAACAAACATACTTTAGCCAGAAACAAATAAAAACAAAAAAAGTTTTATTTTATGAGTCTAGCCCTCCATTTTATTTAAAATAAAACAACTCCCAGCGGAGTCGCCACTGTGAGGTTCCCGGGTCGCGACCCGCGCCACGCGCACCCTTGGATAGGGGTGCACGTACATGCGGATGCGGGACACCACTGCTCTCGTTCCACCCTCCCTTGTTTAGGGGAAGACGAAATCAAAAGTGTGAGAGGAGTGCTGTCTATGTTAGCGCGTTGGAATGCGCCTCGGTTGCCTTTAGTAGATTTATTATAAAAATAGTCTTATGGCTCGTTTCAGATCACTATGGGAGCTTTGGGTTTCCCGTATCAAGTTATCCCTTGTTTAGGGGATACCAGGATATGAGAATACATCACCCTTCCATTCTCATTCTCCATTTTTTAGGTGAGAACGGAAAAGTGCAAAGAAGGAGTGTTGCGAGGCCCCACTAGATCCAAAAAAATTTAGAGTCGTCATCTTTATTTTAAGGCAAAAAATAAAGAAAAACCAGAAAAAGAAAACCAGAGATAAAAAGCGGGTTCGGAGGCTAAGTTACGAGTTGGGAAGGTGCTAGGCACCCAACTCGCCCTTTCGGTCTCAAAATAGTTTTTGGCTAAAGTATGCTTATTGTTATATTTATTTAGCAGATAAATAAAGCATTAAAAGACAGGAAAATAAAACAAATACATCCGCGGCTACATTATTTACGGACTTGCAGCCGTTTCCTTACAATAATTACAAATGTATTTAAAAATATTTGGCCATTATAACGACTCTTTTACATAATATTTCCTAATCTAATCCGGGCAGCACAACGACTTATATGGACTACATTGGGCCGGATTTTAAATACAACTTTAAATAATAAATGAACGGGAAAGTAAATAGATAAATAAAATAACGCCCTTAAAGGCTTTTACCTTTTAGAGCGGGGAGTGTTCGCTCTGTCCTTCTCGGGAGAGGGAGACTTTTATTGCTTGTTGCTAAAGTGATTTGGGCAGAGTGGCGGCTTATATATGGTAGTTTTGGCTTATCTAGTTGGGCAGAATAACGGCTTAGTTTTTGTAGTTTTGGCCTTTTTGGTTGGGTGGAATAACGATTTATTTAAGGTGTTTTCATCCTATTTACTCGGGCAGAGTAATGGCTTACTTTGGGATTTTTGGGCCGGGGAAGTGAGGTGGATACCTAACAACTAGGCTAAGGATCACTTATAATCGGTGGATATTTATTTTGGCGGAGTTTGGAGACTTTTAGGGGCTTCGCTCACCTATCTCACACCTCTCGTAACTACTCGCTTCGAAGGAACGCGGAAGAATTCTTCAGCGCTTCGTTGCGATATTTCTGAACGACGAAATGCCGGGGCCTCTATTTATACTTGAAGAGCAGGGATCCATCGGGAATTCTTTAGTTTGTTCAGCCGGCATCAATGGTGAGTACACTGAGCTTCAAGAGTTGTTCTTTTCGTTCACTGAGACAAGTTACAGTGATTTCTCATGGTGCGGCCAATTGGCCCTTTGGTGCGGCACTAGCAGCAACATGTGGTGGCACCAAAGCCACTATTCAACTTTCATTTTCATACTTTCACCCCTCGCAGTTCACTGTTTCGCGCATCTTGCTTTGCCTTTCGCATTTTTAACTCCTGTAACTTGACATTTGTTAAGTTTTAATAGTTCTTGATATCTTATGTCAGAGTCACATACCAGGGGTACGAAATTGGGGTGTCTACACCAACCCTGGATTCAGCAAGATAAACTCTTGTTCGGAGCTTTTGTTGGTTTCCTATCTGCTCCCCTGGTTCCGTTTATCCAACAGGCCGCCACTACCCGTGAAGCATGGGACACTCTAGCTCACACCTATGCTCACCCAACTCGCGGCCACATCAAGTAGATCAAAAACTACCTCAAACGGGCATCCAAGGGCCCTCAGTTTGTCTCCGACTACATACAGTCTGTCAAAAGTCGGGCAGATGAACTCACGGCTCTAGGTAAACCGCTTGACCACGAGGATCTTATTGAGACCATCCTTGGTGGTTTGGATGATGACTACCACCACATTGTGGATGTGGTGGAAGGTCGGGAAAATCTCATATCGTTTGATGAGCTCCATGAAAAACTCATCAATCACGAACTGCTCCTGAAACAGTCCCAGCTCGCGTCCTTCTCACATCATGTCTCCGCTAACATTGCTACCTCGAGGAACAACAGCTCGAATGCTCGCTCCTACTCGCAAGCTCGGGTAGCTCCCGCTCAACCTCGGTAACCCTCGTAGTAGTCTTCGGCTTCTGCTCCTCGCCAATAACAACCTTATCTTGATAAGGCTATGTCGTTATTCCTAAACTTTATCAGTTTCTACAATAGGAACCAAACACCCCCATAATGAAGAAAGAAATAATGGATTATGATGAGTTCTTACCCCATAATGGATTATGAGGAGTTGAAATGGGCTACAAAGCAGGCAAACCAAAACTTCCAAACTAGATGTTGAGGAAATAGAAGCTTAGAGTATCATTTGGGTTTAGTGCAGATGAAATTGTCACCACAGAGAGACTGATGCAAGAGATCGCTGCTGAGAGGGAGAGCTTTAAATTTTTGGATTTTAGGGGCAGTTTGAAAAAAAAATATCCTTATTGATTTGATTCAGTTTAGTAAATGAGTGTTTTTTTTAATGGGAGGAGGGTTGTATGGTAAACAAAGTTATTTTAAAGTTTAGTTTTTTTTTTCTTTTAAAATGGAAGGAGGACAGTTTAGTAATTTAGCATGTTAAGTGATGTTGTATTTAGGGTTTTTCGGTATAACATTTAGGGGTTCTGGAAAAAAAAATTGGTATAAGTATAAAACAATGAATAAATTTTAATTATATGAAATTCCTCAATTAAGAAACTCTATGGCTCTGTTTGTTTCACCGGAAAAAACTTCTGGAAAACGTTTTTCTCATTTTTCGGTGTTTGGTATCCTTCGAAAAATGTAATTAACGTAAAAGTTTTTCCAAGTCGACGAAAATTGAAGCCTTATTTTCACGAAAATGTTCGAGCACAATACACGCACAATATTTTACTCAACAAATAAATTATTTAGAAATATAAATGGAGTTTGTGCATATTATTTAGAAATTATAATTTTAATAAATACTCACCACATCATAAAATTAGTGTTCGCTATATTATTTAGGGGCGTCCTTATTATCCATTTTCTTTTTTAAAACATTTTTCATATCAATTATCAAAACTTTTTATTTGTATTTGTGAGGTTGAAAAAATATTGATCTTATTGATTTGACACTATTAATGATAAATAGAGGGTTATTAAAGGACAATTACATAAAGTTCAACATTATTTTATATTCAATATAAGCATTAATATTAGAATATACTTTTCGTATTTATTCATATATTGTTTTCCATAAAAAATTCGTACCCGTAACATTTTCCGTGTGTTTGTCAAATACTAGAAAATGTTTTCAGACATATTTTCAAAAGATTTACCAAACGCCTGAAAATGAAATCTTTTCATTTTCCAGAAATCATTTTTCGTGAAACAAACAGTGCCTAAATGTCACAGTAGTACTCCCTTCGTTTCGGGCAAAAAGTTCACTATTCTATTTGAGATGTTTCACTTAAAAAATCAACTTTTCAAAAATTAACGCATAAAAATATCATTTTATTACTAATGAGCTACTAAAATTATCATTCTCTTAAAAAGTTTGACTTTTAGACGGAGACTCTTTCCCAAAACGGAGAAACAAACCAAACTTTGTACCATAATTCACATAACAACCCTTAAAAATTTCAAAACTAAATACTACTCCAATAAAGACTAAAGAGCAACATTCAACCAGTGCCTACATTATTACAATAGCTTTAAATAAAGAATCTCAAACATAATAATAATCAATACCAATATTTAAAACTATCCCACAAACTTATTAACCACCATTTTAAATAAACATTAAAACCAATGTTCAAATAATTTTAATAAATAATTATAATTGGATCAAAAGTGCATTAAAGTAACTTTATTAATTGTCACTATTGATTGAGGGAAATGGTATTCATACCACCATTGTTACAACTTTTTTGACAATTAGGTCATGAAGGCTGCAGAAAGTTGTTTTGGAAAAAGACAACTTTGTTCTTCTTTAAAGATTAGTCGTATGAAACTTATATTGTTGAAAAAAATAAAACTTGTTATGAATATCAGCCAATATGCATAGGTACTGGCCGAATTTGTAAGAATGGTGCTGATTTTTTTTGCACTGCTATTGAATAGTGATACCACGCCACAATATTTTCAATCACTGTTGCACTCAACATTTTCCTCTCACCGGCTAATTTCGGCTACCAATAGACTGGATTATGTTTTACGAAAGGTCAAGCACGACTACTAGGCTACGTCCCAATGGAGCTTTATTACTCGTATTTACTACTTCCTCTGTTTCATTTTATATGTCGTTGGAGGGTTTTTCACACATATTAAGAATACAATTACTCCATGTGAAAGTAGACTATATTACCCTTAATTAAACTAGCAATCACATTAACTGTGTAATTAAAGCTATAGTTAATTGTCTTCAACAGTTTTCAAAACATCAGAGACCATTGATTTTCTTCTTTCCCTTCTGCCAAAACTTATCCCCCGCCAAAACTTCTCCCTCGCCAAAAGATTTACTCTAATTCTTTCCATAACAATTCTGATTCCTTTCAAACAAAGTAATGGAAGAGAATACAAATTATACAAGAAATTATATTGTTTTTTATAATGAACCAACTCCATGTCAATCTCATACTCCTCACTTAGAATTAAATTCAAAGTATTCGAATTCCTCTTAATGAAATTAATTTGAATGTGGATAATGAGCAAAATACTGTTACAGAAGTTGGTGTTGAAGATAGCTGCCAAACTAATTTACTGAATCTTAATATCAGTCTACCTAAAGCTTTACATGATGAATTTAGGTGGAGGCTTTTTACATATATATTTGGAGAAGAAGATGACTATAGTGCAAGTTAGTCTTGCTCATTTTTCTTGTTCTTTAAATGCAAATTTCTTTGTTTAAAAGTTTGCATTGTATGAAGTTTGATAGAGAGATCTAGCCAGAAAAACTGGATAGAGAAGAAGAAGAGTATAGAATTTGCCTATCGGTGATTGTGTGAGACAATGAGACTTAAAATTATGTTGTTCCTTCTTTTCTTACTGAACTTTTTTTATCAATTCTCTCTCTGTGGGTGCCTCGGATCGCTCCCGCGCCCCGCACACCCTTGGATAGAGGTGCGCGATGTGCGGAAGGACATCGCGCTTTCCATTCCACCATCCCTTGTCTAGGGGAAGACAAAATTTAAAATGCGGAAAGGATGTTGTCAAAAAGCGCGTGGAATACGCCTCGGTCACTTTAGTATTTTTTGTCCAATATGAGAGCTTTGGGTTTTCTGTATCAAGTTATCCCTTTTTTAGGGGATAATAGGATGCATGAATACATCACCCTTTTATTCTCATTCTCCCTTGTGTAGGGAAAAACAGAAAGTGCAAAAAAGGATGTTGCGGGGCCCCACTGTGATCCAAAATGTTTTGACAGAGTCGACATCTTTATTTTAAGGAGAAAATAAAGAAAAAACCAAAAATAAAACCAGAGAATGCAAAAAACAGGTTCGGAGGCTAAGTTACGAGTTGGGAAGGTGATAGGCACCCAACTCGCCCTTTCGGTCTCAAAAAACAGTTTTTGGTTAAAGTACGCTTTTTGTTATATTTATTCAGAAAATAAATAAAGCATTAAAAGAAAACAAATACATCCATGTCTACATTATTTACGGACTTGCAGTTGCCTCCTTTCAATAATTACAAATACATTTAAAAATATTTGGTCATACTAATGGTTCTTTTTAGTGTTATTTTCTAAATAAATCTGGGCAGCACACCGGCTTATATTTTTACATTGGGCCGAATGGAAAATAGTTTTTTTTATAAAATAACGCAAGGCTCACCTTTTAGAGCGTGGTGTGCTCGCTCTGTCCTTCCGGGAGAGGGAGTCTTTTTTTTTCCTGCTGCGGTTCGGGCAGGGTGGCTGCTCCCGAATGTTGCTTCTGGGCACCGTCAAACGGGTGGAGCAACTGCTTGCGTTTTTGCTGCTGCTTGCTTACTGCTAGCGGAAATCGGGCAGAACAACTGCTTGTTTCTGGCGGATTTGCCTTTTTTACTCGAGCAGAGCAACTGCTCTTTTCGAGATTTTTGGACCGGGGGATCGAATAGGGTGGAAACCTAGCTGGGGGGCTAAGGCTCTCTTTAACCGGTTGGTTTTGAGTTTGGAGGAGTGTTGGCAGAGCTTCGAGGCTTTATAGGAGGGTGCTCACTATCTCATGATCGCTCACTGTTTTTACAGCGTAACAACAACGTTGAAAGCTTTGGGCGTTTTTCTCTGTGTTGAAAGTGAACCCGGGGCCTCTTATTTATAGGCTGAGAGAGGGACACCGCTGGGATTTACGAATTTCATCCTGTGCTTCACCAGCTTGTACCGCGTGCTTGAGAATTTGTGCAATGCGTTAACTTGGAGGGCTTGTAGAGGCTCTGGCCGGAACCACGCCTCGGCCGCTGCGCCCGGCATGTGGCGGCGCCGATCCTCCATTCTCAGCTTCTTTTTGCCACTTTGGCCCCTGCATTTTACTGTTTTGTGCATCCTGCTTTGTCGTTTGCATTTTAAACCCTGTAACTTGACATTTGTTAAGTTTTAACAGGTCTTGATATCGCATGTCAATGTTACGTACCATGGGTACGAAATTGAGGTGTCTACACTCTCTTTCCGTAAGAGTTTGCATCGTCTCTGTTCTTGTTTAGTATACATAGTTTGCATTGTCTCTGTATATATAATTTAACTTCCTTTTTGAAAGGCACTTTTGGAGGAAAAAATTATTTTTTTTCTGTCAAGCTAGCTACTGTCTCTGTTTAAGTATAAAATTGAGTTAGCATCCTTTGGTCTTTAAGTGAACTATTGTTGTTTTTTTAATAGATGAAACTGTCGATGGGAATGAAAACTTGGAGTTATCATCAGCACGTAAAAAGAGATTGAATTTGAGTGATGAAAAACGGAAAGCTATTTATAATATGCTACAACGAAAAAGTGTTGACGAAAAAATTGAAAAGGGATGCAATAATGATGGTGGCGTCATCATTCTCTGTTCCCATTCGCACTGTTCAGCGTATCTGGAAACAGGGAAAAGATAGTGAAACTGTTGATGACTCGACGAGGGTAAAAAATCGTGGCCGTAAAAGAATTGGAATTGGTTTGAATAAAATTCGTGAAGTCCCTTTACAAAAACGGACAACTCTTCGGGCTTTGTCTGCTTCAATAAATTTAAGCATGTCCACTTTGTACAGACATCTGAAATCTGGAGATGTACGACGACATTCGAATGCTATCAAACCTTTTCTAAAGGAAGAAAACAAAAGAGCATGATTGCGGTTCTGCTTGTCAAAGCTTGATGCAGGTAGTATACCAAATGATCCAATTTTCACATGTATAATACAGTTCACATTGATGAAAAATGGTTTTACATGACAAAAAGATGTGAAAAATACTACTTGTAAAATAATGAAGAAGATCCATTGCGTACTTGTAAGAGTAAAAATTTTATTGGGAAAGTCATGTTTTTAATTGTTGTAGCTCGTCCAAGATTTGATGTACAAAGAAATGAGAATTTTTCTGGAAAAATTGGGGTGTTTCCTTTTGTCACTCAAGAGCCTGCTAAATGGAACAGTGTTAATAGACTTGCGGGGACAATGAAAACAAAGCCAATAACTTCAGTTACCAGGGATATTATAAAGTTGTACTTGATTGAAAAGGTGCTACCTTCCATAAAGGAAAAATGGCCAAGAGATGAGCTACATCATCCAATATTTATTCAACAGGACAATGCAAAAACACACATCCGTCAAGATGATAATGAATTTCGCCGAGCAACCACCCAAGATGGATTTGATATACACTTGATTTGTCAACCTACAAATTCTCCTGATTTGAATGTGTTAGATCTTGGCTTTTTGGCTGTTATTCAGTCCTTGCAAAACAAACGGTCGTCGAATAATGTCAATGAGCTGATTGATGCAATTGTCAAGTCTTTTGAAGCTTTTCCTATAGTGAAGTCTGATCATATATTTTTTACCTTACAACTATGTATGGTAGAGATTATGAAAGTAAAGGGTTCCCAACATTACAAAATTCCACATATCAATAAAATAATGTTGGACCGGAGAGGTGAACTCCCTACTCAAATAAAATGTGATGTTGCATTAGTCCAAGAAGTTATCCATTATTTAGAACAAATGTAGTAGGTATCCAAGTTGATTCAACTTTAAGCAAGTATCCAGGTTGATTCAACATATATATATTCCACACTTATTTTTGTAACACCTTAAACTTGGTACCAACACCGCAGTCCCACAATTTGGTCATGTCACTAACAATCATAACTTTAATCATAAATGTTCTCAATCTCATAATAAATAAATCGTAAACATCCTTGACTAAAGTCAAAAATAAACCTAAAGTAATTCAATACAAAATCAATCTGATGCTTAACATGAGTCAATAATTTATTCAAAGTACTATCAAGTGATTCAATAAGAAATGACTAGATTTAAAATTCTTGGAACCGTCATCTTGGTCTACCCGAGCCGAAATGAGACCATACAAGGCCTTTTTAAACTTAAACACATGACTGGATTTATGGGGGTCCTCAAAACCTTTTGGTTGCTCAACAAAAACTTCTTCTTCAAGAATGCCATTTAAGAAAGCACTCTTAACATCCATTTGTTGAAGAGTTATATCAAGAAAGCACACAATGGTAAGAAGCAAACGAATGGACTCAATACGGGCAACAGGAGCAAAGGTTTCATCAAAATCCACCCCCCCCAACCTGTGTATACCCTTGAGCCACAAGTCTTGCTTTGTTTCTTATTATTTCTCCCACTTCATTTGTTTTGTTTTTGAAAATCCATTTTGTTCCAATAACATTTACAGAAGTGGGTCTAGGAACAAGATACCAAACATCGTTTTTAGTAAATTGGTCAAGTTCTTCTTGCATGACATTTATCCAACACTCATCTTTAAGAGCTTCATGCACATTTTTGGGTTCAATGGTGGATACGAAACAAGATGCATGGATTTCTTCAATTTCTAGACTAGATAGGCAAGCAAGTTTTCTATAATCCACTTTACCATTTCTTCTTGTTGTCACCCCATCCTGAACATTACCTATGATTTGTGAAGTGGGATGCATTTTCTGAATTTTGCTTGGTATATCATATCCCGATCATCAAATCGATTTTCGCTTGCTCGAATCTTTCGTCAAGTTTGTCAATGTGACTTCGATGTAGCTACATTCGGAATCACATTGGGTGTCACATTCTGAATCACATCGTCTGAACTTCCTGAATCTGCAGGTACTGCTTGATCAGCTACTAGTTCACTGGATTCGGATGCTGGTTCTGGACTGTTATCTCCAAAATCAAGAATACCTGAAACATCTTCTTCAATGGTTTTATGGCCAAGATCTGTTAGATCATCAAAGAAAATATTCATAGACTCCATGATAGTCTTAGTCCTAAGATTAAAGACTCTGTATGCACGACTATTAGTGGAGTAGCCCATGAAAATACACTTGTCACTTTTCGAATCAAATTTAGAAAGATGATCTCTATCATTGAGAAGATAGCACACACAACCAAAAACATGAAAGTATTTTAAGGTTGGTTTCCTTCCTAGCAAGATTTCATACGGTGTCATTGTGCTACCTGGTCCCAAGAAGACCCTATTTACAATGTGACAAGCTGTATTTAAAGCTTCAGCCCAAAACCTTTTTGCCAATTTTTTTGAGGTCAACATAACCCTCATCATCTCTTGTAGTGTCCTATTCTTTTTTTCCGCCACTCCATTTAGTTGTGGAGTTTTGGGAGCAGAGAATTCATGAGAGATGCCATTAGAGGCACAATAGTTAGAAAATGAGGAGTTTTCATATTCCGTGCCATGATCTGATCTAATTCTAATAAGCTTTAGATCATACAAGTTCATAACACGGGTGTACCAGATTTTAAATGCCTCAAAAGTTTCAAATTTTTCTCTCAAGAAAATTACCCAAGTGTATCTAAAAAAATCATCCACACACACAAAGGTGTATTTTTTCTTTCCTAAACTTTCTACCTCAATGGGACCCATGAGATCTGTATGAATCATCTCAAGACACCTAGATGTGGAACACTGAGATATTGGTAGATGAGAGGCCTTGGTTTGCTTACCTTTTTGACAGGGACCACATACCTTAGTATAATTCTTATCCAAGTTTGGTAACCCTTTTACTGCATCATGTTTCACAAGCTCATAGAGCTTACGAAAACTCATATGTCCTAGTTTTTGATGCCAAAGATCTGTAATGTCAAGACTAGCTTTGTGACAAGTTTGGCTATTGTTGAACATATAACAATTCTCGTATGACCTTGTACCTGTCAGAAGACACTTGTTAGTTTGATCAAAAACCTCACAAGAATTTTTATCAAACCTTACCTGAAGGTCATCATCACATAATTGACTTATACTGATCAAGTTGGTTTTAAGCCCTTCCACATGATAAACATTAGAGAGATTTGGAAGGCCATCAACATTCAAGGTTCCTTTGCCAATTATCTTGCCCTTGGCACCTCCTCCATAGGTCACTGAACCACCATTGATGCTCACATAGTCCTTCAAATTCTCAATAGAACCTGTCATATGTCTAGAGCAACCACTGTCAAAGTACCATGATCCAGCTATATGAGATTTCAAAGAAGTGAAAGTTACAGTACACATCTCATCATCAGACAATTTTGCACCAGGACATATGTCAAATGGTTCACAGTATTTGGACTTACCTTTGTCTTTGCTACCTTTAGGAACCCACATCTATTTAAACATTTTAGGTTGATTTTTCCGAGGATGTGATTTCTGATGTGACTTCGAATGTGACTTCCAATGTTGCTGCATTGGATGTTGCATTCGATGTTGCATCTGATTTTTTACCAAGAAAGCCTGCCTCACTTCTTCCTCATATATAGCCTTTTTCAAAAAACAGAAAGGTTGTATATGACCAGGCTTATGACAAAAATGACAAACAAAGTTTTTCTTTCTTGTTTTTGGCTTTCCAAAGAAATCTAGGTTTTGAAAATTATGTGAAGGTTGTTTAGATTCAGATGTACCTTCACCTTCTTTCACAAATATTTTTGAAACAAAACCAATACCTGACTTGGATGAGTTACCTGAATTAAGCATCTCATCCATTTTTTGTTGGCTTGAATTCCATTTAGCCATGGTTTCATTTGCTTGTATGAGCTGCTCCTTTAACCCTTCGATCTCAACATCCTTTTTACTCAGCAAGCTTTCCAGCCTTATAATGCAATCTTTCTGATCTTCATTGGCCTTCTTCAGCAGCTCGTTTGCCTTACCAAGCAATGTAACTTGGTGAGCTCGCTTCTCCCAATCCTTGTATAATTCCTTGTAACCTTCCAGCAGATCAGACTCTGAATTGAATCTCCACCATCTTCTCGGACTGAGGAGTTAAAACAATAGATATCTTCCCTGTTTCTGTCCACAACATCTCCTGATGTGACTTCGGATGTAGCTACATTGGAAGTCACATTGAACAGAGAACATGCACTGTCAGTTTCAGAATCATAAACAACAGTGAGAGTGATAAGATCACCTAGATCTTCTCCATCACTATCACTCAGAGTTGCTGAAAAATTCAAACCTTTTTTCTTAGAGTATTTGCACATTGGTTAGCATAATGACCATACCCTTGACACTCTCTACATTGAATTGAATCAATGTTCTTTCCATTGTAAGAAAACTTTGAAGCAAAAGGGTTTGTGAAATGTTTTTCTGGAGTTTGAAAAGAATTTTCCTTGGGAGCAAATTTGCCAGAATCAGGTTTGAAATTGCTTTTTGAGCTTGATGATGGAGTTCTATTTTGACTCTTAGTTTTCAAAAAATTTCTGAATTTAGTAGTCAAAAGATCTATAGATTCTTCTCCAAAATCAGACTCATCAATATCTCTTTGAATGTCAAGCAAGCCAGAAGAGATATCAATAGGAGCAGGCATATCAATATTTTTTACAATAGGAGTAGAAGATGATGCTCCTTTACCTTTTTGTTTGATTTGATCATTCAGGTTCAATTCAAAGTTTTGAAGGATACCAGCCAATCGTTCAAAACTCATCTTGTCAATATCATGTGCTTCCTCTATAGCACATATTTTGACATTAAACCTTTCAGGCAAAGTTCTCATCATCTTGCTAACAAGACGTTCATTAGTAATGGGATCTCCTAAAGCAAGAGCAGAGTTGGACATGTCAAGAAGTCTACCATAATAAGGCATAATATCTTCAGACTCATTCATTCTGGTATTTTCAAACTGTGTGGTGAGCAATCTTAATTTAGAGGCACGAACACTGGCAGGTCCTTCACACAAGGTCTGAAGGGCCTCCCGAACATCCTTTAGCAGACTCATAGTTGGCAATCACCCTAAAGGTGTTAGCATCCAAAGCTTTGTATATAACAGACAAGGCTTTAGAATTAAACGACGCAGTATTCCTATCTTCATTAGACAATTCAGATTCTTTGGTGATCTTGATATCACCATCAAAATCAGTAGTTTTAGGAGGAGTCCATCCATTCAGGACAGCAAGCCACACTTTTTCATCAATTGATTTAATGAAGATGTGCATCTTGACTTTCCAAATCGAATAGTTTGCATTAGTCAATGTAGGAGGACGAACAACATTCTCATATTGAGAATCCATCACGGCTATGACCAGAATCAACTCTTAGTGATATCAAGAGAAGGATCTTATACCAATTGAAAGAACACAATAGCTAGGATTCTCAAGAGAGACCAAAGCAGTTTCCAATGTAGCTGTCGATGTAGCTACAATGAAAATCACAATGGTCAAAGATGAACAAAACAGCGGAAGACTTATAATCAGACAATGAACTGAATGCAAAAGATTACCAAAACAATCTACAAGACTATGCTTGTAGACCTAGCCTCAAGGCCACAAAGATTTCACTAAAAAGATTAAGCGTTTTACAAAATCTATTGTGAAATCACTCACAAAAACACTCTCACAAGACAACAAGTCTTGGAGAGCAAAAACCCTTCAAAAAACAAGGTACACCAAACATGGGAAGAAATAAACAACTTCCTAAAACTGAAACAGGAAGATAAAAACAGAATTCCAGAACTTCAATGTTACTGTCGATGTTATAACATCAGGAGCTTTAAACAATCTGCTGCACGTTTGGACTGAAAAACTGCTACTAAACTTTTATGATTCTGCTCACAGCTTTATGGCTTTGTTTCTCTCTCTCAAGCTATGTGCAAATGCCGTGTCCCAGCACCTCCTTATATAGCGATGTGAAAACCTATGTACAAGGAACAATCCATCTTCTACAAGAAAAAGGATTAGTAACAAGGAAAATACTAACAACTTACCAAATCCATGGAATTTATTACCAAATATAAAAGGAGACAAGATTCACGGATTGACAATGATTTATAATAAGATTTTGTTTCCAAAAATGATGCACCATAATCTAATTAAAGATTTTGATTCCAAATATAACACAACTAAATCTAATTAAAGATGTAAAATCCTAAATTACCACAAACTTGTCAAATATGAAATTTTGACCATGAAAGGGTAAACAAGTAAAAATATGCATGACCTATTTTACCCTTATAAGTTTTCTTTTTAGGACATCGCTTTCCACTTTACCTTATTTTTTTCTTCCTACTTTAATCTTGGTTCACATACTCGTGAGTTTTAATAGAAACTACCCACTGTACCAATATTAATAATCAAATCGATCAATTGATATTTTCTTAATCCGTGTGCTGGGTCAAATATGACAATAAATTTTTTACGAAGGGAGTACTTAATAATACAATCAAAGATTACTTAATAATACAATCAAAGATTACATAATTCTTACCAACGAGCTCTAGCTCAACTGGTACTGTTCACTTCTCTTAACGGAGAGGTTTGGTGTTCGAGTCTCACTAGAGACACCCTGGACATTACAACTCTCAGTAAAGAGGTCGGGTGTTCAAGCCTCTTCAGAGACATCATTATTGTTAAAAGTCTTAGCCAAAGGCCCCATTTAGCTACTCACTTATCTTAACGGAGAGGTTGAGTATTCAAGCCCTACCAGAGACACCCTGGGACTTAACTACTCTCAACCGAGAGGTCGGGTGTTCAAAGCCTCACCAGAGGCACCATTTGTTCGAGCCACACCAAAGGCATTATATATATAATTGTAGCCTTTCAAGGAATTAAAAATAAAAAAAAATTTAAGGATTGGGGTACGTCTATGTCCCCTCCAACCTTTTCAAAAAAAAAAAAGATTACATAATTCTTGTAAGTTTTTTGTGTGCATTTCCAATTAAAATATAATTAATGACATTAAAAATCTTAAAAGATGAGGGTTATTATTATCTACATTACATTAATGATGTTTTATAAATATAGTGAATATATTACTATAATGGAGAAAATAGTCTCTACCAAAACTGAAATAAAATATAATTTTAGGTTGATTCAACAAAAAGGGAGGTAAAACAAATTCGGAAAAGGAAATGTATAGAAATGAAGTAAGTGACTATTTAAAGGGTATTAAATATTAATGTCCTAACTTAAACTAATTTGAAATTCTTAATGAATGTTGTGAAAATAGTTTCTTTTTAATAATAATTAATAGTTGTCTTGACTTTATTCTTTTAGTCAAACCAAGTGTTTTTTCAAATGAAAATTACAATGTGCATACTTCATACTCCCTCCGTTCCAAAATTATTATTATTTTTTTCGTCCGTCTCAAAATAATTATTTTCTTTGAAAATTTTATTTTTAAGACATCACTTTTATCACTTTACCTTTACTTTTTCTTCTTACTTTAATATTGGACTATATATTTATGGGTTTTAATAGTAACCACACACTATTCTAATATTAATAATTAATTTAAATGTGTTTTTTTAAACCATGCGACAAGTCAACCCAAACGATAATTTTGGAACTAATGTAATAGTACCTAAAACAAATGACGACTTATGCCTTTGGTGATTTTATATATATATATATATATATATATATATATATATATAATAATAATAATAATAATAATAATAATAATAAAGCCTAGTAGTTAACTACTAACCATGATTCATTTTTACCAAACATAACAACAGGCTATGATTAACTCTCATTATCGCCCTAATTGGTTCCCTAATTAATTCTGACATTTGCCTCCCTATATTAGTTTCTTTCATACATTCAAGAGATATTGCTAGATTTCATGAATCATGGTAATAATATAGGAGATATTTGTAAATCATTAACGGTAAGTTATTTTCTTTCTTTTTTTGTTTTTAATTCGGTTTATTTATTTTGTTGATTAAGTACTCCCTTCAATTTAAATTAAGTATCTCTTGATTGCAATTGATCAGTAAATAGAAGGAAAAGACAATGAGATCTTAGGTAGCATTGAGCAGAACGTACACAAAGAAGAATTCAAGGAAGACGGTAATGGTAGAAAAAAATGAACAAGAAAGAAGATAATGAAGTGGGGGTACTAGAACCAAGAGGTTGAAGAAAGAAAGAAAGTAAAATAATAATATAGTAATAATTGATTTGAAAACTAACTTACAATTCCTCAAACCCAAAATAAGTTTCTTCTTCTCTTTTGTTTGTTTAATTTTATGTGTTTAGTAAATATCATTTTCTTGATTTTCTACTTTGTCTTTCCCTTCTGTTTAAACTTTACAAATAGCTTCTGTACACCTACTAGCTAAATGACATATACTAACAAAGCATAGTTTTTTGGTTAAATGTAAATACTCGACAAAGTTATTGCATCCCGCGTTTCAAACTCAACCATTGTTGTGAAGCAAAAGCTTCGAGCAGAAGAAGTTTAAGTTGTTGTTATTAAGAAAAAAAAAAACAATACCATATTGTTTCTACATGTCAAAAAAAAAATTTCTTTAATAATATTTAATTATTGGTTTTGCTAATCTTGCTAGAGACACATGTATAGATGCCATTTTTTTTTCTTTATAAGATCTTCTTCGCTCCATTTACGGAGATATCATTATGGATGTCCAAGGTTTACCTCATATTCAAATATCTTAGTTTTTATTTGATGTTAGTATTTCCTTTTCGAGGTCAGACTCATCCGTCCTCCCTCTTATAAGGGCATGGCTGGTTGTCCCCCTCAAGTTTATAATTTTATTTCTCTTAATAAAATATAGCAGGATACCGCCCCTGTTTCCCTTTAAAAAAAATTACAAAACTAACTTTTAATTTTTTTTGCTGTTGGATGATTATATTGTTTTAATTGATTACTGAGAGATATTCATTTTAAATTGATTATTTTAAATACTGATACCGTCTCATACTGACGATGTGCCATAGGTGTACGGACACAAAATCTAGTATATATATATACACACACATATACACATGTCAAAAACACTTATTTGGACTCAAAAAGTCAAATCTCGATAAGTTATAGAGAAGTAATAATTTTTATCATAAAAACATCGTTTGTAAAAAAAATTACTCCATAAAATTGTGGGCAATCACCCGTTTTACTCCTTCCGTTCCAAGTAAAGAGTTCACTATACTATTTTAGGATGTTTTACTCTAACAGTCCACTTTCAAAAATTATACTTACAATTTTTATTATATTTCATTTTTACCATTCACTTGTATTGTAAGTACATTGTTTATGTGCTTAAAAATATTTGTAATTATGACTAATTTTAATGACATTAATATATCCCTTAATAATTAGATTTTTTTTAAATGAGGACTCTTTGGGTAGAACGGATGGAGTATTTATATTTAATATTTAATGTATTTAAACGTACCTCTATTTTGAGTTTAGAATGTGAACATAAAATTAGACTCTTAATCAAATGACTAATTAGAATAATCTGCGCATCATCACCACCAACTTTATCATTTAACGACTCTAATTGTGATACCTCGAATCCTTAAGTACTTGACTCGGTAGAACGCTTACATACTTCGTTCTTGCTCGCGACCTTTGAGAAATCCTAGATCTTTGTGTACTTGCACGGATGCATTTACATTCATAATAATTATGTTTATAAATTTAGATTTGATCACAACGTTCATAGTAGTCGTCGTCGTAAGTTTAATTCCACGATTTGTATATTTCCGTAGGCCATGATAGGTTTGTAGTAATTTGGTCATAGTTTTCTGTAGAAAACTCATAATTGAGATCCGTTTGGTGTGTTAAAAACTAGATTTCGAGAGCTTTCTAACTATGTCTCATGTAATTTTTAGACTTGTATTTCATTACAGGTGCATTTTTAAAGTTGACTGAGTAACTTATTCTCAACATTTCTAGAAATTTGAGTTTTGTCTTGTTTATTAGATTTACTTGGAGACCCTTAATGATTTCGACCAAACTTGACCCTAAGACTTTATTTAGACCTTAAATAGAGTGAATTAAGACCGAGTGAAAATTTTAGCACTAAGTCCTCAATTAGGGACTTAATCTCACTTAAAATTGACTTATAAGGTCTTGACACTTGTATCCCACTACCCCTAATTGAGAGAGATATTTACTTGTTCTTTGTTGAAGTCAAAGACTTCATTTTCCCCATATATTTTCAGCCTCTTCCATGGGAGTTTGTGTGTGTGGGAAAAAAGGTGAGATTGGTGCGTGTCTAGGGTTTCTCGAAGCTCCGGTGAACCGATTTGAGATCTGAGCACGCGGAATCGAAGCTCTTGACTTGTAGATCAATAATCCTTGGTTTGTTTTCATTTCCTCCAGCTTTTAACAGGCTTAAGGTAAGCTACTAATTTCCAAATTTTTGTATGCTAAGTTATCTTGCATGCTAGCTTCATATTTGTTGTTGAATCCATGCTAGGGAAGACCTCTACCACGTTTTTAACTTGATAACATGCTTGTTTAAAATCTAGGGATTTTGTGTCATGAACTGACATGTGATGTTTTGGTCTTGTGTTTAGTTTTAAATGTGTTCAAGCCTTGATTTGGAACAATTGTTGTTTATGGATTTGTTGAGAAACAAACTATACAAATTCAGTCTCTGTTTTGAACAAATTTCTGGAAAATACTGGTACAAATCAACTAAAGGGATGGGGCTTCTGGTTGGATATGTTTTACCTACATATGTTAGGATACTCCCTGTAAATTTTGGTAAAATTCCAAGGTGTTTAAGTGCCTCAAATAGGCCACAAATTACGGCGGTCTCAGTACTCTATTTTAGAAATCATATTGTTAACATGATCTTGGAGGGGCATTATTTTGATGAATATAAGTCCGAATGAAGTAATTTAAAATGCTAAAATATAGCTCAAAGATTATAGTTTCAGAATAAGCAATAATCATCCCAATTGAGTTGTGACTGATTTATGGTTGAATTTAAAAGTTGACTGGGTAGAATGTGTCATAACAAAAATCAGATTTTTAACATGAATTTGAGGTGACCATATTCTAAAGAATAAAAGTCCGAATGGAGTGCTTTAAAGGGCTAAATTATGGTTTCAAGAATCTAGTTTCAGAATATGTGTAAGACTCATGAAATTTAGAGTTATGATGAATTATTGGTCGAATTTACAAAATGACTGCGCAGAATGAGTTATAACAGAGAATTTGGAAATTAACTTGTCTTGAGAATAATCATAAATTGATGATTATAGATCTGAATCAAATGATTCAAAATGGTAAATAATACCTTAAAATGTCTAGTTTCTAAATATGTGTGAATCACAATATTTAAACTTCTTAAGATTGGTTTATGAATAATACATGACATATAGTGGATTTGGGAATATAGGATGAATTATCATTATAGAATGAGTTTTAGGGAATATAATCTAAGTTATTAAATGATCCTATACTATCAATGAAGTTTTTGAGATTATACAAGATGTTACTTGTTAAATTACAGGTTTAACCTTGATTCATAAAAAAATGGATTTCTATACTTGAGTGGTTTATTATTTGTTAAGTTATGCACTTAACTTGGATTTATCCTATAAATAAATATCTATGCCTATTTGATATTATGCCTTTTGAAAGCATAATTGTGATACTTGTTAAGGATTGATTCTCCATACTTGATGAATATGACTTAATTATAAAACATATTGTGTATCTTTGCTTGAAGCATGATTTACTCTTAAATACTTTAAGGTTTCAATGAAATTTGATGTGTGAACTTGTTGAACTAAGAAATGTTTTGGTTATGATTAACCTAGGATTTCACTAATAGGTGGACTTGAGAACTTCTTAAATTAGGGTTCTAAATGAAACAAGAACCTAGTTGAGCTGAATCGAGAACATAAAGAAGGGTTCTAAGTGCAAATAACATTAATACCTTATTTAGATGAAAGTGTAGTAAAGACTCAATGAAGTCGAGTTTAAAGAACAATTGAACCTTACGAATATCGTAGTGAGATCCTACAACGTTTAGAATCAATTTGACTAAGTTTACTAGTTTTTGGAGTTTTTGTTGATTTAAGTGTACTTACATGACACTTGAGATTTTGAGACTCATTATGAGCTCATTATGTGATTTTGTGATTATAGCAATGATATGCATAATCATGTGAATTTAGTAGAGTTATTTACCTACTTGAGATTGACAAGTAAACATCTATTTGTGCATTGCATATAAGTTCAGCTGGCATTACTTGAGTTTTTACGTTGATGGTGGGACGATGCATTGTCTTCACGAATTATGGGATTCGTGGTTACAATGTATCTCCGTACCGGATACGGTTCACACACCCCTCCACTATTGGTCATAGTGGGGAAGTAGCTCCCATTGTCGTAACCAAAATGGCGCATTGGCTAGTGCTATTTTCCCGAGTAGAGAGCTCGGTACTTTGATACACCAATCACGTGTATCTCAGGAACGAAACAGTTTAATGTTTTTGATTGTAGGAGCAACACAACGACATTGATTCAGTATCTTCTCTATCCCTTATATGGCTTACTATGAACACTTATGTGACAATTAAATGTTAATTGGAATGTGAGATCTAAATGACCATGTTTGTTTTGATGATGATTATATGAAAAATCTAATGTGTGTGTGTATATATATATATATATATATATATAGATATACATACTTATACATGATGATTATATGAGAAACTTGACGTGTATATATATGCATATACATATTTATACATGATGTTTAGATGAGGTATATATGCATATACATATTTATACATGATGTTTAGATGAGGTGCTTGATGTGTGTGTGTATATATATATATCCATATGCATATTTGTATATGATGATTTTTATGAAAGTTCATTCTAATTGATTTGGTTTGTTTATGAGCAGGGAATTTCACACCTGGTTCAGTTGGACGATTTAGTAAATGAGAAAGAAAGGTTATGTTGTGGAGTATTTAAAGCATATGACACGTCTTCATGGGTTTTCGTCGTAATAACGCAACGACATATTTTGTATTATGTTATATTTTTATTTGTAGTAGCATACTGGATCATTATGATTTACTCAATTCTTTGTTTCTTAGTGTGCAGTTATTCGTTAGCCTCGTTGAGGTCGAGTAGATCCTGACTGTAGCAGTGCACAGTGGATGGATAGCTGAGTTGACGTCGGGTGGTTCATATTATCTAGTTGCTGTTTTTTTCGAGTTGTAACTCGTAGAGTCCAGTTTCGTCGTATATTATTATTATTATTTGTCCTTTTTTCCTGTTGAGGACGACATTGTGTAAAGTTATATAGACTTTACTGTCGGGTAGTTTATTCTTGGTCTTGTTGGATTTTTTTTTTTGTTACTTACTTATGTAGTCGAGCTGGTATACTTCATCTTATAGCATTTATTCAGTTGCCT
This sequence comes from Codonopsis lanceolata, assembly GCA_013146195.2. Classification (NCBI taxonomy): domain Eukaryota; kingdom Viridiplantae; phylum Streptophyta; class Magnoliopsida; order Asterales; family Campanulaceae; genus Codonopsis; species Codonopsis lanceolata. The sequence continues at coordinate 8,260,822 of CM028379.1, forward strand.
CCTGGGTAAGCAGTAGCCTCAGGGCATTCATTATTCTTGTTGTTGTTATTGTTAACCCCGGTATGATTTAGTCGTTGGGTCATTGTTATATCATGTTGGTTCTTTGTTGAAACGCCGACCTGAAGTGCCGATTGTTTGTTTTGTGTCTGCAAAGTTGCGGCACGTGAGTTTTGTTTTCCCCTCGTGAGACAATAGTCTCTCTTGGTTTCATTTGGTATTGGTTTTGAGCCTTATAGCTCGGGGATTCATTTCATAATTGCTTCTGCAGATTCGATTTTTGTAATTCCGTATTTTAGTACGACTTTACGTTCATGTTCAGAGCTTGTTAGTTCGACTGTTCGATTTGAACCATTGTTTAGCAAGTGTTTGTCGTCTATTTGTTTTAGTTCCGACGGTAGGATCTCGAGATTTTCTGTTAGAATCCGGGTCGGGTCATCACACTAATATTAAATTTTGTATTAATATTACAAACTTTAGCTCGTAATATTATTATCTTTCGGTCCAAAATGATTTTTTTTACTTGCTCATTGCCTCATTACATGCATAACATTAGGTCCAAATGCATCTGGATATGATAGTTGGCAAAAATCATTTAAAAAAATAATCATGCAAATTATAACAAGCTGAAAATTTTAAAAATGAAAACTTATTTTTGGAATGAAAAGAGTATTTCAATCCCTCGTTTTTTGTTAGAAAGATCTTTCACAGACCAAATCCCATGATTTCTTCCAGATTGGTTGCATGCCAAAGCTAAAAGTTAGGACTTTGATTTGCGTGAATGAATATTGAAAATATGACTGAATTCAATTGCTACATCTGACTTTTGAACTTGTACGTACAACCAGCTCCTATATATACTACAGTATCTCAAACATAGAAGCCGTACCACACTTCAATTACCTAGTAAAAATTTCAGTACAATGGCTCTATCGCTCGAGAGAAAATTTGTTCTCGCTGCTTTCCTCGTCGTCGGGTTCTGGATATGTCGCGCCACATCCCGTACGCTACATCAAGAATTGATGATGTCTGAAAGGCACGAGCATTGGATGGTTCGATTCGGACGTGTCTATAAGGACAATGCAGACAAGGAAAAGCGTTTTAAGATATTCAAGGACAATGTGGAGTTCATAGAATCTTTTAATGCTGCTGGTAGGAACCCTTATAAGTTGGCCGTTAACGGGTTTGCCGACAAAACAAATGACGAGTTCCGAGCCGTTCACAGTGGATGCAAGTTGGCGCCATCGGCGTCCCGTCCTAACTATTCCACTTCTTTTAGGTACGAAAATGTGACTTCCGTTCCGTCTAGCGTGGACTGGAGGAGCAACGGGGCCGTTACCCCTATCAAGGATCAACAATCTTGTGGTAAGGCAACTAGAATTATCTTCTACAATAAGTTTCAATTTTTAGAAACCAATTCGTCATAAAAGTATTCGTTTTATTCGTCTCTTTGTAGGAAGCTGTTGGGCTTTTTCCACAGTAGCTGCCACCGAAGGGATTAATCAAATCAAAACTGGAAAATTAATCTCTCTGTCGGAACAAGAACTAGTGGACTGTGACAAGGGCGGCCAAAGCGATGGCTGTAATGGAGGGATGATGGAGGATGGATTCAGTTTTATCGTACAAAACAAAGGCATCAACACCGAGGCAGCTTATCCTTACACCGGAGAGGACGGAACTTGCAACAAAAGCAATGAAGCAATAAGTGCAGCCAAGATCACCGGTTACGAAGGTCCCCGCCAACAGCGAGGATGCACTTCTGAAGGCAGTGGCAAATCAGCCAGTATCGGTGTCGATCCAAGCCAGTAGTAAGTCGTTTCAGTTCTATTCTAGTGGGGTCTATACGGGAGAAGATTGTGGAGTTCAACCAGACCACGGAGTTACTGCAGTTGGGTACGGAGCAACCGAAGATGGGACGAAATATTGGATAGTTAAGAATTCATGGGGAACAGATTGGGGTGTCGAGGGATACATATTGATGAAAAGAGATGTTGAAGCTAAAGAAGGCCTCTGTGGGATTGCTACTGATTCATCCTATCCAACTGCTTAAAATGATGGGTGGATTTTTCAAGTTTGATATTTCTACCCTATGTTAGACAACTTGGATTGTTGATATATGCTATGTAGATCAGTTCGTATTTGATTTTAATCCTGTAAGTTATTTCTGTAATTCAGACTAGTATTTCTGTATTTCCTATCAATGAAGCATTATCTACTCCCTTTGTTTTTAATTCTCAAAACATTAAGCGAGTAGACTTAAGTTATTTTAAAGAGTAATGCCAGAGTCACTCCATGTGTACTCAAATTTGTGCGCTAAATGATATAATTTCTAACGTGTCATCCTATTTGACATTTTATGGGCTCCACTATATATGAGTTAAAAAGTTATGTTAATAATATGACACATAAGATGTCACATAATTTGGTACACAAATTTGAGACGCATTGAGTGGCTCTAACATTGCTCTATTTTAAATTAATACTGTCATGATTTGTAAAGAAAGAAGGTTTTAGGAATGAAGGCTGTCGGACCACCACCATTGAGGGTGGTGGCTGGAGGTGAGAGAGAAGAGAGTTCACAGAATAAGGAGGATAGATTGTATTTCTGAATTAAATCTAAAAACTATTACAAGAAGATTCTTATATCTAAGCTAAAAGGCTCAATTAGGCTTACAATGTAATTGGGCTTCTTGGGCCACTATCTATCTTTAACATGGTATCAGAGCAAGAGATCGCCATACCCTTACCTATTTATTCTTCCCCTACAAATTCATTTTGAAAACACAATCCATCTTCCCCGATTCATAGAACCCCAGTTTCCCGAATAGTTCGCATTCCTGCCTAGATGCCAAACCAATTGCAGATTAGAAACCCAAGAAAATTAATCAATCTTTCCCCAAACACACTAAACCTCCAAATGCAAATTCTTCTTTCATACTAAATTAAAATCTTGATCAAACCCCTAAAACCCTAGTCCCTTAGGAAACTGTAATTCCGAAAATGGACCAGTTATTGAATCTACTGGATGAAGTTCTAGCCATCGACGACCTAACTAACGACCTTCTTCATCTTCGATTTCAGCCGGCCAAATCATTCTCGTTGAGGACTGCGTCGAGACTAACGATGTGTTCATCCTTCATCTCATACTCAAGAGCAAAAGATTCGATACACGTTACCTCCACCTCCTAGATTATGAGCGGTTAGTTCATCCTTGACGACGAACTAATCAGATGGATGAAAGGATATATGAACAATCTCTAAAACTATGATTACAAACTGATAAAAACTGTATCCTAATGCTAAATTTTGGTCTAAAGTCAAACCCCGAGCTTAGGGCAACATGGTTTGTATTTATACTAAAAGTTACAGGGAAAGAAATAGAATTGGACTAAAATTCCCGTCTTTGAAAGTCGGCCTACCTTGTGGTCGCAAGGTACTAGAGGCATATGGCCGCAAGGTCCTCATGCAAAGTGGCCACAAAGGGTCTCTGTTCTTTTGATCCTTCTTCTATTCAGCCTTTGCACTTTGCACCCTTCTTCAAATCTTCACATAAAACCTTCAGGAAGTCCATAAATTCATCCAAAACCTTGAAACTCACAATTAAGCTCCAAAACATATATTAGTAGTCAAAAGCCTCGTGGAATCACTATTTCTAAGCTAAATAAGTATCTCATAGATGCGTATAAAACGCATCTATCACATGTGATAGAGAATTAGCTAAACTGAATACCATAAACTTTGTAGACTTAAAGACAAAGAGGCAAGTCTGGAGCCTCGAACATAGCGGCCTTTTGAATTAGAACGATGGAATCGCATAACCCGGATACAAAGAGTTAAAACTCAGTAACACGGAATTAACGATATTGACTAGTTAGTTTAACCTCCTTGACAATATAGTTTTGGGGAGGAAACTCTTCCCCCATGAAATACGTCCAGCATGTCCTTCACACCAGCCGCATATCGCAGCTGCAAAATAGTCTATTGGAATTTGTTAGCAATTGGGCTTGTGGCCCGATTATTTACTTCCACTCACATGGAATATATTTATATTATTAAAGGTTGATTAGTTTCTTAATCTGAAGGGGTTCGGGATTGACTTAACTTAACCTATAAGAAATAGGGTTTCTTGTAATATAATATAAATATGGCAACTAAAGGGATAAATCCCTAATTGGATTTACACGCCTAGCTAAGAAGAACATGTCTTCTAGGCCGCCCCTTCTCTCTCTCTCTCCTATATTCTATCTCACCAAATACTCCCTCTAGCCTAACCATCGAGAGACATAGATTTGTGTTGTGAACCAGAGATTGATATTCATGCTACATGATATCAATCCGACGAGAGAGACTTGCAGGATTGTTGATCGTGACATACGAAGATCGTAGTTCAAGTAGAAAGTCTTCCGCTTCGCTCAAAGTTTAAGTTCGCACGAGGTAACTCATGATTACTTTTAGATAATGAACTTGTGGTATATATAACCTTCATTGGTATCAAAGCCTATATGCTTTATTGCTCATTTTGTTATGTCATGAATTGCATGCTTTTGTTTTTTAGTTTGTTTAAAAGTTTTACCCATAACGAACCAAATGAGTTTTATTATTTCATGTGTAAAACGATTTTATTTTTGAGAAAATTTTATATGTCTGAGTTCCCTATGACGAGGTCAACAACATACTAAATTCTCGTTGAAATCCGTTGGGTATGTTTCAAGATATCGCAAACCCAAGTTTTGTTGAAAATTGATTTTTCCAAAATTTTGCATGTTGTTTTGACATGTTGATTTTTTGTAAAACCGTAGTTTTATGGTCTGTACTTGTAGTACTCCGCAAGGGCTTTCTAAAGACATATCATATGCTTAATTTGGACTTAAAATGAACATTCTATGACCTCGAGAAGTTGGCTCACGGATCACGTTCGCGAATCGATTTTATGGGTTATAAAAATGGCGTCCCACAATCCCCACTCTTGGTCTTGATATACGTGCCTCTTGTGGCACTCCTTTCTGTGCAAACAGTACACGACTAGAAAGTACTTGACGATACGAATCCAACGCCACCATTCGCGACCCCATCGGAGTTCGGGAAGGCGACGGGTGGATTACACTCTCCGGCTGGGCGAGTGAGACGGAAGATCAATCAACCAGCCAACGTGATTGCCACGTCACCATGGTGGGCCCATTTTAATTTGAAGCCAGATGATGATATCATCAATGACATCATCTGCCACATCATTAGTCCAGTCCAGTCACCTGCCACGTCAGCCCTAGGGCTGACTAAGCCTCCAGTCATCGCCTGTGTGTCATTAAAGTGACGCCCACTCTCGGCGGTGGCGCATGGAGTGCGTAAACGACCACCGTTTTTTCTCACCTCCAGAGAATCTAGACTAATTTGGGCCTTCTAAGTCTAATTGTGGCCTCTGTTTTGATCAATTCAACTTGGAAGTATATATTTTTGGTTTTTCAGTGCATAAAATATTCATAAATTGATAATTTAAATAAAAGAAATAAGATAGAACAAATCTATCAAAGCACATAACATGTACATAAATATTTTCACTACTGAAAATAAAATTATTGGGTCTCGTATAGTCCCAATCGCAATTTTAGAGCCCGAAACGACAATTAATTATGCTTATGTTTTTTTTTCATACATTAAATTGTAGTGAAATGACTTCTAAAAATGCAATCGCTGACCTTAACAAGGGTGAGAAATTGGATGGCACCAACTATAGTGTTTGGCAAAGGAAAATCACGTATTTGCTAAATGAGCAACCGGTTCTTGACAACCTAGATACTGTGATGAAAGAACCAGAGATGGCTAACTTGACCATCACCCAGCATCGCCAAAATATACATGAATTCCTTAAGTGGAAAAAGAAAGATCGATGTGCACACTTTACTATGTAGAGTAGCATGCATAATGATATGATTGGGAAATTTAAGGATTGCCTAACTACAAAACATATGTGGGATGAAATCAAGCTTATTTATGTGAATACTTCTGCAATAAAGTTGAGGACTTTGACTTACAAGTTTGAAAGGTATAAGATTGACTAGAAACGTGCCATTCCTGAACAACTACGCGAGATGTCTGGAATGATTCGTGAGCTTAAGGTTACTAGGTTGTATCTTATCTGATGAATAGTAGGTTCAAGCAGTGATTCGTTCACTTCCTGACTCTTGGAGTAGTTTGAGGCGTATTCTGACTCATATGGACTCCATTCAGACTTTTACAGATGTATCTTGCCACGTTGAGCTTGAGGTTGAGTGTCATGAAGCGAATCGCGTGATAAGTGTTACGACTCGTGACCTTGCTCTTGTTTCCCTTGAGGGTCCGTGCAAGCCATAGTGGCAATGCAAGAAACAAACTAAAGACAAGAAGACTCAGAATTTGGGCCCCAAAAGTGACAAGATTGCTAAACGTCGAAGTGGTAAAAAGAATATTGCTAAGCAGAAGTGCTACAACTTTGGTACCTTGGGTCATTTTACTCGGACTTTTCCTGAGCCCAAGAAGGTATCCCTTAATCCTATTTCCTTGCAAAGTTATGTTTTCTCTCATGTTTTATTAGCTGACTCTCTCCCTGTGTAGATTGTAGACTCAAGCTCGACCAAACATGTGACGAAGGATCGAGAAGGATTTGTAGATTATCGAAAAGTTCCTGCGGGTACAAGAACAATTTTCATGGGAAACAGTTCGTCTGTTGAAGTCAAAGGAGTTGGCTCATACCAACTTCAATTGCATAATGGACGCACACTGACTCTTCATGAAATTCTTTATGCACCTGGAATTCGACATAATCTATTATCAGTAGTACAATTGCTAGGACATGGATATTCTTTTAATTTTAGTGATGATCACTTGTATATTTGTTTTGGTGATGAGATTTTGAGACATGGTTTTTTGTCAGATAATTTCTTTAAATTAGATTTGTTGGATTCTCATAATTCTTCTATTAATTCTTATTCTTGTATGGTTTATGATGATTCTAATTCCGAGTTATGGCATGCAAGACTTGGACATATAGGAAAAGACATGATGACTAGATTGGCTAGAGAAGGCCTATTGGGGTCTCTCACTAAAGTCAACCTACCCTTGTGTGAATATTGTTTGGTAGGAAAAGCTTGCCGAAAGCCTTTTGGTAAGGCAAAAAGAGATACACATCTATTAGAGTTAGTCAATTAAGATATTTACGGACCAATGAATGTTAAGGCACGTCATGGAGCTTCCTACTTTCTCACTTTTATCGATGACTACACGCTTTATGGTTATGTTTACCTTATTTCTCACCGCGATGAAGCTTTTAAGTGTTTTGTGCGTTTTCTCGCAGAGGTTGAGAGTCAAAAGGATAAAAGCTTAAAACCTTTTAGAACTAATCGGGGCCGTGAATATATATCTAATCAATTTAAAGAATTGTGTGAGAAAAAAGGAATATGCCGACAATTGACAATTCCTAGAACTCCGCAACAAAATGGTGTTGTAGAACGAAGGAATCAAACATTGTTGGAAATGGTTAGGTCGATGATGGTACATGCCAACCTCCCAATTTCATTTTGGGGGGATGCACTAATGACTGCCACCTACATACTTAACCGAGTGCCTTCAAAGTCAGTCACCACAACCCCTTATGAACTTTGGAAAGGCGAGAAGCCTAAATTGGGGCATCTTCATCCTTGGGGTTGTGTAGGTTATGTCCATAGTATCTCCAATAAGTTTGGAAAACTAGGCCCTAGAGGAAAGAAGTGTGTTTTCATAAGGTATTTAGATACCTCAAAGGGTTATGTTATGTACAGTGGAAAACCTGACGTAGGAATGACTGAAACAGAGTCGCGGAATGTTGATTTCATTAAGAATGATTTCCCACAGATAGGTGAAGTTAGTAAAGACTTTGAACTTTTTGAGATGGAAGAAGAACATATAACATCTTTTGGCAAAGGTGGGGAATTGCCTCAACCTAATCATATGATACAACATGAGGTTAAGTCTATGGAAGTCGCCAATAAGAGTCAATGTGATCTTCATCCGAGTGGAAGTATAGATCCTAGTGGGAGTCTGATACTAGAGCAAAGAAGTAAATGTGGAAATATACCTCGTCGTCGATTTGCGATCGAAGAGGAATCTTTCATAATTGTTTCTTACAATTCTAGTGAGCCTACATCGTTCAAAGAAACTCTTTCTTTACCTACAAACAATGAATGGATGACTGCAATGGAAGATGAGGAAACTGCTTTTCTCAATGGAGAACTAGATGAAGAGATCTATATGAGTCAACCAGAGGGTTTTGGAGTCAAAGGACAAGAGCGCAAAGTGTGCCGACTCAAACGTTCCACCTACGGTCTCAAACAATCATTGAGACAGTGGTACATTCGCTTTCTGATAACCTCAATTGGCTTTGTGATGATTGAGGAAGACCACTTTGTGTATGTTAAACTGTCCAAGAAAAAGATCTTGATTCTTTTATTATATATTTATGACATCCTACTAGCTGGAAATGATATGGAGATGATAAATGCCACAAAAAGTGGTTGTCTGTGCTTTTCGATATGACAGACTTGGGTGAATCAAGCTATGTGCATGGAGTAAAATTCATTAGCGATCATTCAAAAATATTTCTCTGTTTGTCTCAAGAGACTTACATAAAGAAAGTCATCTAGCGATTTTGCATGGCTAACTCAAAACTCATTGTCACTCCAATGCAAAAAAGATGTGTCCTTAGTACAAACCAATGCCCTAAGAATGAAGAAGAGAAAAAGAGAATGTCTACGACTCCATATGCGATTGTGGTAGAAAGCGTGATGTATGTTATGGTGTGTACTCGGCCTAACCTATGCTTTGCAGTTGGGATGTTAAGTCGATTCCAAAGTAATCCTGGACCTCAACACTGGATGGCAGTGAAAGGGGTTATGTGTTACTTGGTGGGAACCATGAATCTAACCCTATGTTACCAAGGTGGGGATTTGAGCTTGAAAGGTTTCACATATTGGGCTGGAGATGTAGATGGTTATAAATCTACTTCGGGCTACGCTTTCCTCCTTAGTGGTGGAGCTATCTCTTTGAGTAGCAACCGACAGACTAGCACTGCCCTATCTACGATAGAGTCAGAGTACACTTCTTGCTAAGTTGTACGTGGTTCAAGAAGCTGTGTGGTTGATGAGTTTTCTTCAACATCTTGATGTTACGACGCATGTAGATCGTCTTGTAGTCATTACTTGTGATAGCATAACTGCTTTAGGTTACACTAAAGATCCCAAGTATCATGGGAAGACGAAACATATTAATATCAAGTATCATTTCACTGTAGACATGGTTGGAGAAAAGGAAGTTGTTCTAGAATATATTCCTACTAGCAGTATGTTGGTTGACCCTACGACTAAGCCTCTAGCTAGAGAGATCTTTCAGGATTATATGTTGGGTCTAGGGCTTCGAAGGAATTGATATTTATTCTGAGAACACTTTTGTTGACATTTGATTATTATTTTCATTATCGTTTGAATAAATTGCAGTTTCATTTTATTCCTTTTTATATGTTAATTGGATATTTTAATATGAAATTGCATAGCATATATATTTTGATTAAACAAATGTCGTGGATATTGAATTGGTTCTCTCACACGGGTAACTCACCTTGTCGCTAGGTGGGCGAGCAATTTGAGATAGTAAAAGTCTTTGGCACCTACGAAGGGGGTACGCAAATGGCATTACATTTATTCGTCTAGGCATATGGCCAAGATGAGACCTTTTATAAAGGTTTATATCCCAAGAAAAATTCCAAATGTGAGATCTTAAAAGAGACACTAGAAGAGTGGCTGCTTTTAAGTACTCAGGTTGGACGTCAAAAAGGCGGCTTGACTAAGGTTCGTATGACGTTTGAGCATGACATGCCTACTTCGTGTGGGAGTTCCGCCATAGCATACACATCATATTGTATGTGACTATAATGTGACCTAAGAAAGTGATTGAATGATCTGTGCTTCATCACTGTGTGAGTTCTAGTGATCAAATCCAGGTCACGATTATACCCCATGTGACTTAGAACTATATCATGAACTTGGACATTGATGATGCTACTTTGGCATGCCGACCAACGGCTATGCACATATAGCCCTACGGAGCATTGCTGGGAAAGCAGTTAATATGAGTGTCTAAGGAAGATAGTATGATATACATCTCTATTTTTGTGTTTCAATGCCATGGCAATCATATTGAACATACGGTTCAAGAGATTGATCTTGATACACAAACATGTTGAGGTTTAAGCACTGCTCTCGAGGGATTGAGGATGCTTAAATTGATGTATATATATACGGTATGGGGTATAGACTAGGGGTGGCAAATCGATCGTGCCGTGCCCTTATCGGGCTAGCACGATAAGGGCCTGACACAATAAGCTTCGGCACGAACACGACACGATAAGGTTATCGTGCCTAAAACCAAAACCCAAACACGACACTATAAAAACCCAAAAACACGACACGACACGCTAAGCACGATAAGCAAAAACGGGTGGATTTTTTTGTTAGGCACCATAAGCCCGTTAAACATGATTTTTAAAATAAAAATAATTATAAATTTCTGATAAATTATCCATCAACATTCTATCATTCCCATCACTCTTCTTGCACAACAACAGGTGCGCACTTAGACTACTTAGTCAGTTACAAAACATACAACTACACAAAAATACAAAATCACAAGCCGAGTTGATGGTAGAGCGGTACGAGTTGATGCACCAAAGATCCAAAAGGACCAAACCCACTAGTCAACAACTAAACTAGAAGTTGCAAATCACAAACATAGTCTAAAAAGATTACAAAAAATGTCTAAATATTACTCAAATGGTCCAAAATAAGTTAAGACTTCAACTTCATTTGTTTATCCGATGATTCAATCCACTTCAACATTCACCAACCCATTCATATAGATGTCATAAAGCTAGTTAAAACTTAAAATATCCAACAGTTATGATTTAATAAAATTTAAATAAGTACCACTTATTCAAATTTTTACTTGCATTATTGGATGTGCTACCCAAACTAGAGCCTGGTCCTAGGGAAGGATCATCAACATCATTAATATCCAAGTTCATGATATCTTCGGTGAGCTCTTCAGTCTTCAACGAGTGATGATCTACATGCATTTATAAATATTATCAGCAAGAAACTAAAAAATACATTGTAATGAAGATTAAATTGACAGTTAAAGCTTGTTTGCAAATTAAAGAAGTAAGAGATACGCTTACATTTATCGCCAAATAGCCAATCTCTTGTACATATTATTGCCTCCACTGTGCTTGGTTTCAGTGCACTACGATATTGATCAAGTACTTGTCCTCCTACACTAAATGATGCTTCAGATGCAACAGTTGAAACTGGAATGCATAAAATATCTCGAGCCATAGCTGCAATTTCAGGATACCGATATTGATTTGATCTCTAATAATCAAGAATATCTAGATGGTCTTCACAATTCAATCTTGGCTCATCCAAATAAAGCTCTAATTGAGATTTGTGAACACCGAAAGCACCATCATTATTGAATGTCCTGAATTTCTATAGAAAAACAAAAAACAAGTTGTAATAAAAGAGTTAATTAAAATTGGAAAAATTATGAGTAACATATAAAGATAAGAAAAGATCAAAAGAAAAGAAAAATTACCATCAACTTCTTTTTTCTTTCATCTCGTAGAATGTTAGAAGTTTCCTTGGAATTACCACAAATGGGATTGCTAGATTCATCAACATGATTCATATCGGGTCTCTTTTCATATTGAGCAAACAAACTCAACAAAGTCTCCTTGACTTTCAAAAATGTAGGAAACCATGGTAACCATAGATCTCTTCATATTCAAAATCCACAAAATCAAGTTTATACCGAGGATCTACAACTACTGCCAATGCCAAAACCAAACTAAATTCCGACCAATACTTCTCAAATTTTGGAAGCATCCTTAAGGCTATATCCTTGATATACACATAGTCACTTTCAACATTCCTCTGCAAATACTCATAACATGTACTAACACACGGAAAATACAAGTTTGAAGTGGGATACTTTGTTCCAAAAAAATATTAGTTATGTCTTAAAACAAAGCTAAGAAATCACATATCTTCTCCACCTTGTCCCACTCTAATGCATCAAGACAATGCTTATAATTTGAATCAAGTAATGCTAGATGACAGAATGCATGTCGATAAAACAAAGCACTTTCAAGAATATGGTAAGTAGAATTTCATCTTGTTGCCACATCTTGTCTCAAACCTCTTTTAGAGTCCAATTGCATTTGACTCACAACCTCCAAAAACTTTACCTTCCTTGATTGAGACCCTCTCACATACTTAACGCTTTCACGAATTTTATGCACACATTTATCAATATCTTTCAATCCCTCTTGAACCACTAAATTAACAATGTGTGCACAACAACGAACATGAAAAAGTTTTCCATTTGGAACAAGTGATCCCTTTAAATAATTCACAACAAATTAGCAGACACATCATTAGCAGAAGCATTGTCCAAAGTCAAAGAGAAAATTCGGCTATCAATATTCCACTCACGTAGCAATGAAATGATTTTGTCACACAAAGCAACACCACTATGTGGAGGAGGTAAAAAACAAAAATTAAGCACCTTTTTTAGAAAACTCCAATTGATATCAATGAAATGAGTTATAAGACTTAGATAACCATCCGTAGTGATACTACTCCAGCAATCAGATGTCAAAGAAATCCTACCAGGAGCTGATTTTAGCATAGATTGCATCCTAACTTTTTCTCTTGCATACATAGTAAGAATATCAGCCTTAATTGTGTTTCTAGACACACTATGAAGATTTGGACACAAATAATAAAAACATGCTCGAATCACATCATACTCAACAAACTGAAATGGTAAATCATGCATGACTATAGCAGTAGCTACTAACTCACGAAAATGCTCACCATCAAACTTACATGCTTTCAAAGACATCGATCCTTGATCCCCACCAAGGAGTAGCTGACCCACATCAAGTGCATTTCTTCTTGGGCAATTTTTCATATGATGGCTTAATGTGTCAGTTCCATTCTTACTATTAGCTTTATAGACATTTTTGCATAACTTACACCTCGCTCTTTCAATGTTATCATCTTTTAACGGAATCTTCTCAAAAAAAATTTCCAAACATTAGATCTAAGCTTCCTCGTTTTTTTTGGGCTCGTTTGTGGATGTGGTGGTGAATGTTTCTGCATCCATCTCAACTACATCATCACCATCAATGTCACTCAAATTTATTTGATTATCCATACTTGATCTCTGTATAGAATAAAAAACAAAAACAAAAAGAAAGTATTTAATAGGATAAGAATTTGTAAGTGACATATATCCATGAAGGAAAACAACATAAAAACAAGTCATTAACTGGAAAACTTCAACCGTCGAAGTAATAATAATAAACTTCAACCACTAATTATCACTAATGCTCTTTTACAATTACAGTTAAAAAAATGTACTTTTACAATTGCTATTGCATTTTTTCTGCCCCTCCATCAATATTCGCTAAAACATGTCTTCAAGTAGCACAAAGGCTTCTCAAGTGGCCATTTTTTGGAGAGCAAAGAAGTCCAATCATGTAATATTTTCATATAAAAGGAAAATTTGACATTTTAAACTATTAATAACTTTTACCTTTTTATTAAACAAATATTACTTTTACGGAATAGTTTGCCCTCCAAAAATAGTAACATGACAAGCACTTGTGCAACTTAACGATCGTTATTCAATAGATTTGGATTTTTATTTATTTATTATTTTTTGGTAGGTAAGAGCGACTCATTGTTTGTATGAAAATTTAGATTTTGGATGGAAGGACCAAAAAGAATTGATAGCAATTGTTCAAGGGCAAAAATACATGTTAGGAAGGTACTAAGACCACCACTAAAACTATACCCAACTACATGGACACATTATGCTGACCCTTTCAAAATAGGAAATATGGTTATTTTCAATAGAACCTAGGAGGAGGGTTTATGGATTTCTGGACATAGTCCTCTCTTAGTCCTATGAATCTCCTAAGGTTAAGTCCCTTAGCAACTGTTGATAAGTTTGTGTTAAGGATCCAAATATGAAGAAATGGCCACGAGTGGGAACAAAATTGGTAGTATGCATGTCATTTATATGAAACTATCAATTATTTCTAGCTTCAAAATTGTCTATTTTTTTCTTTTTTTTCATGTTTTTCTTTCGAACATTCGTTAGTATTCCAACCTCCTAACTGAAATGCTTTAAATTATGATCTGACCGAATAAGCCCCTAAGTAGTCAAGACTAAGAGATAGGATTGTTTGGTCATATCAAGAATTAAGAAAATGCAATGTAAATTGATTTTAGAACCAATAAAAAGGGCAATTTTGGGAGATAATAAACCATAAAAACTAAAACTATATGTGACTATGAGGAACTTTCCAAACAGGGTTCCCAAGGCGAAAGAATGGATTAAGTAAAAGCTTTACAAAAGTTTTTCCCCGACCTTGCATATACCCAAAATTTTGAATGTACAAACTACAAATCCATAACTAATTTCTAAAACTTCACGCGGTAAAGAACAATGTAATATCATAAATTCAAAAAAATTGGTAGAAATTTCAATGAAATTAAATAAATAAAAAAAATTAAAGAGCTACAATCATACCTTTCTTCAGAGTTATTCTAGGATGAGAGTGAGAGTCGCTGAGGCCCGAGAGCACTAATAGTACTTGGATTAATAATATTGTTTATCCTTGAATGCACGAGAGACGAGAAAGAGTTACTAGACTTTAGTTAATAGGTCTATTTGTAGGGTTTATACTATTTATACCGAAGATTTTTTCATGCTTATCGGGCTGGCACGATAAAAACCCGAATCTTAACGTGTCTTATCGGGTCGGTCCGATAACGGACCCCAACCCGATAAGCCCCGGCCCAAACCATATAATTTCATTCCGTGTTCGTGTCGGTCAATCATGTCATGCCTCAAATTACCACCCCTAGTATAGACGAGTTTTTTTTTCTAATAAGGAGGTTCTATGCTGATCAGATGGTGATTTGGTATAGCGCTTCACCCTTTATCTTTCTCGTCATGTCGCACGCTTCACTACCAGTATGAAGAGACAGTGTTTAACGAGTTTTGATGATACGATGTGGTAAGAGAGGTGAGCCCATGTGTGTGAGTGAGAGATATTAGCAATTGGGCTTGTGGCCCGATTATTTACTTTTGCTCACATGAAATATATATATATATATATATTATTAAATGTTAATTAGTTTCCTAATCCGAAGGAGTTCGAGATTGATTGAACTTAACGTACAAGAAATAGAGTTTCTTGTAAAATAATATAAATAAGGCAACTAAAGGGATAAATCCCTAATTGGATTCACACGCCTAAGAAGAACACGTCTTCTAGGCCGCCCCTTCTCTCTCTCACTCTCTTTCTCTTCTATATTCTATCTCACCAAATACTCCATCTACCCTAACCATCGAGAGCCTTGGATTTTGGTGTAAACCAGAGATTGATATTTGTGCTACGTGATATCAATCCGATGAGAAAGACTTGTAGGATTGTTGATCGTGACATACGAAGATCGTAGCTCAAGCAGAAAGTCTTTCGCTTTGCTCAAAGTTCAAGCTCGCACGAGGTAATTTACGACTAGTCTTAGATAACGAACTTGTGGTATATATAACCTTTAGAATTAATGAACCGAAACTGTTCATAGCTGGGAGAGATATAAATGGGAAAAATCCGTTAATACATATGCATCGATTATAGTTCCAGAGATATGAGGGGTCATAGCTTGGTTTGGCATGCATCGCCATGGATGGTGCCTAGGGGCTGGCTGGGGAAACCAAACATCACCATTGTAACCTTGAAATCAATGTTGACCAAAGGCAACCAATCACCCTGTAAGACCTCGATTCCCAGTTAGCTTGAATTGCGTGCAATACTCGCGTTTCTTCTTTGGTTGATTGTTCGTTGGGTTTGTGAGAGAGTCTAAATGTGTATGAGAGATCAACATTAATACCAAAATACTTTTAAGAGATGCCATATAGTTGTTGACTTGCTAAAGTCACAAGTCGTAACCCGACGATAGTCGAAATGCGACGCGATTGAGAGTTTACTCGGGTTGTGTTCCTGACCTCGATTTGGTCCTAGATCTGTACATGATGATTGAATAAACATGTTTATATATATATTATACTTCTAGTTGGATATATTCTTTAAGTCTCGTGAAGTTTTGACGCTTCGAGGATAGCAATTCTCCTTATCGTGTAGTTCGAGATTAAGCCGGGTGATCGTCTCGCCCTTTGGGAGTCCTTTTCTCCTATCTGTTGTTCATCATCTGAGATACATTCAAGCCTATTCTATAGCCCTTTGAAGTGTTAATAACCATGGGTTGTTTCCCGCCGGTTTGTGGTTTCATTCGACGTTTCGTTAGCGAGATGTCGCGCCTTGCGTCGGTTTTGCTCCGGGTTGTTTCGGGAGTTGTTGTGAGGGTTTTGGACCTACTTTGAGGGTGGTTTGAGACTTGTTTTGTTTAGCTTAGAGTATGAGGACATTAAGGGTTGAATTATAGGTCGTTTCGAAGCTTTAAGGCTTGTGGTTGCATGCGGGAGAGACCTAGGCCGAGCAAGGAAGCAACAAAGTTGGAATGGCATTTCTAGGGGACCATGCGTCGCTTTGTACTCCTACCATGCAAGCGCATGGTAGGGCAGTCCCTGTTACGGGATTTTCTACCTATTTCTAACAATTGCCTATCATATCCCTACCCAAACCCAACCTAACCCACTCCTAAACCCTCCTAACTACCTTAAGACATATCCTAAACATCTAAGGGAGTTTTAGAGGTGGATTAGTGTGGTTAATTAGAGGGAAACAACCCCATTAGTGAACACATAACCCACTTACTTTCTAACCCATATAAACCACAAACACTTCACTTAAGCCTTCATATTCAGCCTACAACTTCTAAAATACGTGGGAGACTTTCTTGGGGGCTTAGAGAAGAGTTTTTTAGGGTTCTTGAGAGCCCACCCTTGGAATCCATAACTAGGAGCCTCCATTTCTCAATCCACACCATAGATTTGAAGAGGAGGTTGAGGAGAACAAGACCCACCACTTGGAATTCCGAAATTATAGCTTGAATGGGTTGAATCAAGGTAAGTTACTACACCTCTTTCTCTTTATTTTTGCCCCATTGACCCTAGGGAAAACAACCTTTGTGCTATGTGAGGTCAATGGGTGCATTCTAGGGCTTGTTAGAGATGCCATGAACTCTAGATGTCTAAATGAGGATTATGCTTGGATGAACTTACTTGAGACCTTGATTATCATGATATTCATGTTTAGAGTAGCCTATTCATCCTTGCTATGTGATTTATTCAAGTATTGTAAGTATGATTGGTGAGGTTACTTGAAAGGGTATATGCCTAAATGATGATTTGGCTTGGATGAACATGATTGAAACCTTGATTAGTATGATATTCATGTGTAGAGTAGCATATTAATTCATCCTATGTTATTTATTCATGTTTTGTGGGCATGATTGGTGAAGTGACCTAAATGGGTTTATGCACAAAAATGGGAATTTGCCCTATGTTGCCTAACCAAGTGTTTTGTTGGGATTTTATGGGTTTAATGAGCTTGGGAATCTTGCCAATGATGTTAGTTATGAACATAGGAGGGTATTGTAGCCCATGGTTTCTATACCCTAAATTTTGGAAAGTGTAGATTGGACTCAACGGAGTCATTATAAGTTCGATAATGTGCTAAACGAACTTGAGTTGAAATCCTACGACGATTGGGTTTCGTTTGATTAACGTTGTGAAATGCATAGTCTCCAAACTTTAAATGGAATTATGATTATGATGAGCTTTATGGATTTTTAGGCTTGGGAATCAAGCCCGAATGAATATTGGGATTTTGTTGTAAACTTAATGAAATGTTAAAGTGTGGATTTATGAGACACATAAAGAATGAAATGTAGTATTAAGACTCAACGGAGTCATTGTAAGGCCAATAATATGATAATGAGCCTTGGGTTAAAACCCTACGATGTTTGGGTTTTGGGTTGATTATGTATGTACGCACCGAGCATCTTGTTTTGTGTCCATTGAAACACTCATGTTATGGAGACTTATTAGAAATATATTTTGAGAATGCTTGTTAGAACACGGGACATTAGAGACCAACGTATGGTCACGAGTATATTTAAGAGAAGATTAAGAAAGAATTCTCTCTTTAAGGAATTTGGTCGCGTGCATATAAAGGCACTTGTGAGAAAGTGACTACGGAGTAGTCATGAGGTTCTTGAGTATGGTATTAGTGATGTCGATCATATACGACGATTAGGACTATGATTGAGTCCGGTGTACTTAAAGTTAAAGGACTAAAATATTAAGTCTTGAGTTGTGGATACTCTTAGACTAACGTAGTAGTCTTTGGTTTGATATTGAGTGGAGGATTATTATAGACCTCACACTATGATTTATTGAGCTTGCATGCTATTCTTGATTGGGTGATAACTTGGGGACTTATGAGTATCTCAATATGTGGTTTTTGAACTAAACTTGTAAGTTAGTTGAACATGTTGTTTATATGCAAATATGTGCATTGTTCATGGAGTTTTGTAGAGCATTATGTCCTACTTGATTATATGTAAATAAGTGCATTGTTATGAAAGTTTGTAGAGCATTATGTCCTACATGATTTGATGAGCCCGATATTAATGAACTTGGTCTTCATTTGGTTTATGCAAGTAAATACCTACTTGAGCATTTTTGGTTTAAGTCCAGCTAGCGGGTTTGGTTGTAATGTCGGCAATGGGACGATTCATAGTCTTTGGAAACAATCGCTATGAATCGTTGCATTGGTTCCCTTTCTCCTCACTATTTGGCCAATAGTGGGATGTGATCTTGAGTTATGCCATCTAGCCTGACATCGAGCTCTCATTTCTCATCCTAGGTTGGATGAATGTAATGAGTACTCATTAAAGGAAAACTGATGAGTTGTGATTATTTGGGGATGAAACCCAAGGTATGATTGGTTGGGTGTTGAACCCGGATTTTGGTTTGAGGATGGATCCCATGGTAAGTTTGGTTGGGTGTTGGACCCGGATTTGGTTGTAACGGTTCGATTTACGTATCTTGTTACACATGTCTATTTATGAGCATATATATGAAAGACTTTATGCTATGTGGTTTATGTGAGTTTGTGTGCTTGATAATTAAGTACATGTTTCTTGTTGGTATACTAGTATGATGCCATGATTTTTATATATGCTTGTGCATTATGCCATGCCATGACATGATATGCCATACAGTTGCATTTAGTAACTTACTGGGTCATTATGACTCACTTCGTGTGGTTGTTTTCCCTAGTGTGTGCAGTGATCCCGTTAGTACGCGCGACGACTTCGGATAGAGATTTTTAGCAGGTGGTCTTCCGGGCAATAAGCTTGGAGCTATTATTATTGTTATTATTTATTTGTGAGACACGGATGTAAAGTTATGTAGACTTTACTTGGGTAGATTATAGTAGTATATTATTGTTATGTATTTGGGAGCTAGCTAGTATAGCCGAGCTATTGTATCTTTTAGAAGTTAATTCCGTTGTCATTTCGAGCAAGTTTGGCTCGCTTATCCTAGTATTGTATTATTGTTGTATCTACCTCCGACGACTTTAGTCGTGAGATCCTGGTATAGTTGTTTAGTTTTTGGAATATTATTCTTATAGTTTAATTGTCCCTCCGGCATGTTATAGCCGTTGAGTGGTTGTTGATCAGGTTGGGAATTTGTTGGTTTGCCGGCCCTTGGTTGCCGACGGTTTGTTGCGCGTGTCTAATGTTGCGTCACGTGCGTTGAATTTTTGGGCCGAGAGATTTACTATCTCTTTGGTTGTTTTAGTTTTTATTATTTCGTATCGCCGTTATGGCTTTACCTTCCTGTTTCGAGCTTGATGGCTCATCTTTTGACTCGCACCATTATGCTTAGCAGGTGCTTTTCTGTCTCTTAGCTTGTCCTGACGGCACGACCTTGGGATCTCGTCTTGGGATCCGGGTCGGGTCGTCACACACCCTCACTTAGATAATTGAAAACATGAGATCAATATCATGACAGTTTGGCTCTTGTTATATTGCAAATGACATAATTTATTACGTAGACATACATGTCTTCAACTAGTTTGGTTCCTAACTTTTTGTATCTCATTTTGTCACCTTAGCTATTCACTTATGAAACAACAAAATACTTTCAAATTTCAATCAATAAATTGGGGGGATGGAAAAGGTCTAGTGATTAGACCATGTCAATATCTAATTTCTTGTTTTAAGCAAATCCTGAAAGTTGTTTGAACCCAAACTGATTAGTACATAATCAAAACAAAGAAATTGATAAAGGTTTATTTTAATCTTTTCTTCTTTTATGGTTTTATGCCAATAGCTTTGCCACATATGTACATAATTCTTTCCAAGTGATTAAAATTGTATATATCTGAGGCTAAAGTCATTGGGTCTCTGTAGACACCCCAATTTCGTACCCATGATATGTAACTATGACATATGATATCAAGAACTGTTTAAACTTAACAAAATATCAAGTTACAGGGTTGAAAATGCAAAAGGAAAAGTAGGATGCATGAATAGTGAACTGCAGGGGGGTAAAATGTCAAAAATTGGAGGAAAAGGAACAGTTGGCGCCGCGCCAACCATGCCTGGCGCCGCACCCAGAAAGCTGTTTGGCCGCGCCTAAGGTCTTGAATAGTGCATTCCGCTTAACGCATTGTGCAAATTATCAAGCGCGCGGTACAAGCCGATGAAGCACAAATTCAACTATAAATAGCAGTGCCCGGCTACACTTTTGGGACACATTTTCACCAAAGCTTGAAGCCCGAAGAAACTCTGCGTAATTTTTACGCAGCGAGCGATCAGTGAGCGAGAGTGATTTCCCCCTTTTATAAAGCCTCGAAACTCTGCCAAACCTTCTCCAAACACAAAATCAACCGGTCAAAGTCATCCCTAGCCCCCAGTTAGGTATCCACCCTATTTCCCGGTCCAAAAACCTCGGAAAGAGTTGTTGCTTTGCCCGAGTAAAAAGGCCAAATTAGCCAAAAATAAGCCCTTGTTCTGCCCAAATTCCACCAGTAGCAAGCAAGCAAGTGTCAAAAAGCAAGCAGTTACTCACTTGCTCCGCCCGTTTTATGGGTCCCAAAAGCAACTCTTGCAAGCCGTTACTCTGCCCGCACCGCAGCAGCAGCAAAAAGACTCCATCTCCCTGAAGGACATGGCGAGCACACTAACGCTCTTAAAGGTAAGCCTTTAAGAGTTTATTTACTAAAAAGCTATTTTCCATCCGGTCCGATGTAAAAAAATATAAGCTGTTGTGATGCCTAGATTATTTTAGAAAATAACATTTAAAAGAGCCATTATTATGACCAAATATTTTTTTATGTATTTGTAATTATTGGAAGGAGACAGTTGCAAGTCTGTAAATAATGTAAATATGTATGTATTTGTAGGTAGTTAATGCTTTATTTATTTGCTAAGTAAATATAACAAAAAACATACTTTAGCCAAAAACCGCTTTTGAGACTGAAAGGGCGAGTTGGGTGCCTAGCACCTTCCTAACTCGTAACTTAGCCTCCGAACCCGTTTTTGCAATCTCTGGTTTTTTTTTTTTGTTTTGCTTTATTTCTTCCTTAAAATAAAGATGACGACTCTATAAAACATTTTGGATCCAGTGGGGCGTCGCAACACTCCTTTTTTGCACTTTTCTGTTTTCCCCTAAAAAAGGGAGAATGGGAATAAAAGGGTGATGCATTCCTATTTCCTGGTATCCCCTAAACAAGAGATAACTTGATGCAGGAAACCCAAAGCACCCATAGTGATCCGAAATAGGCCATAAGGCTATTTTCATAAAATCCATAGTGGGGCCTCGCAACATCCTTTCTTGCACTTTTCCGTTTTTCCCTAAAAAAGGGAGAATATGAATGAAAGGGTGATGTATTCCTACATCCCGGTATCCCCTAAACAAGGGATAACTTGATGTAGAAAACCCAAAGCTCCCATATTGGACCAAAAATTCACTGAAAGTTACCAAGGCGTATTCCAACGCGCTATCTTAGAGAGCACTCCTCTCGAACTTTTAATTTCGTCTTTCCTTAAACAAGGGAGGGTGGAATGAGAGCAGTGGTGTCTCGCATCCGCACCTACACGCACCCCTTTCCAAGGGCGCGCGGGGCGCGGGCGCATTTCCCGGGAACCCATAGTCTCGTTATTTTTATTTCAGTTAATAACTTAATATTGATAAAATAGGCTTGCAGACACATTTCATACCTTGTGTTATGTGATAGTTAGCTAACGAGATACACAATTGCATTATATAATTTTGGGATTATTACTCATGACATTTACTATTTAGCATAAATTAAATTGAATGTGATTAAATTACCAATTATGACGTGCAATATATGATATTATGAGAATGCACATATATATGATATTACAAATGACATTTGCTCCACCGTGCTCGAGCACACTACGAGCCTTAACAAACAGTAACTACTTAGAGATCTGAGCGATCTGAATGAGCATCTCATATGTCGGCCTCTGCACGAGAGCCAACAGTATTGAGCAACGATACTTCTCGACTTCAAGATAAACCCTCGCATTTGAGAAATAGGGGGCTACACCAAGGAAGATCAAACAGGATATGCTACTTCCCAGGAGCTACACTACACTCTATGCTCAAGCCACACTATCAGATTTTGCTATATGTACGCATGCACTCTCTGCTCGCCGCTCGGGTTTATTCGAGGCGTGCCTTTTTACATTTGTGATCGTCGCTTGAATTCACTCGAGCCACGCTTTTACTGTGTTGTTCTCGCCACTCGAGGCACATCTTTTTGGCTTGTCGTCCCGCTCGAGCTTACTTCGCGATCGAGTTATACACCATGCCTACCTACGCTTATGTTCCCCGCTAGAGTTTACTCGCGGCTGAGCTTCATATTATCCTCTCGCTCAAGGTTACTCACGGTTAAGTTGTACACATTGCCTACATGCACTTATGTTCCCCACTCGAGTATACTTGCGGTCAGCTTCATATTGTCCATCCGCTCGAAATTATTCGCGGTTGAGTTGTACACAGCGCCTACCTGCGCTTATGATCCCCACTCAAGTTTACTCGTGGCTAAACTTGATATTGTCCCCCCACTCGAGTTTACTTGCAACTAAGCTTCATATTGTCCTCCCGCTCGAGTTTACTTGCGGTTAAGTTGTACCTAGGGCCTACCTGCGCTTATGCTCCCGCTTGAGTTTACTCGTGGTTGAGTTGTACACAGTGCCTATGTGTGCTTATGCTACCTAATCGAGTTTACTCGTGGCTGAGCATATTGTCCTCCCGCTCGAGGTTACTCGCGGTTGAGTTGTACATATCGCCTACCTGCGCTTATGCTCCCCGCTCAAGTTTACTCACGACTGAGCTTCATACTGTCCTCCCGCTCTAGTTTACTTGCAGTTGAGTTGTACTCCACACCTATCTGCGCTTATGCTCCTTGCTCGAGTTTACTTACGGCTGAGTTTCATATTGTCCTCTCACTCGAGTTTACTCATGTTTGAGTTGTACACAGCTCCTACATTCATTTATGCTCCCCACTAAAATTTACTCGTGGCTAAGAGTCATATTGTCCTCCCACTCGAGGTTACTTACGGTTGAGTTGTACACAATGCCTACCTGCGTTTATGATCCTCGCTTGAGTTTACTCGCGGCTGAGCTTCATATTGTCCTCCCGCTCGAGGTTACTCGCGGTTGAGTTGTACATAGCGCATGTATGTGCTTATACTCCCCGCTCAAGTATACTCGTGGCTCAACTTCATATTGTCCTCCTATTTGAGTTTATTCACGGTTGAGTTGTGCACAGCGCCTACCTGCGCTTATGTTCCCTGCTCGAGTTTACTTGCGCCAGAGCTTCATATTGTCCCCCCGCTCGATTTTAGTTGCCGCTAAGCTTTATATTTTCCTCCAGCTCGAGTTTACTCACGGTTGAGTTATACCCAGCGCCTACATGCGCTTATGGTCCATGCTCGAGTTTTCTCGCGACCGAGATTCATATTGTCCTCTTGCTCGAGTTTACTTACGGTTGAGTTGCACACAACGCCTACGTGCACTAATGCTCCTCGCTCGAGTTTACTCGCGGCAAAGCTTCATATTGTCCTCCCACTCGAGGTTACTCACGGTTGAGTTGTACATAACGCCTACCTGCGATTATGCTCCTCTCTCGAGTTTCCTTGCGGTTGAGCTTCATATTGTCCTCCTGCTCGAGTTTAATCGTGGTTAAGTTATACACAGCTCCTACATTCTCTTATGCTCCCCACTCAAGTTTACTCGCGACTGAGCTTCACATTGTCCTCCTGCTCGAGTTTACTCGTGGTTGAGTTAAACACACCGCCTACGTGCGCTTATGCTCCCCGCTTAAGTTTACTCGCGGCTGAGCTTCATATTGTCCTCCCGCTCAGTTTACTCGTGGTTGAGTTGTACACAGCACCTACCTACGATTATGCTCTCTCTCGAGTTTACTTGTTGTTGAGCTTCATATCGTCCTCTTGCTCGAGTTTACTCGCAGTTAAGTTGTGCACAACTCCTACATTCTCTTATTCTCCGCACTCAAGTTTACTCGCGACTGAGCTTCATATTGTTCTCCTTCTCGAGTTTACTCGCGGTTGAGTTGCACACAACGCCTACATGCGCTTATGCTCCCCGCTCAAGTTTACTCGCGGATAAGCTTCATATTATCCTCCAGTTCAGTTTACTCGCGGTTGAGTTATACACAGTGCCTACCTGCGATTATACTCCTCTATCGAGTTTACTTGTGGCTGAGCTTCCTATTGTCCTCCCGCTCGAATTTACTCGCGGTTGAGTTGTACACAGCTCCTACATTGACTTATGCTCCCCACTCAAGTTTACTCGGGGCTGAGCTTCATATTGTCCTCCCACTCGAGGTTACTTACGGTTGAGTTATACACAACGCCTTCTGCGCTTATGATACCTGCTCGAGTTTACTCGTGGCTGAGCTTCATATTGTCTTCCCGATTGAGTTTACTCGCGGCTGAGCTTCATATTGTTCTCCCGCTCGTGTTTACTCGTGGTTGAGTTGTACCCAACACCTAACTGCACTTATACTCCCCGCTCGAGTTTACTCGCGGCTGAGCTTCATATTGTCTTCCTGCTCGAGCTTACTCGCAGACAAGTGGTACACCGTGCCTACCTACGCTTTTGCTCCTCGCTCGAGTTTACTCGCAACTGAGTTTCAAATTGTCCTCCCGCTCGAGTTTACTCATGGTTGAGTTGTATATCACGCCTACCTGCACTTATGCACCCCGCTCAAGTTTACTCACTGTGAGTGCCCCGATTTTGCGGCCTTTCCCTTGCTGCGTAAAGAAGTGGGTGGTTTCAAAACCTTTAAGGCGCGTGGAATATGCCCAGCCTCAATTGCATCACCAAGTGAGACCAAAACAACTTTATTATATCCACTAGGGACCTGAAGTCAATCTGATGCAATATTCATTGCATTGCTACGATACAAACGCAAAACCCAGATGCAATAGTCATTGCATCACTAAGTGAGACCAATAGCAACTTTATTATATTCACCAGGAACTTAAAGGCAATCTGATGCAATATTTATTGCATTGCCATGATACTAACGCAACACTTAGATGCAATATATATTGTATTGCTACGAGATTAACGCCAATCCAGATGCAATATCTATTATATTACCAAGAAACAAACACAAAGATAAGATGTAATATTCATTGCATTATCGCGAAATTAGATATAATATCCATTGCATTATCACAAAATCAGATGCAATATCCATTGCATTATCACAAAATTAGATGCAATATCCATTGAATTATCTAACAACTTGAGCTAGATGCAATATTCATTGTATTATCACAAAATCAGATGTAATATCCATTGCATTATCACAAAATCGAATGCAATATTCATTGCATTATCACAAAAACAAATGTAATATCCATTGCATTATCATAAACTTATCACCAGATCTAATGCAATATCCATTGCATTACTAAAATGCAATATCCATTGCATTACTAACAGAGAAACCTATGTAAAAATCTGATGCAATATTTATTGACTTATTACAAAACCAGATGCAATATCCATTGTATCACTACAAGACTACTACAAAATCATATGCAGTATCCATTGCATCATCACAAAATTATCACAAAATTTGATGTAATATCCATTGCATCTCCATAAAACATAATGTCATGTCTCTTGTTTTGTTATAAGATTAACACAAAATCTGATGTAATATCATTGCATCTTAACAAACTTAATGTAATGCCTCTTGCAAAGCTACAAGACTAACACAAAATCTGATGCAATATCCATTGCATCTCCACAAAATACGATTTAATGTCCATTGCATCTCTGCAAAACCTAATGTAATATCTCTTACATTGCTACAAGACTAACACATAATCTGATGCAATATCCATTATATCTCCATAAAACTTAACACAAAATACGATGCAATGTTCATCGTATCTTCATAAAGCAAGATGTCATATCCATTATATCAGCACAAGATTAGAACCAGATCTGATGCAATATCCATTGCATTATTAACAGAGAAACATATGTCTAAATCTGATGCAATATCCATTGTATTACTATATAAAACCAGATGCAATATCCATTGCACCACTATAAGATTAATACAAAATGAAATCCAATATCCATTGCATCACCATAAAATTATCACAACATCTGATGCAATATCCATTGCATCTCCACAAAACCTAATGTAATATTCACTGTATAGCCACAAAACATAATACAAAATCTGATGCAATATTGCAGCAACACAAAATTATCATCTAATCTGATGCAACATCTATTGCATCAATATCAAAGAAACCCAAGCTAGTATCTGATGCAATATCCATTGCATTACTAATAGAGAAACCTAAGCAAATATTTGATGCAATATCCATTGCATCTTTATCAGGCTAATACAAAACTAGATGCAGTATCTATCATATCACCATGAGACTTAACATAAAGACTAGATGCAATATCTCATGGAGCAATGAGAGGAAATGTAGACATAAATGTCGTGATACAATATTCATTATAACACGAAGGGTAAATGTAGGTCTGAATGCAATATCCATTACAAATAGAAGGTAAATGTGGGTAAAGAATGTGATGCAATATCCATTACAACACAAAAGGTAAGCTGGTAGAAGAACATGATACAATATCCATTGTATCACATAAAGACGGTGCATGTAAGTGGTGTGATGCAATGTCCATTGCAATATAGGAAGTCGATGTAGGCAGAGGGAGAGATGCGATATTTATCGCAGCACAGAAAGTCGGTGTAGGTAAGAGGTGTGAGGCAAAATTCATTACAACATCGAAGATATAGGTAATAAAAAGTCATGTTACAAAACATTTGTGATGCAGATCGCATTCCTAGGGCATTATCTAGCGAAACACGATGATGAAAACTTTTGAACATTTGATATGGGAACATGCAAGCATTTGATATGGAGGCATGCAAACATTTTGATATGGAAGCCTAGAAGCATTTAAACATTTGATATGGAAGCATGTAAGCATTTGATGTTGCAGCATGCAAGCATTTGATATGGAGGAGCATGCAAACATTTGATATGGAAGGCATGTAAGCATTTGTCATAGAGGTATGTTAACATTTGATATGGGAATATGCAAACATTTGTTATGAAAGCATGTAAACATATTGCAATGCAAATAATTGCGTTGTAATGGTCGTGCCTACCATAATAGGCTGCCTACGTAACCTTTTCAGGAATCAGACCAAACGTAGTTTGGATCTTAGTGGTATTTTGCTTAGACCAGAATAGGGAAAGCATGAGGGCATTTCTAACATGTTTTGCCTAGCGTAGGCAAAAGAGCGGTGTTGAATGTTAAGAAAATTGTGAAGGCATAATATAAATAAAGCTGTAAGGATGTAATTTGAAGCGGCATGTGAAGATATAATGGAAATGTAAAGACGGTATGTAAATGCATGGTATAAGAGAGTTATGTGAGATATGTGTGTGGATAATTCCCAAAATGACAGGTTTACACCTTTTACGGGAATGACTAGAGATATAAAGAAAGTTCAAACCCTAAATCAGGGTTTTGTGACCAAAGGAAAAGCAAAGATTAAACCCATATTTTAGGATCCCAGGTCTGGACAACAATAAAAAAAATTCTAGCCACCACATTAGGGCTGCGCAACCAGACAATAAACACCAATGTTCATTTGAGATGAAGGTAGGTGAAGTTTTGGGTGGCTTTTAGTCAATTGACTAGTGCATCATTCAAGAAAGGAATTCAATCATAAGATCAGTGAATCCTACTAATCGATGCATCGGGGGACCATTTTCCCTTCTTCTTTTTTACCTCCTAGGGAGCCTGTCTTTCCATGTATCTGAAGATAAGTTACTTGTTTGGGATGAGAGATTTTATGGTGTAGTGTTTGGGATGAGAGATTTCCCCAGAGATGCTTTGATTTAGAGGGACTGTTCCAGATAAGTACCCTTTCCCTCCTTTCTTTTCTTTGGCATAAGTTGTTTTTCAACCTTGTTTTTCTTTTTCTTTGATATAGGTTGTTTTTCAACCTTGCTCTTTTTTTTTTTTTTTGGCATAGGCTGTTTTTCAACCTTGCTTTTTTTTTTTTTTTTGTCTTTGGCATAGGTTGTTTTTCAACCTTGCTCTTCTTTTGGGAAAAAGGATGGCCATCTTGGGTGGATATATTTAAGGGTGAAATAGCCTTGGTTTTTGGGAAGCTGGACCATGGGGATGGCTGGAGATATTTAGGCTTTGGACGGGGTTTTGGTGTATGATGGGAAGTCCCCAATGTGCTACTAACAGCTCGGTCGTAATAGGTCGAAGGTGACCTTTCATCAAGACAAATGACCTATTTGAGGAACTTCACGTGTTTAATGGTTTGCGGGTCCATATCTTCCAGGTGATTCATCATCAACTCGTGTAGTTTTATCATGTTTTTACATGAGTCAATTCATCATTTTTTAGAAGATTGACAAATTCGGGAATACTTGGTGATGAGCGGTGCTCAAAGATCGAAAAAAATATTCAACTAGCTAGAAAGCAAAAATTTACTTGACTCGAATATACATAAGAACCCTTCGAAACCCCAATTTGAGAACTTGGTTGGACTTTTGAGAGAGTGGAAACCTAAAGGACAAACGAGCATACTTTATAAGGATGAGTTGTAGATATAGAATGGGTAATCATGACAGCAACATGATATCCCTGAGGTTTGAAAGCCCCTGGTCTTGAATTGTTGCTTGCAATCCTTGTGTCGCTTGGTTCATCGAAAGGGTGCAGGCCGACCAATTTGTAGAGACGTGAAGGATTAGGTTAATAAGACAACCTTCCAAGCATCTTTCCTTATTACTAGGAAATTCTCCTCTTTCTTAGATTGGATCATATCTGGCTTTCAGCCTTTCCTTGCTTTTCTTTCTTTCCTGGCTCCTTATCAATCCTTTTCTTTTCTTTTTTTAAAGTGGTAAACCCTGAAATTTTGAAGTATGATTCACCGAAGATGTGTTTGTAGTCAAGAATGAATGATACACTTCATTGACTAGGGATGCATTTGTGAAAGGTTAAGAGATAAGCATGCAATGTACACACGTGTTAAGCTAAGCATGTAATGTGTTGTGTTATGCAAAAATGTTAGTGGTAGCAAAGAAAAGCAACACACGAAAAAAAAAATCCCAATGTATATGCACAAAAGAAAGATAGAAACATTTAACCGGACTCAAAAACTGCCTACGCTCCTCATTTCGAGGCTCAAGTCATCGTATTTCAACTTTGTCAAATAAATTTTCCTTTCCTGAATTTTTTTTGAAGCAATCTTTATTCTTGCCCTTTTTAAAAAAATGAAAGAATTTCTTTTTGAACTGAAAATGAATTATTTACTTGTTTTCTTTTCAAAAAGAAGACTTTTTAAAAAAGAATTGGAAACCAATTTCCCTTTTTCCTTTTGAAAGAAGATGAAAACAAAACAATTTGAAAACGAATTTCCCTCTTTGTTTTTGAAAAAGATAAAAAAAATTAATTGGAAAATGAATTTCCATTTTTCTTTTGAAAAGAGTTTTTTTTTATTTGGAAAATGAATTTCAAAAAATTTAAAAAGAGATGATTTTTTTTCAATTTTTTTTAAAAATTGAAATTTACATATAACAGAAAGAAATCAAAATGTCAAATGATCAAATAAGAGAAGAAAAATGTTCCTCACTTTTGGCAATAGTAACATTAATAATAACAAACATATTTAACGAAACAATTAACATTTTTGATGTAGCAGGAACCCTAGATATCAAGGTTGTTGATGTCTTGCACGACTACCGGGGATTATCTTCCAAATCCTGTTGAGGTTTGCAAACATACCACTACCACGATTCTAGGCATCAATTCACGTTGATTCAAGGAATACTGGAATTGGGAAAAATAACTTGTTCATAAAACGATAAAAACCACCTCTCAAAACAACCCTAAAAGTGTTTAAATGTGTCTAAAGCCCTAAAAGCAATAAATGGTTGAAATTACAAAAAATATCGAAAAAAAAAAAAAAAAAACTTCAATGGCCCATAACCTATCTAAACGACGTTTTTTGGGCATAAAAAATGCTCAACGTTGAGTGAAAACTCAATGAGTATTGTAGGTCTCTTTGAGACATTCGTTTTCATATGTGGCGGGCCCTATAACTCCACCCGAGTCACAAGTTAGGCCCTTTTCCGTGCACCCGGTCCAAGCGGTCGAGATAATCCAGCACAAGATTTCCCGCATCAACTTCCAATACATATGTATATATATATGTATATATATATATATGTATATATATATATATGTATATATATATATATATATATATATATATATATATATATATATATATATATATATAATAATATATAATAATAATAATAATAATAATAATAATAATAATAATAAATTAGACTGTGCATAAAAACATGTCAAATGTGTAAAAGCAAATTTATTAACCAAAAAAAAAAATTGAGTCTAGCGCTCATTTGTTTTTTTATTTTAAAAAAATAACATCCCCAGCAGAGTTGTCACTATGAGAACCCCATTTCGAACTTTCCCCATTAATGAAAACAGGTGGTTTCAAAACATCTGAGCGCGTGTTATATGTTCGATCTCATTGTGGACCCTAAATATGTATGTACATAGTCGCCACCTCTATTTTAAGGTTAAACAGAGAAAAAACAGTTATTCCAGAAAATATGTAGGTTCGGAGGCTAGGTTACGAGTTGGAAAGGGGTTAGACACCAAATTCACCCTTTCGGTCTCAGAGGTAAGCCAATCATTTACATGTTAGAAGAGATTAGGTTGTATATGATGGGTAGGTTGGAGAAAAGAAAAGAGTGGATGATGAGGCATTATGATGATTACTGTCCTTCTATCAAGAAAATATTGGAGAAAAACATAGAGGATGTGAAGTATTGGAACTCAATCTACAATGGGGGTGGGGAGTTTGAGGTGGGGTATAGTAAGGAGGGTTATGTGGTTAACATTGACAAGTGGACTTGTAGCTGTAGAAAATGGCAACTAAGTGGTATTCCTTGTACTCATGCTATAGGTGCCATCCTCCAAAGAGGTGATAAGCCAGAAAAATTCTTGGATGATTGCTACCTTAAGAGCACCTTTCTAAAAGCTTATGCATACTCTGTGAGACCAATGAATGGTGAAGATCAGTGGCCTAAGTCAAGCAAAACAACCTTTGCTAATACAAGCAAATAGGAAAATGTCTGGTAGACCTAGAAGATGCAGAATTAAAGCCCTACATGAAGAAAAAAAAAGGGTCAATCCAGCAAGAGCAATATAGGGGGACCACAGAAACAAGGCTTGTCAAGGAAAAGAAGGGTAATGAGATGCAAATTTCGTAATGGGTTTGGGAAAAATAAGAGAGGCTACTCCAAAAGGAAGTTGGCAACTCCTATTGGGATTTCTGAGGTAAATTTCTAGCAAGTATTCAGAAATAGAATTAGCAGATTTTCAAATTAAAATTATCTTAAAAACCTTTGACATTGTCATGATAGGGAGGAGAACATAATACAACAACTACACATAATAAGGGGGTACACATTGGAAGCAGGACATACTCAAGCAAGTTAGGTATCTCAAATGAATTGTCTGCTTTTTATTGTGTTTTTTTTAGTCAATTTGTATTAACATATGAATTGCACGGAATGGTGGGACCATACTGGACCATTTTCTACTCAAACAAGTCACATGGAATCAACTCAAGTTAGTCCACCTCCACCTACTCAATCAACTCAAGTATTTAAAATTTAATTCATGCTATTTATTGTGTTTTTTAGTCAGTTTGTACTAACATATATGTATATGCATTGCACAAAATGATTGGCACACACTGGACCATTTGCTACTCAAACAAGTCAATTAAAATCAAGTCAAGTTAATCCAACTCCACAAAGTCAATCAACTCAGGTATCTCAAATGAATTATCTGCTTTTTATTGTGTTTTTTTAGTCATTTTGTATTAACATATGCATTGCACAGAATGAGGGGGCACACACTGGTGAACCAACGCAATCCAGTCAATTAAGCTTTAGAAGTTTACAAAGTGGTTCACCAATTAAAAGAGGTGACAAATTGGTGAGGGTTCATCAAGAAAGGCCTGCTACAACTCAGTTTGGGCATCAAGTGAAGGTTGCTAGAAATACAGTGCAAGAGAGGCCTGTTGTAACTGAGAAAGCTATTGGAAATCCAGTACAAGAGAGGCTTGTTGCAACTGGGAAAGTTGTTGGAAATCCAGTGTAAGAGAGGCTGCTGCAACTCAGAAGGCTGCTAGAATTCCAGTGCAAGAGAGGCCTCAAGTGAAGGTTGCTGGAAATACAGTGCATGAGAGGCCTACTACAACTCATTAAGTGAAGGTTGCTGAAACACAATTAATAAAAAGAATCAAAATTGAGAAAGGGCAGCAAATCAGAAAATCATAAAGAAATAAGATGAACATTTGGAAGAAAAAGTGTGAGAAAACAAATGGAATGACTATAGAGATAGGTTAATGCATATAATAGTATGGTTGTTTTTCTTGTTTTTGTTGATGTTTGGTGGATGATGACATGGTATGGTAGTTTTGTTGATGTTTGGTGGATGATGGCAAGGTTGTATAAGTTTGCCTGTTTTTGTTAGTTGACAATGATCACATGTAAACAGGGAGTTATTTTTTGGGAAGGTTGTATATGTTTGGTAGATGATGGCAGGGGGATTGGTACTTTAGTTTTGGCAAGGTTGTTTATGTTTGCCATTTTTGGGAACTTAATACTTGAAATGTGTATCTACATGGGCAAGTAATGACACAATTGGTGTTTAAATGAAGTAGTTGGTTCTTAAATTATACTCGGCATGTTGTTTTAGTAAGTAAATGTCTTGCTTCTCTTCAAATGTATACTTGATATTAAAAGCACCATTAGAAGAAAGTACCATGTACTTCAAAAAATTCATAATACATACCAAGTTCCATAAACAAAATTTTCATATCACATTTTTTGAAACAAGTACAAAATTGTTCAAAAAATAGTGACTACAAAGTACTATAAACTACCACATATATAACATAAGTTACCATGGTCTTGTCCTAACATACACTACCCTACTATATTACATCACTGACAACCTATCCTAACATGAATTGGGGAAGTCATTTTGGCATTCTTGTACACTAAGAGCCCACTGACAATGACAATGAATAGCATAATCATCTTCTATTTCCAACCATTCGCAACCAACTTTGTATTCAAAATTGCATTATATTCCTTCAATCTCCAAACTTCCTCTTTTAAATTTGATATCTTCAATTTTTTACTTGCAAACTTGGATGACATTGTCTTCATCTCAACCTCGGTGTTCTTAAAATCATTGAAGCAGCTCTCTTGTTCTTTGATTCATTGCAGGGTCATACCATGCAAAGAAATGACATCTTTTTGAATCATCATGCTAGGAACCCAAAAAAATGTTACCAATTTGTTAACACAAATTAACAATCAACAAGAAAAATCATTCAATTTCACATGGTCTTGACAAAAATTCATGGTCACATAAATTTTTGAAAATAATTTTTAATTACTATATTAAGCCTTAAATTAATGTCAATAAACACCTAAATTCTTGAAATCTATTTACCAACTTCAAATTTCAATTTCAAGAACCAAATAAAAAACCTAACTTCATTGTTCTAAAAAATCACATACCTTCCAGTTTGGGCATCCAAAAAACCTCATACTAAGATGTTCTTCAGTTCAGTAAGTCCACAAACGAGCCCTAACACCGCAATCACAAAACCTTTCTTCAATCAAATTAGTTGAACATGTTGTAACTTGAATCTGACCTCCTTTATCTTTAATTGAGCTCGAATTAGAGCTCCCATGCCTCATGGATATCGATTTGCTAAACACATGAACAAATCTGGGCTGGAATTGGAGATCCTTAGCTCTCCTTCATCATTTTTTGAAGTAGGCAGTCGACTTCATCATTATACCTTCGTTGGTGAACTTATGAACTAAGGCAAGCAAGGGTGAAGGTAAAGGTAAAGAAAACGAAAACATGTGAGTCACACATGCAATCAATAAGGGTAGTTTCGGGTTT
This sequence comes from Codonopsis lanceolata, assembly GCA_013146195.2. Classification (NCBI taxonomy): domain Eukaryota; kingdom Viridiplantae; phylum Streptophyta; class Magnoliopsida; order Asterales; family Campanulaceae; genus Codonopsis; species Codonopsis lanceolata. Next base: position 8,295,547 of record CM028379.1, read on the forward strand.
TCAATAATTTGTTAAACATTCCATCAAAAAAATTGGATGAAATGATGAACGTGATATATAAAACAAAGTATAGTCACCTATTTAAGAAAAAAAAAAGGAAAGTGACCTTATTGAGAATAGCTGGAAAGTAGGATGACCAAATTGCTATTTAAGCTTTTTTTTAAACCACTACAGTACACTTTTGGGGGAAAAATGATGAAAATACCGTTAATGAAGGAAAGACGCGCACACAAAGCCATTGTCCCAATTTGTGCGTCGTTAAAAAAAATTAGGCGTCGGTAAAAATATTTAGGCGTCATTCAAAATTTTTAGGGTGTCGCTCAAAAAATTTGGGCGTCGCTTAAAAAATTTGGGATGTCGGTAAAAAAATTTGGGTACTGCTCAAAAGCCAATGCGTCAAAATTTTTGGGCATCGTTCAAAATTAGGTGTTGTTCAAAATTTTGAGTGTCGCTCAATCAATGGATGGGATACCTAAGAAGGGAAAGGCTTCTTGGCTGAGGGCATCTAAAATCATGGACACCATGCTTACTTTCATTTGTGCTTCAACAATATTCTCAACACTTAAAAGTTGCATCGTTGGCCACTATTGTTGCGTCGTTGGTTTCGATTGTTGCGTCGTTGGCTTCAATTGTTGTGTCATTGGTTTCGATTGTTGCGTTGTTGGTTTCGATTGTTGCGTCGTTTGAAAAAAAAAGTAGATATTTTGGGAAGGATCAGAGCCTACGACGCTGGAGCTTACAACTTTTCATTGACTGAGAATCTTAATTGGGTTCTCCATCTTCACCCCCAAAATGAGATTCAAAATCTCCATTTAGTACGAGCAGATCTTCTCTTTCTTTTGTTGGCAGCAGCCCCATTATCTGAGTAAGGAAAGGCATCAAAATTGAAGAAGAGGGGCCTGTAGTATTGTTGTCTAACATGGGGTTGAATTAGTAGTGGATTCTGTTGAATATATCTTAGAAATGAAGTCCTCAATCAAATCCTATCTCTTTATCTTACAATCACTTGTACATTTGTTGGAAGTGGGAGTTGTTTCTTTCGGCTTTTACTCGTACACACAACGGGGTTAATTTATTAATAGCCTTCTCCACTTTCTAAAAAACAAAACTAACCTAACTATCAAAAAACTAACTTATATAACCCTTTTTGTAATGAAATGTCTCTAACACCCTTTTATCTTAGAAAATTAACTTAAATGACAATTTTATGAAATGTCTATAATATCCTCAAACCAACCAGGCTGAGAACATAGTATTCTTCATCGTATTCTTCATCATATTCTTCATGCGATATTCTTCTTCTTTAGTTGAACAGCTCGTTTTTCCATCGTATTCTTCTTCTTGCGCGCGCATTATTCTTCCTCCCTACTGCAACGACGTGTTGTTTCTTGAATTCATTCCATCATTTCACCGATCGACAATCAATCATTGTGGTTAGTTTTTCTGTTGCTCTGAAAATTTGTGGTTCTTCAGATTAAATTCGTTGAACATATTATTGAGTTTTGCTGCCATATACAATGCAGAAAGTTTGCTATTTTTTATGAAAGTTCGATTATTTGTAATTTTGATGAAATGCAATGTTGCAAACAAAAACAACAGTGGTTAACAAAGGTTCGGTTACCTGGACCGAACATTTTAACACTGTTCGGTTACCTGGACCGAACAAATTTAAGCTGTTCGGTTTAGGTAACCGAACAATTTCTATTTTCCCTATTTTAGTAGACCTCTAATAGTTTACTATACCTTGTTTAATTTTAAGCAACTTTGACTATATTTGATCAACATAGAGTTTTTTTGAACAACCATAGCATATTTTTGATCAACCATGACATTTTTTGATCTACCATGCCTATTTTTGATCTACCATGACATTTTTTGATCTACCATACCTATTTTTGATCTACCATGCCTATTTTTGATCTACCATGGCATTTTTTGATCTACCATGCCTATTTTTGATCTACCCATTTTTGATCTACCATTGCAATTTTTGATCTACCATTACATTTTTTGATCTACCATGACATTTATTGATCTACCATGCCTATTTTTGATCTACCATTGCATTTTTTGATCTACCATGACATTTTTGATCTACCATGCCTATTTTTGATCTACCATTGCCTTTTTTGATCTACCATGACATTTTTTGATCTACCATGACATTTTTTGATCTACCATGCCTATTTTTGATCTACCATAACATTTTTTGATCTACCATGACTATTTTTGATCTACCATGCCATTTTTGATCTACCATTGACATTTTTGATCTATTTTTGATCTACCATGCCATTTTTGATCTACCATTTTTGATCTACCATTTTTTGATCTACCATGACATTTTTGATCTACCATGATTTTTTTGATTTTTTGATCTACCATGCTATTTTTGATCTACCATTTTTGATCTACCATTGCATTTTTTGATCTACCATGACATTTATTGATCTACCATGCCTATTTTTGATCTACCATTGCATTTTTGATCTACCATGACATTTTTGATCTACCATGACATTTTTTGATCTACCATGCCTATTTTTGATCTACCATTGCATTTTTTGATCTACCATGACATTTTTTGATCTACCATGCCTATTTTTGATCTACCATTGCATTTTTTGATCTACCATGACATTTTTTGATCTACCATGCCTATTTTGATCTACCATTGCATTTTTTGATCTACCATGACATTTTTTGATCTACCATGACATTTTTTGATCTACCATGCCTATTTTTGATCTACCATGACATTTTTTGATCTACCATGCCTATTTTTGATCTACCATTGCATTTTTTGATCTACCATGACATTTTTTGATCTACCCATGCCTATTTTTGATCTACCATTGCATTTTTTGATCTACCATTACAATATTTGATCTACCATGACATTTTTTGATCTACCATGCCTATTTTTGATCTACCATGACATTTTTTATCTACCATTGCAATATTTGATCTACCATGACATTTTTTGATCTACCATGCCTATTTTTGATCTACCATGACATTTTTTGAACTACCATGGCATTTTTTGATCTACCATGACATTTTTTTGATCTACCATTCCTATTTTTGATCTACCATTGCATTTTTTGATCTACCATGACATTTTTCGATTGCTTTTCAGGTATGTCTTCAACAATTTGGGTCACTGTTTTTTATTTTGGACATTTTGTTGACAACGAGAACATCAGAGGATCAAAGTGGGAATTTATTGGCAACCATAAGGCAAAAGGAATTACGATCAGGGAAGGCACTTCAGTTGAAGAGTTGTATGCGTTAGTAAGAAACTTTTGCAAAGTTGATGATATAGAGTTAGGATTTCTTACTCCACCACCAGTAGGGCAGAGTCTACAAGTTCATGTCCAAATTACTTCAAATGAAGAAGTTGAATGGGTTCCGTAATCTTAACCAACTAGGCATGATTACTCCTATTTGTATAACTCAGAAAGAAAATTGTGAAGGGACCCGGGAAGAGAGTAATCAATTTGGATGTGACATGGAGTATTTTGAAGAAGAAGCTGAACCTGAACATGATACTGAACCGGAACCTGAACCTGAAAATGAAGGAAATGACATATTTGGAGGACGGGCTGCTGCAAGTAATGATTACTCTACACCCCCGAGATAGAGATTTGATGGGTTCAGTCAAGGCAACCGAGATGAAGACAATTACTTCACAAGAGAGCATTTATTGAATTCTTTAGTTGGAAGTACATCGCGAGTGTTACCGGAAGATATTGATTTGAAGGTTGGGCAGGTATTCAATAACAAGAGGGAGCTTCAGGATGCTGTCTACTTACTTGCATTGACTAATAAGTTTGAGTTCAAAGCAACCAAATCGAACCAAACTGTGTACACATTAGTTTGTGCTGGTGATAATTGCAAATGGCGTTTGCGAGCAACAAAGTACTTAGAAAGTGATTTTTTTCAGATCCGAAAATATACAGCTGAACATACTTGCCCCCATAACATGTGCATGACTGATCATAGACAAGCAACATCGAGAGTTATTGGAGTACATATCTCGATAGAGTTGGCGGACAGACAAGTGTTTCGACCGAAGGACATCATTGGTAAGATTACTCAAGATTTTGGTGTTAATCTAAACTATCAAAAAGCCAGGAGGTGTAGAGAAGCTGCCTTAACACATCTAAGGGGCTCAGCGGAGGATAGTTACAGAAAGCTAGGTGCATATGCCCATAATTTGCAATTGGCTAATCCATCGACAGTCTACTCTTTAGAGCTTGATAGTGAAAACCGATTCAAGTACTTCTTTTTGGCGTATGGGGCTTGTGTTATCGGATTTCATGCTGCAATGCGTCCGGTAATCATTGTGGATGGAACATTTTTAACTACATGATATAGAGGCACATTGATTATTGCAACTTGTCAGGATGGAAATATGCAGATATATCCTCTTGCGTGGGCTATTGTTGATTCAGAGAATGATAATGCATGGACTTGGTTTTTTACGAAGTTAAAAGCAATAACAGGTGACAATAAAGGACTTGTGATCATTTCTGACCGTCATAGGAGCATTATTACTGCAGTCAAAGATGTTTTTCAAAATGTACATCATGCGCATTGTATCTACCACATAAAGGGAAATTTAAAGACAACAACTTGAAAGCCTGGGACATTCGCTCTTTTTATGAGGGCGGCAGAGGCATATACGATAGAAGAGTTCAAGAAGCATATGGCTCAAATTGAAAAAACTGATGAGAAGGGTTGGGAATATCTTAGCGGAACCAGTTTTGAAACATGGGCCAGATCTCATTGCAAAGGTAACCGTTACAATATAATGACTTCAAACAATGTAGAGTCTCTCAACTCCGTTTTCAAGGATGCCCGACAGACTCCTATAATTCCCTTGCTTCAAAGTGTTGGGAAAACATTGCAGAAATGGTTTTGTGATAGGCGCGAGGTAGCCCAAGCATGTACATCCTATTTAACCCCTATGATGGAAACAAAATTAAGCCAAGCCATTGAGCATGCGAAGAATTTCACAGTGATTGAACCCATTGATCAATCAAAATACGTGGTGAGGAGCGGTCCTAAGCATTACACAGTGGACTTTGGTACTAATGCTTGCAGTTGCGGTAAGTTTCAGTTGGACCACGTGCCATGCGAGCATGCAGTTGCAGTTGCAAACAGGAGAAATTTTTCAGTGCATCGATTGTGCTCACCATTATATACAGCAGATTGTTGGAGATTGGCATATGATGAAAACATCTACCCTGTCGCCAACGAAGAGGATTGGGAAATTCCACAATCAATCAAAGAAATGACTATCTTGCCACCTTTAGTCCGACTACGAGCCGGTCGTCGTAGAACGAACAGAATCCCTTCAATTGGAGAGCAGTGTAGAAGACAAAAATGTAGTAGGTGTCAAAAAGTAGGACACAACCGACTTTCATGTCCTGATCGAACTCCTATGACTCATAGACAATCACAACCTGATCCAACTCCTACGAGTGATAGGCAATCACAAGTTTAGTTTTGGTTTGTAGTAGGTAGAATTGAAAATATCTCATCCATTTGACATTGAAGTCATGTTAACATCAACCTTGAGTTGTATTATATTTGATTTTAATATGATTTTCTAGTTTTATTCTGTGTATTGCTTTCATTAAAAATTAGAAGGTGTACCTAAACATTGAACGACCAGTTCGGTTACCTGGGCCGAACTTACTCATCAAGTTCGGTTTACTGGACCGAACCTATTCAATAGGTTCGGCCAATATAACCAAACAATATGTAGCAAATGCATTAGAGAACGTTCGGGGTAAAATAGACATTTAAACTGCATAGCTTCACAAAAGGAGCTGAAAAATTGAGGGTTTATGTATCATTTCAACTGCATAGCTTCACAAAATGAACTTCTCTTCTTCATCCATGGCTAAATGCTACTGTGGTGATAATAGGGTGCTCAAGACTGCTTGGACTGGTACAAATCCTGGGCGAAGGTTCTTTGGTTGCCCAAATTACACCCAAGTAAGTTTGACCATCAAAATCCTGGTCTGGAACATCCACATTCGATTTTCTAATTCAATTATTTACAGGATGGTGGAGGATGTGATTACTTTTCTTGGCATGATCCTCCAATGTGCCCTCGTTCGACTGTGGTTATTCCTGGTCTGCTAAAGACCATCAATCGCCATAAAAATGAGATAGTGCAATTGAAAATCACACGTGCATGGGAGCGAAAAGTTTTCATTTGCCTACTATTTGGGTGTTGTAGTTTTATTCTTCTGTTGATGTTCTTACTTGTGGTTTGACGTCAAGGATAGAAGCAAGCAACAACCACTACTGTTAATCGTAGTTCTTTTTAATTTTACTGTTCTTGCTACTGAATGCTTGTAAGGAGCATTTAATTTTATGGTTTTTACATTAGGTTTAGTTTTAAGGAGTTTATTATGTATGTAAAATACCCATGTAATGATAACATTGTAGTTAAATGTACTGAAATTGATGCAACCGAACCTAAATATACAATACATGTTCGGGTACCTGGACCGAACATTTTCTTAAACGTTTGGTTATTATACTCGAACAGTTAGTTTAGGGTTTATACCAGATTATGCAAACGACCAGTTCTTCCCAGGGTTTATACCAGATTATGCAAACGACCAGTTCTTCCCAGGGTTTATACCAGATTATGCAAACGACCAGTTCTTCCCATGGTTTATACGGATTATGCAAGCGACCGTTTTCCGGGGTTTATACAGATTATGCAACCGGTTCTTCCGGGGTTTATACCGGATTATGCAACCAGGTTCTTCCGGGGTTTATATTATGCAAGCGACCAGTTCTTCCGGGGTTTATACCGGATTATGCAACCCGGTTCTTCCGGGGTTTATACGGATTATGATGGTTTATACGGATTATGCAACCGATTCTTCCATGGTTTATACCAGATTATGCAACCGACCAGTTCTTCCGAGGGTTTATACCGGATTATGCCGACCGTTCTTCGGGGTTTATACAGATTATTCATTCTTCCGGGGTTTATACCAGATTATGCAAACGAACAGTTCTTCCCAGGGTTTATACCAGATTATGCAACCGACCAGTTCTTCCCAGGGTTTATACCAGATTATGCAACTGACCAGTTCTTCCCAAGGTTTATACATAACTTAACTTAACATAAAGATATTGTTACATAACTTAACGTAACGTAACTTAACATAACGTAATGGAACGTAACTTAACATAACTCAACTTAATATAAAGACATTGTTACATAACTTAACGTAACGTAACTTAACATAACGTAATGGAATGTAACTTAACATAACGTAATGGAACGTAACTTAACATAACTTAACTTAACATAAAGACATTGTTACATAACTTAACGTAACGTAACTTAACATAACTTAACTTAACATAAAGACATTGTTACATAACTTAACGTAATGTAACTTAACATAACGTAATGGAACGTACCTTAACACAACTTAACTTAACATAAAGACATTGTTACATAACTTAACGTAACGTAACTTAACATAATGTAATGGAGCGTAACTTAACATAACGTAATGGAACGTAACTTAACATAAAGACATTGTTACATAACTTAACGTAACGTAATGGAACGTAACTTAACATAATGTAATGGAACGTAACTTAACATAAAGACATTGGTACATAACTTAACGTAACGTAACTTAACGTAACAACACCAATTGCTCACCATCCAGAGAGATTTTTGAGGCAATTTGGGTTTATACAAACAATTCCAACAACGCCAATTGCTCACGACACTCCCAATAGAAGACTTGCAAAGGACCGAGTTATGTGGTTACGCTTGCAAGATTGTGGAACATGCTTAACACCTATATTTTATCAGATGACGATCTTGGTCAAAGGTACCGACAACCTGTTCAGTTTGAACCTGGTTATATGACGTGGTTCATGCAACATTCTCATCCATTTGTCCAGAACCCTACTAACAGATCAAGACACATTACCACGGCAGTCCCACCTACCGCGTATATGTATGAGTCAATGGTCAAAGAAGCACGTCGTATTACAAGGCGATTCTCAGATCAATGGAGGCAAGGAGACATGAGCATTCCATATGAGTCTTTTGGGGAATTTACTTGTTCAAGTGAATTGTACACTATATGGTGTACCTTACGAAGAACCCCCGAATATTATGGCTCAATCCACTAGCCAGGCAGGGTCATCTCGTCGGAGGCAACGTTAATGTTTGTATTGATGATATTGATACTTAATCTATTGTCACTGTATTAACTATTTGTAATCATGATATTGATACTTAATCTATTGTCACTGTATTAACTATTTGTACTCATGATATTGAAACTTAATCTATTGTCGATGTATTAACTATTTGTACTCATGGGAAGGAAGATCAAAAAATGCCAAGGTAGATCAAAAAAAGCCTAGGTAGATCAAAAAATGGGAAGGTATATATAAAAAAAAGCCTTGGTAGATCAAAAAATGCCAAGGTAGATCAAAAAATACCAAGGTAAATCAAAAAATGGGAAGGTAGATCAAAAAATGTCAAGGTAGATCAAAAAATGTGAAGGTAGATCAAAAAATGTGAAGGTAGATCAAAAAAAGCCTTGGTAGATCAAAAAATGCCAAGGTAGATAAAAAAAAAGCCTAGGTAGATCAAAAAATGTGAAGGTAGATCAAAAAAAGTCTTGGTAGATCAAAAAATGCCAAGGTAGATCAAAAAAATGCCAAGGTAGATCAAAAAATGGGAAGGTAGATCAAAAAATGCCAAAGTAGATCAAAAAATGCCAAGGTAGATCAAAAAATATCAAGGTAGATCAAAAAATGCCAAGTTAGATCAAAAAATGTCAAGGTAGATCAAAACATGCCAAGGTAGATCAAAAAATGCCAAGGTAGATCAAAAAATGCCTAGGTAGATCAAAAAATATGAAGGTAGATCAAAAAAAGCCTTGGTAGATCAAAAAATGCCAAGGTAGATCAAAAAATGCCAAGGTATATAAAAAAAAGTGAAGGTAGATCAAAAAATGGGAAGGTAGATTAAAAAATGCCAAGGTAGATCAAAATATGGGAAGGTAGATCAAAAAATGGGAAGGTAGATCAAAAAAAGCCTAGGTAGATCAAAAAATGGGAAGGTAGATCAAAAAATGTCAAGGTAGATCGAAAAATGGGAAGGTAGATCAAAAAATGGGAAGGTAGATCAAAAAATGCCAAGGTAGATCAAAAAATGCAAAGGTAGATCAAAAAATGCCAAGGTAGATAAAAAAAAAGCCTAGGTTGATCAAACAATGTGAAGGTAGATCAAAAAAATCCTTGGTAGATCAAAAAATGCCAAGGTAGATCAAAAAATGGGAAGGTAGATCAAAAAAAAGTGAAGGTAGATCAAAAAATGGGAAGGTAGATCAAAAAATGCCAAGGTAGATCAAAAAATGCCTAGGTAGATCAAAAAATGTGAAGGTAGATCAAAAAAAGCCTTGGTAGATCAAAAAATGCCAAGGTAGATCTAAAAAAGTGAAGGTAGATCAAAAAATGTCAAGGTAGATCAAAAAATGCCAAGGTAGATCAAAATCTGCCAAGGTAGATCAAAAAATGGGAAGGTAGATCAAAAAATGTCAAGGTAGATCAAAAAATGCCAAGGTATATCAAAAAAAGGGAAGGTAGATCAAAAAAAGCCTAGGTAGATCAAAAAATGGGAAGGTAGATCAAAAAATGTGAAGGTAGATCAAAAAAATGGGAAGGTAGATCAAAAAATGTCAAGGTAGATCAAAAAATGGGAAGGTAGATCAAAAAATAGGAAGGTAGATCAAAAAATGTCAAGGTAGATAAAAAAAATGCCAAGGTAGATCAAAAAATGCCAAGGTAGATCAAAAAATGCCTAGGTAGATCAAAAAATGTGAAGGTAGATCAAAAAAAGCCTAGGTAAATCAAAAAAATGTGAAGGTAGATCAAAAAATGTCAAGGTAGATCAAAAAATGCCAAGGTAGATCAAAAAATGCCAAGGTAGATCAAAAAATGCCTAGGTAGATCAAAAAATGTGAAGGTAGATCAAAAAAAGCCTTGGTAGATCAAAAAATGCCAAGGTAGATCAAAAAAATGCCAAGGTAGATCAAAAAATGCCAAGGTAGATCAAAAAGTTCCGCTAAGTTCGGCTATTATACCCGAACATTCATTCAATATTTTATACTTGATTGTGGAACTTCAACACCCCCATATACAATTAAAACATAACATAATAAAATAATCAACGCTTGTTGGTGCAAATCCAACATTTTAAACTGTTACTAAACAATGAATTAATACACTAAGGATGATTTATACAATTTACAATTTAAAAGTTGATTACATTTGCACAAACTATACTAAACATCAATTTTATTATAAATATTACATTTCAAGGAGCATATTCAGGGATCAAAGTTATCACGAAAAGTATCGATAGTAAACTTTTCCCTCCACTTTGGAACAAGTTTGACATCTACTTCAGCTGGGTATATATCGAGGGTCAAATACTCAATATATTTTAGTGCAAGAATCCCACAGTCACCCCTGTGACACATTCAAAACATAAATTAGATATCAAGGCAAATAAACATATAATATAAAGTAGATCAAAAAGATTACTCACGACGACAACTGTACGGGTAGACCAGTATCCCGACCACAAGTAAGTTTTTGGCGAAAGTGCAGTCCAACCAGGTCTGCAATGCGTGGGATCATCACCAACAAAGGCATAAGTTGTTTCTTCAACTCCTTTGCTGTCATAACACTTATATCTGAGTCATATATGACCAGCCTGCAATCTTTTATATCAAGGTCTGCAACAATCCAATGACTACATGCGCATATTGGAAAGTATAAATGACTAGATTCAGTCCATGCTTTCGCAAACCACTCAACATCCTGAAATTTTCGCCACTGACCCATCGCACAGTCTAACATCGCTACTGATCCATCGTTTATTTCCATTTCATTTTGTCTTAACAAATGTGAATACATGGTGGTCACTAGCATTTGAAATGAAGAATCCAAAATACACCTGTCATTTTGTCTTCCAAATGACAAGGGATATTTTGTCATTCTCATCCTCATATGAAGCAACACCAGATCCACATGCTGAAATTTTCAATAGTGTCAAGTATTAGGATCACACAATAACTAAAAATAATAAAGTAATACTTGCAAGTAAGTAATTAATTAACTTACGTCATCAGATATATATGCTTTGGGTTTTGAAAAAACTATAAACCACTCTTGTTACACTTGAATCCCCGACGTATAACAAAATCGCTGTGGAAAAAAATAAGACGTTTAATAATGATAACAATAAATAAAAACTCAACTCAATAAATCAACTTGTATATTCTCACTTTGCATCCGCAACATTTATCCAATCAACCATCAATTTTTCCTTTCCCGCATCAATCTGAAGCCATTCGCTTGGTATTTGTATTTCTCCATCTACAAATACCCTCGCCAATCGTTGAGAATTAATGGGGTCAGGTAGCATCGTTGTGTAGGGAGAAGACGCATGGACTGATGGTTTTCTACCCCTCTTCTCTCCCGTCTGCAAAACATTTCCAGAATCGACCTCTTTCCTTTTTTTACCCTTACCTTTTGCCCTCTGATAAACGAAATCAATGTCCTTTGCCCTTGCCAACAACTTGGTCACACTTCCGGTAGTGGGAGACGAAGACGTAGTCAAAGGGGGAAGGGGAAGAAGAAGGGGAAATGTGGTAGTAGGAGAGGCAGTGGTAGTGGGAGTGAGAAGTATGGTAGTGGGAGAGACAAAAGTAGTGGGAAGGGGAACTGTGGTAATGGTAGTGGCATGAGAAAGTGTTGCAGTAATGAGGAGGGGTGACGTAACTGTGGTGGTGGCAGTAACAGGGGGAGAGGAAGGGGGAGGGGGAGATGTGGTGGTAGTGAAGGCTGTGTTAGGAGTTGTGTTGGGAGTATAAGTAGGAGTCCACAGTGTATTATCATCGTGTGATAATGGTACACGTCCCCTCAATTCCTCTATCATTGTCATTGCATTACACTACCATTTAAAACAAAATTAAGTAAGTAGGTAAAAACGAATAAATATCACAAATACTTACTCAAAACCAAAACAGAATTTTTTTACCACTTTTTCATCCAAAGAGGAGACCTCATTCCTTAAACCACTTATTTCAATGCTTTGTTGATCAATTTTTTGGTTCAACTTTCGCAACGTATCAAGAATGGAAATAAGCATCCCATTAGAAGAAATGGTGGCATGAGTTTCACCACATCGTGATGGGGAGTGGCCATGTCTGGCAATGATTGGTCTCGTGAGGACCGGAGTGGAGAGGAGTAAAGTGGTGGTGACCGTTGGCCTTCATTGTTGCGTGGTGGAGACGGTTGAGCTTCATCGTTTCTAGCATTTTCAGCCTCAACATCAAATGATGTTGCCCAAACTTCACCAAAATGTTGCTGAAAAGCAAGAACGTAAGGCTCATTTTGTTTGGCCGCTGTCGAGGTCAATGGAACAAGAACACCATCCTGGCAATTGATCAAAAACAACTTCATTAATCAACAACTATACAAACAAAATTAAATTTTAATCAACTATCACAAAAGTTAAAAACATTTACCCAGTTTACATCCAATTTTTCGATTATTTCATGGAACTTTGGAGTTTTTTTCGACTGCCATTTGCACATTCTTGGACGAATGGCCACATCATCATCAGATCTTCTTGTTGACAACAGTTGAAATATATCTCCAAATCCATTAAATTCACTAAACATCTCAAAGGCCCAAACCTACAAATAAGTTACATGTTAGAAACATCAAATAATTAGCTAATCAATATAAATTTTAGAATATTTCAAATTACAATTGTTTACCTGTAATGCAGAGCAGAAGCCATAACATACGTTCGTACTTGTATGAGTTTTTTCTCAGCAATATTCTTAATCGAATTGATAAGGTAAGGATATGACCTTGTCCCCATGGATATATCTTAAACAAGTCCAAGTCATCCACAATATCCAAAACACTAAGGTCAATTGAAGTATTCCCTTCCTTAGCTCTCAATAGACACTCATATATATGGGCTAAGCCCAATTTATATTTATCATCCTCATTTTCTGCATTTTCAAATGTTGTTTTCAAATCAGATTGCTTCACATCGGTCCGCACCATTATATATTGATTTACCAACCTCTTCGTAGTGGGAATTCGTTCCCAATAGTCTTCTTCTGAACCAGCAGATAAGCCGGTGATTAAGGTGTAGTCGGATAACGAAAATCTTACGTTTTTCCCACCTATATGAAACCACAGTTCATCCTTTCTGCCGATGGGTGGCTCGATCAACAACATTGCCAGTACATGGAACAACACATTGCTCATTTTCATATTCCTATTGATGCTACAAAATTTTCCAAATGAAGAATTCCTTAGCAATTCTTTGTGTATATCATCAAGTTTTGAATATACATCATCAACTACATTCAAATCTTCCCTACAACTGATCTTTGAATTAGGGCTGGCAAATTTTCCCGTTTTCCCGACCCGTCCCGATGCCCGACCCGATCCCAACCCGATATTTCCCGACCCGACAAAATCCCGATCCCGACTTTGTCGGGATTTTTCCCGTCCCAACTTATTTCGGGACGGGATTCAAAATTTTTTTTAATCCCGTCGGGATTCCCGTCCCGACCCGACAATGTAATGCTTAATGTTTACGACTATGTTGTCTGTGTTGTGTGTGCGTCTATCAGTTATTCAGTCTATCTCTCACACAAAAGAAGCCCTAGAAATCCCAAATCCTCCCCCCGCCTCTTCTCTCTCAACTTCATCGCGTCTCCTCCGGCCGCCGTTTCTCTCTCAACCTCATCGCGAATCGCCCATCATCTCCTTCGGCTGTCGTTTCTCTCTCTCTGACTATAAGTTTCTCTCAATCTCTCGCTCTTTCTCTCTCTCTCTCTCTCTCCATCTCTCGTTCTTCCGCCTCTTCTCTCTCAATTTTGTTTTGATTTTTGTTATCAAGTGTGTGTGTGTGTCAGTGTGTGTGATTCTTTATCAGGGTTTATAAAATTTGTTGATTGGAAAGGGATTATAGATTGAGTTAAGCTAATCAAGTTTCTATTCTTTCAAGTCTCTGGTTCTAATTTCTAAATGTCATTGGAAAAGTTTTGTTGTGGTGTTAAATGGGTGTTGTCATTCATACCCAAGTGCAATTCATTATTCATGTGTTTTCTTTTTGGTAATGGTATTTTTGTGTGAATGACTTATTTTCCTAAGGATATGAAACAAACAAAAGCAGTATACATTTAGAAGGATATCGTTAAGGACTTACCTTCAGATGGGTCGGTTGTGGGGGCTTGAGCATTAGAAATCTGGGGCATGATACAGACAACCAAGACAAGGCAGCTGAGAAAAGGTACAAGTGGTGAAGAAGCCAATTTTAACATACTAGAATTGGGAGTGGAACTGAAATTGGAATTGGAATCGGAACTGAAATTAATCCTCGGACTTCACCATGAACTAACAAACGGCAGCTGGGCTTCTATTGCAGAGACCATGAATTTTCATTTGTGGGTACTTGGCGTTATGCTATAGGCTATAGCCTATGTATGAAGAGATTGGTGGTTGTCAATTAAGGGTTTATATTTGGAACTACTTGCAATGTGTGTGTTTTCAATAACAACATTTACTTGGCATATCCAGACCTGATAATTCTACCTGCTGGCTTTCTTTGATGGTTTATTGTCTTTTGAACGATAGCTATAGTTATAGTTATAGTTATAGTCATCCTCATACTCTAGCTTTCCTGTGCATTTCAGCAGCTAAATTGAAATCTTTTACTAATCAGATGCTATATTTTACTTGGAAGGATTTACTTGGTATGTTATATGCAAGGTGCTTTAATAAACTACAATCTTATTGATATTTTTGCAGTTCTGCAATGAGTTTTCTGTTCCTAAGAAAATGCTGGATCATTTCAAAAATGTTACTGCCAAAGATATTATTGTAGCAGGAGTGCTCTTATTTTGAAGAGCTCTTGAGCCTTCTATACTGAATCTTTCTAGGTCCGTTAATATTCCAGGATAATAGCCACGTGAGGGGTTGGTTTTTTGACCAAGTCCGTTAATGAACATATTTCTCAATATTGATCTAACCTGATAAGTTGAATACTTGTAAGACTTAAGCTTCTTCGGATCTTTGAAGCGACCAGATGTTGTTTAGGGATCTACAGAATTTAGGTGGCCTATAACTAGGGATCAAGCTATTTATCAGCCCCTCACATGGTACAAGGTAATTGCAGGAGACTTGGTCAAAATAAGAGCTAGAAAGAACCCAATTATAAGTTTATAACAAAATTAACAAACCCAACTATAACAATGCCAAAGAAAAAAAATGTACTCATACAATTGCCTGAATGGATCAATTTCCGTAATAAGTCAAAAAATGTACAAAAGGTAATAGTTCTTCTGCCTAAATATTTTTGTCACCTAACTCTTGCATTTAAAACTGAATATTTTTGTGTGAAATTTTTTACTAATCAGAAGTTTCTTTCTTCTATTTTGATTTAGGTTTGGTGACGATGGATGATTCTTCTGGAATTGATAGCCCTTCGTCGACCGCACAACCTGATGCATCGGCTCACTCCACAACTCCAACAATCCTGAAGGAAGCAATAAATGTTGGAACCAAAAAGCGAAAAACAACGGCATCTGTTTGGTCACATGCTGAAAAAGTAGTAGAGAGACGAAAAAAATGAGGTAATTAACGTTATCGCTGTTTGCAATTATTGTAAAACTAGAGTTCCCGCTCATAGCAAATTGCAAGGGAATAATGGTATTACTAATCATGTGAACCGTTGCAAATTAAATCCCAAAAATGCAACACAATCTTCTCAACCAACTTTGACAGCCTCTTCTTTGAGTAATGCATTGACACCCCATGTTTTTAACCAAAAAAGGCTTGAAGAGAAGGTTATAGCATTTGTTATTAGAGATGAGATGCCATTTATGGTTGTGGAAGGGAAAGGGTTTATAGATATGATGAAAGAGGCTCAACCTCGAGTTAAGATTCCTAACCGAAAAAAAAAGTGGCATCACTTGTATGGGATTTATTTGCAACAGAAAAAAGTAAGATAAAGAGTGTTATAGGTGATCAAAGGGTAAGTATCACAACTGATACTTGGACATCGGTTCAGAATATCAACTACATGGTGATAACAGCTCATTTCTTAGATGATGATTGGAAGTTGCATAAAAGAATAATAAATTTCACTAAGATCACTTCTCACAAAGGTGATGACATTGGAAAAGTTTTGGAAACATGTTTAAGTGATTGGGGAATAGAAAAAGTTTTCACGATAACAGTTGATAATGCGAGCACAAATGATAAAGCGGTGGAGTACATGGGGAAAAGGCTAAAAGACATGGGTACCTTATTGTTAGATGGTAAATACTTGCATTTGAGATGTTGTTGTCACATTATAAACTTAATTGTGAAAAGTGGTTTGAAATTTCTTAATCAGCCAATTGAGTCTATTAGAAATTGTGTGAAATACATTCACTCTTCTGGGGCAAGGTTGGATCAATTTAGAGAATCTGCTATTTTGTTGAAGATGGATAAAATGTCAACAGTTCATATGGATGTGCCGACAAGGTGGAATTCTACCTATACCATGCTTTCTGTTGCAATCAAGTTTAAGAAAGTTTTTGGTAGGATGACAGAAAATGTTCAGTTTCTTGAATACTTTCAAGAGGTTGAGACGGGGAAAAAAAGAGTGGGTCCTCCTAAGGATGATGATTGGAAGAAAGCAGAAGTCTTTATGTGTTTTCTCAAAAGGTTTAATGATTCAACATTGCATCTTAGTGCTACCAAGACAACGACATCAACCTTGATTTGGGAGGAAATAGTGTCAATGAGGAAGGTTATTAGCAAAACAATGCTTGAAGTTACAAATCCTATGTTGCAAGAAGTTGCTAAGCAAATGGAGATTAAGTTCAAAAAGTATTGGGGTGATCTTAATAAGGTGAACATGCTTATTTTCCTTTGTCAAGTTCTTGATCCTTGTTATAAGTTTCAATTGATTGGGATCCATTTGGAAGATAAGAGTTTTAATGTTGATAATGCACATTCATTCGTGGAGGATCTAAAAAATTGTCTCTTGGAGTTGTATTATGCTTATAAAGGAAGTTATTCTTTAGAGTCTTCATGCGGAGTCAATGATGATGGTGTAGAGAGAGAGTTGATGGAGAGTTTTAAGGATGATAATTTTAAATTCGATTTTCATTTGCAAATGGCACAAGCAAGAAAAGCTCAAAATCAAGCGGAAATAGCTAATGAAGTGGAGAAGTACATTTTAGATCCTTTTGTGAAATGGAGCCCAAACTTCAATATTTTGGAATGGTGGAAAGGGAATACAACAACATTTCCTATCCTTTCAAAGATTTCAAAGGATGTTCTTGTAATTCCTTCATCGACCATTGCTAGTGAGAATGCTTTTAGCCTTGGGAGAAGGGTTGTGGATCCATTTAGAGCATCATTGCATCCAAAAATGGTGGAAGCACTTGTGTGTACTAGTGATTGGCTTAGAGGTGAAGAATTTCTTATGTACAAGGAGCCGACAGAAGCTGAAATCGACTTTTATAAAGATTGTGAAGAATTAACATCAAGTAAGTCATTATCACCTTGTTTAGCTTTTATTGATATTGTGAATTTTTTTATTTGCATCAAAAGAGACATTAATGTTTACATATATGGACCACGTTATAGTCATTGACATTTATGGAGAAGAATGTGGCTCAATAAGTTGGAGTCGGGTACGTTGGTGTTTCGTACTTGATAATTGTGATGTGATGGTTATGTAATGGTTGTCATTTTAGTTATTTGTTATTGTTAATCATATAATTTTTGTTTATTATATATAATGCTTATATGATTTTTTTGTTTATATTGTAGGTACCGGTATCATCATTCACCCAACATAGCAATGCGTCTTCAAGTGGATCAAGTGAAAATTTCACGACTCAAGAAGATTGTTGGTGGATATGATTTGCCATTTTGATTTTTGCCAAGCCAAGATACTATCTTCCAAACAATTTTTATTTTGATAATGATGTTTGTTAACTTTATTTAATGATGTTATCTTTCAAACAATGTTTGTTAAATTTTATCTTTCAAACAATATTTATTTTATTTAAAACAATGTCTATTTTGTTAATGATAGTTGTCAAATTTTATTTTGTCGGGATTACATGATTTTTATCTCCCGACATGTCGGGATCCCGACACGTCGGGTCCCGACACTTATCGGGAACGGGATCGGAAGGAAATTGAAATCCCGAATTCTATCGGGACGGGATCGGGATAAGGCTAATTGGGACGAGTCCCGTCTCGATTCCACCCCTACTTTGAATTGTACCATTCATCTTTTTAGTCAAATACAATGTCATTATGTATGTATTAGAAACATATAACAATAAATATTAATTAAAACACAAACAAACAACCACTAACTAAAATTGAGTCTGTATTAGAATCATAAAACATTAACAATACAAACACAAAAATTCAGTAATGTTCGGTCCAGACCACCGAAAATTCTACAGAGTGTTCGGTTACGTTTTCAGAACATTACAGCGAATGTTCGGGGAGCTGGACCGAACATTACTATTCCATTACAAAAATTGAGTTTTGTTCGGTCAAGACCACCGAATATTCTATAGAGTGTTCGGTTACATTTCTCGAACATTTCTATGAATGTTCGGTGGTCTGGACCGAACATGACTATTCCATTGTTTTCTTGTAAACAATGTTCATCACTCCTATATTAAATTGACTCTTAGTTGAGTCAAATTAATAAATAAAAAATGAGATTATAACAATCAAAGTATACATGGTTATAACTAATTTTCATCATAGTTTATCAAAAATTGAGTTGGTCTACTAAGAATGATGAAAAGAACCTAAAACCCTAAATCAAAAGAAAATTATAACAATGCAATGTAAGCTTACCTTGATTTAGGGTTGAGTTTGCCTTTGAAAATACCAATTCAGTTGATCGTGATTCCTGGTCGAGTTCTCTGCTCACGGTCGAGGTAATCGACTTCTTGTTTGAATGTAATGAATGCAGAAAGGCGGGAATAACCAACAATATAACACGATCGATCAAAGGGTTGAGGGTCGAGTAAGGTCGATTTAATCGACCGTATCACTCGACCATATTTTATACGCCATATAACGTATACCAAAGGGGTTGAGTAAAGTCGAGTAAGGTCGAGTTGATCAACCATCAGAGTCGAGTTGATCGACCAATGATCGA
Source organism: Codonopsis lanceolata (assembly GCA_013146195.2). Classification (NCBI taxonomy): domain Eukaryota; kingdom Viridiplantae; phylum Streptophyta; class Magnoliopsida; order Asterales; family Campanulaceae; genus Codonopsis; species Codonopsis lanceolata. The sequence continues at coordinate 8,314,853 of CM028379.1, forward strand.
CCTTGATCGACCTTAAAATCCGAAGGGTATTTTTGCCAGTTTCTAAATTTACTGTTTCAAAGGCTATAAAAGTATAATCCATGGGCCATAAGGCCGTACTTGATAATTACCACTACACAACAAACAATGGATGGATGGATATATGGTTTTAGAGAGAGAAAGTGAGGAGAGAGAGAGAAAGAGATGGGAGATGAGGAAAAGTTGTTGCTTCCCCAAACCGACCGATGCTTCTTCCAAGAGTAATGTTTCGATTTTTGAAAAATATTACTTTAGTGGGGACAATGACATTTATAAAAGAAAAAAAACAAAATGTAATTTTGCGGTTAAAAAATAAAATAAAGTACTTTATAGGTTAACATTTAAGAAAATAAGACCGACTCGTAATTATTTAAATAAAAAACATAAAACAAGAAAGATTATCAACTTTAAAAAGTGGATCGACCACGATTTCTCCCATGAATTTGGTAAAAGGTACCTGAACAAAATTTCACCCAGTAATTTCTTTGTTTTTGGTATAACAGAAAGGCTGGTGTCAAACTGTCAATGGACAATGGTCTCTTGTTAAAGCCCAAATCAGAATCAGGCCGGGTCCAGGTGGACGAGAGTCACGAGTCCATTGACACCAAATCAAACAGTTTTCGTGTTCGTCTTTTTTATCTCTTGATTTATGATTTATTTATTTATAGTAAAAAGCATTGAATAGCAAGCGAACACGTCCCAACACGTGGCAGCAAGTGGGACACGCGTGAATAATTGGCACTGCCACCTACGTCCCCTCTTCCACCTTATAACTCTCCTCTCACAACACTAAAGCGGCAAACAAACATCAGCAGTTAGAAGAACATATTCCGAGAAACTATCAAACACTCTTCAGCAATAGCAGCAATGTCCATGGCTAAAAGTTCCCTCTTCAATCTCTCCAAGGCCTTCCCATCTGGTTCTGCTGGGCCCCCTTCCCTCTCCTTTCCCCGAAAAGTCTCAAGGGTTTGCTTCACTTCCGCCTCCAAGTACTCTCAGGTAGTCAGGTTTATATATATATTTTTATATATATTCATTTGATTGAATTCACACACAAACACATACTTGTTGGTGTGTAATAAATGAAGTTTTTGAATAATCTGCAGGGGAATCATGCGAATCAGGAAACCGACAACAGCAGCTACAAGGCGGATGAGACGATTAGTTATGTGGGTGACCGGTCGTCGGAGATGGGTGGGAATGCGAAAGAAAGCATGAGAGAAGGGAAAGGAGCCCGAGAAATGAAAGAGAAAACGAAAGAAAAGACGAATGAGATGGCGGAGAAAGCAGCGGGCAAGATGGACGAGGCCAAAGGAAAAGCCGAGGAGATGAAGGAGAAGACGAAGGACAGGGCACAAGATATGAAGGAGAAGACTATGGAGACGGCGGAGAATGCGTCTGAGAAGACGAAAGAGTATGCGGAAAATGTGAAGGAGAAGGCAAAGGAGGGGACATACAAGGCAGGGGAAGCGGCTGAGAATGCAAAGGACAAGACAAAGGATACGATGGGAATGATGGGGGAGAAGGTGAAGGAAGGGACTTATAAGGCGGCGGATACTGTTACACAGACTGTGCAGGGAGCTTGGAATGCGGCGAAGGAGACTACGCAGAAGATTAAGGAGACGGTGGTCGGGAAAGAAGACGACGACGATGTGAGGAAGTCAACGAAGAAGGAGGATGATGAGGATGTGATGGAGTTGAGGAGAAAGGCTGGGAATTTGAATCATGAGAAGTGAGATTAAATATATTTAATTTTCTGTTAAATTAAGAAAAAAATAATAATTTGTTTCCTGACATGTCCAATATTAAAACAATAGAATGTTGTCCTGGACGTATTTTTTTTTTGGATCAATTTTTCTTCTCCATCGTTATCATTATGTTTTTTGTCGAATATTATTTTAAATATAAAAAATATCTCACTAAAAAGTTTAATATATAGGCTTTTGTCAAAATGTTATAAATATAAAGGGTTAATGTGTTAAATTATCTTCAACCTTTGACAAAATTACAAAAGCGTGGTTTAAACTCCATTTTCAATCTTTGACCTTCATTCACCTTTGTCTCCATCGTGACCACCATAATCGTCGGCTCCTAGTCACCCTAATTCCAATCATCTCTGCCCCATCTCTCTCAAATCTTACACTCATTCTGCTTAGATATGGTCGTTGCCCAACGTTCTCTCCAGATTTGGCGAGGAAAGCACCAACGATCTGTTTCTATTTCTGTCCCTTCGCTTTCTGATTTTGGATCCGTTGCCCATTTTTACTTATTTATTTTTTGTTATATAAGTGTAGGTTTATTGGCGAAAAATATGGGTTAAAACTGTCAATCCGTTCTGACCCGTTACTCATCTCAACCAGTTTAATTTTGAGTTATAATGGGTCACGATCTGTTTTGACCCGACTCAATCCATCAAATTGCCAGTCCTAGGTATAATTGATATCATTTAATCAATTATTTTATGAATTGTTTAAATCATTTTCTCGTTCATAATTTTCTAGAGTTTAATAATTGATATTTTTGCTATTAAAATTTAGGAACTTAAGTAGTATAAATAGTAATTTAGATGTATATTTTTCTCTATATAACATATAGATTTATTAAAAAATTATAATTTGTGGTTGAAATCTACTACTATGATTTAATCGTGTATATTCCTATGATTTACCAATAAGTTATAATTAATTATAGTTATTTGCAAAAATAAATTTTGTTTTGATATTATAATTTCGGATACAATAAAAGAGACAGAAAAATTTCAAATATAGACAAGTCATGTATGAAGATTTCCATAGTAGACTTTTTATAATTAATTGTGGTTATATTTTATTTTGTAATCACATGTATTCAATGAACAAGATTTTTATAGCACATTTGTTCTTATTCTAATGTTATTTGCTCATTTTAATTAATCAGTAAATTAATTATGCACCAAAAGAGATTTGTATTTATAAATTTTCAATGTGTGACTACTTCTATTAAATACTACTGCATAGAAACTCGGTATTTTCTACCACATGTGTATATTTGCACATTTTCAATAAATCTTGAATGTTGTGTAATCATTAATCAGATTTGTGTTTTCAATACATGCTAACTACTATATAATAATACTCAAATATGACATTTCTTTTTTAGCAAATGCATTTTGATGGGATTTACCTTTTTTAGACTACGTAGCTTATATATATATATATATATATATATATATATATATATATATATATATATATATATATTCACAAACCCATCAAACCCACCCGTTACCACAATTCTTAACCCTTTCTGTTTCAGACCCAACGATATCTTCCCACTCGAATTGAACGACCCGAACCCCACACGGTAAACTGGTTGTGGATTATTAAACTGATTGATCGAATCGAAAACCGAGTATGCCTCGAAGATCGTGATGCGGGGGGAGGTGGGGGAGGAGTAGTGAAGGACGGTGAAGTCAAAGGTGGCAATTGCAATGCGATCCCATCTCTCTCTCTTTCTCTTTCGCTTTCTCTCTGTATGTGATTGTTGACTTAGTGTGTATTTTGGAAGAAGTGAGCAATAAAAAGAGAAGAAGGGAGGGAGGGGGATATGTAGGGACAAAAGTGTTTCAAGTGATGGTAGCTTATACTCCCCGGCACGTGATCATTTCTCGTTGGGAATATAGATCATGTGCTTGTTTAGACAAAGGGCATTTTCGTCAATTAAAAAAACAGACGGCAAACCTAACGCTAACGGTGTGAGGGAGGAAATTGATCCAAAAAAACATGTTCAAGGACCACATTCGATTGTTTTAATGTCCGGGGACCAAAACATTCTTTTTCGACATGTCCAAGGACCAAACATTATATTAATCCTTAAATTAATTATGTTGGGGGTAGTAATTTTTATGTTCATATGGCTTTAGATTGTGTTTTGGACATTATATTTTAGTAATGTTACCTCGGAAACGGCAGTTAAACTACCTAATGAAATTGGTTTAGGCGTCAAAACCAATTATAGTTTATGTTATTCTGTTTCGGCTTTCCATTCTTTGAAAAACACAGCTTCATGAAAACGCGACGTCTTCAAAACGTAATCTTTTTTATATTGTAAACTCGTTTGAGAAACTATTACGAAATTTTATTTTTACTAACAAAATAATTATAAACGCAACATATTTTTAAAATGTATTAAGAGGGTTTTTTAAATGCATTTTAATTAAGTTGTGTTTTAAAATGTTTTATTGAAATACTTTAAGAGAAAATGTTGCATTTTTTTTCAACGTTTTTTGTCAAAATGCTCCACCAAACAAGCATTTAGTTCTTCATAACTGACTTCAAGTTTTTTTTTTAATTATTGTAATAAAATATCAAAAAACATTTTACTTTATATAGTAAGGGGATGATGAATTGAAAGAGAATAAATATTGTAGAATGTACAAAGTATAATACTTTTTAAAAAAAAATTAATACTCTCTTGGGTAAAGAGTTCTCGTTTGAATGTTAAACTTTTTTAAAAAAAGACATTTTAGTGGCTAATTAGTAATTAAATAACACTTTTATACTTTAATTTTTAAAATTGAACTCTTTGAGTGAATCATACAAAATTGGAATAGTGAATTATTTACCCGAAGAAGTACTAAATGCACCATTAGTCCCTATACAATACGAACTGATCTCATACCGACACCGTGCCTATGGCACATGCACATATACTAGTTTAAATAACACCTGCTCACAATTTTTAAATAATGACACGTGAGTTTTTTGAAAGTTAACAATGACGCAACTATAAAACCAACGACACTCAATTAATAAATAACAAAACTTGAAAAATGATACTCCCTCCGTCCCTAAATTATCGTCCTCCTTTCCTTTTTCGTCCGTCCCAAAATAATTGTCCACTTTGAAACTTACCTTTTTAGAACATCACTTTTACCACTTTACCCTTACTTTTTCACTCTACTTTAATTATGGGTCACATATACATGGACATTAATGGAAACTACACATTAAACCAATATAAATAATCAAGTCAATTACTTTTTCTTAAACTGTGCGCCGGGTCAAGCAGGACAATTATTTAGGGACGGAGGGAGTATCAATTATGTAAACAATGTGCATCGTGTCTTTATTTAAAAAATATACGTTGTTGTTTGTTAATTAGGCAACGCTTCTTCCAATCATGCATTTTTTTTAATAGGTGTGTCGTTTGTTAAAAAGACAACGATCCACTTTTTAAAATAATTCAATTTTTCCTCGTTTGATTATATGTTATTGCGTTGTAGTAATTTTTAATAAAATACTCATGTGTCCTTATTTAAATATATATGTGCGTCGTTGATAATTAATTAGGTGTCGCATATTACAATTTTACCTCGTTTGATTATATATTACCGCGTCCTTTGTTAAAATGACACGTGGATTTTTTTAAAAGTTGTTAACACTAGCGCATAGTTTTTAAATTAAGAAACGCGTATATTTTTAAATCGAGGCAGAATAGAAAAAATTTGATAACATCGGTGCTTAGTTTTAAGTAATGACACGTGAGTTACCATAATTTGTGAACGATTCCTAATTTTATGAACGATGCTTGAGTATTATAAAACATCGACGTCGAATTGGATGATACAATGTCTAATTAAATAATACCAAGGCAGAATTTGGCATATATTTAAGAATGAGAAAGTAACAAACCTAACGTACAAATGATTGTATACCGCGGTGGATTTATGAACACAAATCTAAAGTGCATTTATGAAAAAACCCTAATAGCATGTATTTGTCAAGCCAACATGTAGAATTGGCTAAAACCTCTTCTATTGTGATTGATCTTATGTTGTACATCGAGGTTGGAGGAATGAAAATACTAGGTTGTAAGGATTCCTCCTGTTTCTAAAATTGTAATTTATTTTTCGATTAAAGTTGAATGAAGGAGGAAGAAAGAAACTGAGTTGCAAGGATGTTTCTTTCAAATTGGAGGCAAATGAATTACGAAAGTTTGGAAAATGAATTACGATTGTTGTTGTTGTTGTTGATACTTCTTTTTATGGGTGGTGCTAAATAGAGCAATCAATGACTAATCTCGGCGTATCTACCCGAAAGCTTCTCGAACTTCTTATCTTATTGAAGACGATGGTGGGTATTTTAGAAACAATTTTATTGAAATAGACTTTGGCGGTTGAATTTAGAAATAGGGGAGTGGAGCAGTTAGAATTTCACAAAAGGGGACCGACTCGCAATTATTCATAAATTATTAATAGTAAATTAGATGATACTATACCAACGAGCTCTAGCTAGCTCAACTGGTACTACTCACTTCTTCTAACGGAGAGGTTGGGTGTTCGAGTCTCACTAGAGACACCCTGGACTTTACAACTCTCAATAGAGAGGTCGGGTGTTCAAGACTCTTTAGAGGTCTTACCAGAGGCACCATTTATTTCAGCCACAACAAAGGCATCATATATATAATTGTAGTCTTTCAAGACATTAAAATAATAATAAAAAATTAAGGGTTGGGGTACGGTCTATGTCCCCTCCAATCTTTAAATAATAATAATAAAAAAAAATAGATGATACTATGTTTTTTTGTTGTTATGTTTTGGGCTTTGGTGATTCCTCCAAATATGGGCTTTATCGTATGATAATAATAGCGACGTGTCAACCAAAGGTAATGAGGTTATGACCTTTAATGATGAGGGTGGTGAGGGTATGGGCTTTATTCAATTGAGGTACCTAAGGCCAGAGTGGGGTGAGGGGCTTTTTGCTTGAATGGGCCAATGAATTAGAATTGGGCTATTGAGCCCTTATGCAATTGAATTATGGGTTAACTTATTCACCCTTCCACTCTCCCATTCTTTTTTTCCACCGCAAAAAGTAATTTTCGAAATAAATGTTTTTATAATATCAAATTCAAAAAGCATTATAAATTTCTTCAACTTCTCCCTTCTTCTATTTCTTCTCTATTGTCGTTGAATTCCTTGGCCCGAAGATGCAAAAAAAGTATAAAGCGGAAATAGAGTAGGGAGTTGGTGGCGGAGAAAAATAGTGATTACTACTTCTTCGTCACTCTAACTTCCCACTCTCTTACTTATTCATATCATGTTGTTTTTGGTGGTGTTGTTTTTTTTCTTCTTCTTCATCATTGTGTTTGTGTGATTAAAAATAGACTTATGCGTTTTGTGTTATTATGCATGTAAATTGTTCGATGAAATGTCTAAATAATTTTTTTTCCTGCTGTTTGACACTTTTTAGAATCTGGATGCATTAATTTTGAATCACAATACATTATTTGTGAATCGTGATACATCGATTTGGATTTGGAGATGCATGAAAGATGCATATAAATTTGAATCATTTGTTGATTGTGCAATGGAAAGAAGGTAAATGAATGTTTGTTTTCGTAACAATTTTTGAATCGCAATGCAAAATTGGATTACATAATTAAATTTGATGCATCGTAATGCAAAATTGAATTAGGTAATTAAAATTGATTCCATTTAAATTGATGTATCGCGATGCATTTCCGTAACGCACCTCCAAGTCATTAAGGGTATCTTCGTCTTTTCCCCCCCAAAAGTGTCTTTTTCCAGTTTAAAAAAATGGGATTGGAAGAGTTATGAACTTTGGAAAGTGAACCAACCTGCAATTATCCTTGAATTATCGGGGGTCCTAGACCCAGAAGGCTTTCAAACTAGAGCTATTCAAGAGACATAGATGATATAGGTAATATGCTTTAGGGTGTGTTGGAAACTCAATTCCATGGCTTAGAATTGGAAATGAGATGATATAGGTGATATGCTTTAGGATGTGTTGGAAACTCAATTCCATGGCTCAAAATTGGAATTGAGGTCTCCAATACCATCGATTAACTTGATAAATCACATATATACACGAACTAATCATCTTAATAGTATAATGTGAGGTCCCTTTTCAATAATAATTACTAAAGTTTAAATTAACTCTTACTATGAGCATCCCTATTACAAGAGATTTTTCTTCTTAGCCTTTTCTAAGAAGAGAAGTATTGCAATGGGAGTCTTCTTCTTAGGCAAGCCATGTAGAAGAGAGAGTGTGTGTTCTTCCTAAATAAGAAGAAATAAGAGGGAAAGGAAGAGAGGGTCGGAAAGGGGGCAGTGTGGTGCACCGCTTGCCCAAAGTGGGCACATGCACCACATGCGCGTGGGAGGGGCGTGGAAAGTGGCTAGGCGTGGATCCCACTGTCTGATTTATCAGTTTTTTTTTGAATTTCTTTTTTTTTTTAAATCCAGCCTTTGTGTATCGTTAGGGGGGGGGGGAAATTTGATTTTTCTTTTAAGAAAATTGACTGTTTGGGGAGTGAAATTATTAAATTTTGTTTTTTACGTTTGTGTACCGTTGGGGAGTTGAAAATGATTTTTTTTATTTCTTTTAAACTTTTTCTTCTTTTTCCTTCTTCTCTATAAATAGACTACCCCAACATTCTTCATTTTCTCCACAACTTCTTCCTTCTTTAAACTATTTTACTTCATTGTCTCTTTTATTTCTTCATCATCTCTTCTAAAAAATCATGTGATGACCCGATGCAGATTCCAACACAAAATCCCGAGGTCGTGCCACTGGACTGTTGTAGAAAGAAGACAAGCACTTGCTAAACAATGGTGCAAGTCGAATAGTCGAGCTAAGAAGCTCTAAACTAGATTGTAAAATCGTACTAAAAATACAGGTCATCAAAAAAACGAATCTGCGGAAGCAATAATGAAGTGAAGCCTCGAGCTATTAAGCTCAAAACCAATACCAAATGAAACCAAGAGAGAAAATTTCCTCATGAAAGGGGAAGTACAAAACTCACATGCCATAACATTGCAGACACATAATAAACCATTGGCACTCCAGGCTAACGTTTCAGCAAAGAACCAACCTAATAAACAACAATGACCCAAGGGCTAAATCATACCAGGGTTAATAACAACAACAATAGTAATAGAGAATGCCCTAAAGCTACTGCTTGCCCGGGAGATAACTGAATAAATACTATAAGATGAAGTATACCAGCTCGACTACAAGTCGGCAACATAAAATAATCCAACAAGACTAAGAATAAACTATCCGACTGTAAAGTTTGTATAACTCTACACAACTACATCCTCAATAGAATAGAAGGACAATATGACAATAACGATATAATGTGAAACGAAACTTCGCGAGCTACAACTCGGGAGAAACAACAACTGGTACAAACACGAACCACACAACCTCAAATCCACTGTGCTCTGTTACAATCAGGATCTACTAGGCCTTAACGCGACTAATAAATAACTTAACACTAGAAAATAAAGCACGGAGTGAGTCATAAAGACCTAGTACGCTACTACAAACAACAATATAACATAATATGAAACATTGTTATAAATGATCAAGGCATCGCTTTACCACAATGAGAACCCGTGAAGACGTATCGTATACTTTATATACTAAACAAGAAACCTTTCTTTCTCATTAACTAAACTGTCCAAATGAATCAGGGTAAAATTTTCTATTCATAAACAAACCAAATAAATTAGAATGAACTTCTCATAATATCATCATGTATAAGTGTATTCATTTGTGTCTACGCATCAAGTCTCTCATAAAACAATCATGTATAAGTATGTATATCTTATATGTATACATATCAAGTCTTTCAATAATGTACAATCAATACAAACATGGTCAATTAGATCTCATGTTTCAACTAACACTTTGTTATTGCATAAGTGCTCATAGTAAGCCACATAAGGGGTGGAGAAGATACCGAATCAATGTCGTTGTGTTGCTCTTGCAATCACAATCGTTAAACTCTATTTGTGACTACGATGCTTGTGATTGATACATCAATGTACTGAGGACACCCCTCAGCCAAATTAGCATAATCCATGCACCCTATTGGTTGCGTCATTGGACTAACTTCCCCACTGTGGGCAATAATGGAGGGTGTGTGAATTGTATCCGATACGACGATACATAGAAATCACGAATCCCATGATTCGTGAAGACGATGCATCGTCCCACCATCAACATATAACCTCAAATAATGTCAGCTGGACTTATATGTAAAGGGTTAATGGAGGGGTTTATTTTGAGGGTAAGTAGGTAATTTCATGCCCAAAGTCGAACTGCAGCAATTATGTTCGTAACAGGGGGACAACCGTTTAATAGCAATGTCTGACTAATTGTTTGGTAGTGGTGGCCAAATGATGTCTTAACTTTTTACCTCGCAAATGTACGAATCAATATAGAGTAGTGATTGGAAAGCAAGGGTTGAACCACAGACAAAAGAAGCAATTAAGGCAAGTAAATAGGTAACAATTATAACTAAAGGGGATTGTTTGAACAATTATATCTAATTTAACTAAATTAAGTTATTCTATCAGTAATCAATTAATTTGAAGGCAACAGTTTATTAACATCAAGCAAACACAGTTTGTGGAGATCTTATTATGGAGAGGAATCTAGGAGTTAGGATTCACTTGTATCTACTCTAGTGCTCTTTTGTCTAATGTATTAATCAATATGTCTTGGGTTCGTTCACGAAGGAAAATAGTGGTACGCTATGGTTCACGATTTGTAGTCTTAGTGTCACTTTATTGAATTATATTTCAGTGTCCATCCAATAATTCAACCAAGGACATACCTGAAGATCAAGAACATAAGAACCTAAACCTAACTTATCACTTTCATGCGTCGATAGGTTTAATTTATCACAGAGGTGGGCCAATATATGACATATGTATACGGTCCTGCTGTTATCCGCACCCCTAGGTCTTTAAACTATTGCGATACCATTAATTAGGAAAAGCCAAATAGCAAAGAGATTGATAAACTCTGCGATCAACAAGACTTTATTGAATAAAAATTAATATAGAGAAAAGATTTGATACAAGTTACCTCCACCTCTTAGATATGAGCGGTTAGTTCATCGTCAATGATGAACTAATCAAGTGGATGATTGAAAGCATGAACGATCTCTATAAACTATGAATACAAACTAATAAAAACTATATACTACTGCTAAATTTCGGACATGTTACTTAGGGCTACATGGGTTGTATTTATACTAGTAGTTACATGGCTAGAATTAGGTTAAGACTAAAATTCCCATCTTTGTGAAGTCGGTGGCTTGCGGTCGCAAGGTGCTGGAGGCATATGACCGCAAGGCCTTGTGATTCTCTGGGGCTGTCATTTTGTGGACCTTGCAAGGGAAAGGTCCTCTGGGCATGCGACCGCAAGGTCTTCAGGCCTTTTTAGTCCTTCTGCTCTTTGACTTTGCAGTTTACACCCTTCTTTAATTCTTCACTTAAAACCTTCAAGAATTCCTGAATTTCATCCAAAACCCTGAATCTCACAATTAACCTCCAAAACGCATATTAGTAACCAAAAGCCTCATGAAATCGTTATTTCTAAGATGAATAAGTACCTCATAGATGCGTATAAAACACATTTATCAAATACCCCAAAACATAGACTTTGCTTGTCCGCGAGTAAACTACAAAACTAATAAATACAAAATCAATGAAATTACAAAAACAAAAAATCTTTTTGGAGGGTGACACTATATACACTCCTCTAGAAACCCACAAACTCAAGGAGACTCTAACGAGTGACTCGACTATGCATATAAATACAAAAACAATTAAATACAAAAACAATTAACTAAATTACACTAAACTAATAAAGCAATAAATAAATAACAAAAATATTTTTGGTTCATTCTCAAGTCATAATAGCATGGTTATTCAAAATTTACCTCAGGAGGATGCTCAACACATGTGTGAGGACTCATCTCAATGTAAAACTGACTTACACTTAGTCCTACAAATAGTACGAACATTTTCCGTGTGTGTGTAAACCAATAATGAATACCTTCCAACTTAAATAGTTTTATCAAGATAAGCACAACATTCACTCTTAAAATATTTTCAATAAAAAACAAGTGCAACATAGAACATGCAATCTACCATCCAAACCCGGTCTATCACAGAAAGAGAGAAAACACAATGGATTTCAAAGGCTTACACATCTATCACATGCACTTCCTATGTATGACATACAACGCTCTCAAATCTCATTTACTTATAATAGCTAAAATTGTGCTAACACAGTGAACTTTGGCGAGAAGTGAAAATATATGAAGCATGAATCAATTTACATACGTCACAATCAATTAAGTCGGCCAACAAAAGAAACTGACATTAGGATCAATAGGACTTTATAAATCTTGTAATGTAAGGCCATGGTGTTGGGGGATACGATGGAAATGGAATAGAATTCAAAGTGAGAGAGCAAAACTACCCTTTTACCCCATTGGTTTCTATAGCATGTAGAAACATTTCCAATTAGGCTATGTGTTGGTCCACAATGATGCTCAAATATGCTAGAGAAGGGGTGAATAGCCTATGATGCCAGTTAAAACTTTTCTTCTTGTATTCAAAGTGTAGGTTTTAAAGACATGGGCAGTTAACACGATGAGCATGTCTGTTGGTAACACGAAATAGCAGACTTGCTCTTAGCCGAGTAATGAACTCTACTGGTGAACTGATAATAAATCAAAAGCCTATGTGAAATAGTTTAAGTAGCGGAAATTCTAAGGCTTAGATTCAGAGAAGTCTCAAGTGGTTGTACACAAATATATGTTCAGAACAACAACACACATAATCCTTCTTCCAAATACAGATTTAGGAAATCATTAGAGAATTGTTTTTCAAAGAATAAGTCAATCTCTGAAAGCTCATAGAGAGGTAAAGACTAAATAATGAAAGATGAATCATTTGTAAGAACTTATGAATTTATTCAAAGATAAATTACAAAATACATCAACCTAGACTCTTTATGATTTAATTATGTCCTCATCGTTCCAAATCTTAATCTTTACTTAATCATTCATAGACAAATTCTTAAGTAAGGAAAGCAATAGGAGACGACAACGAGAAACAGATATGAGAAGACAATTTTTAAGGTCGTTCAGATAAAAATGATCTGAACGGATGAGTGCAGAGCACTCGACCTTCTATGATGATCAATTATTGCACAATCAACAGTATTTGTAATGGAGTACAAATCTGAAGATATGAATGCAATGTATAAAGACAACTCTTCATTTTCCTTGGGGAACATCTGAAAATCTATCTTCAAATCGATCTAAGAGCTTGACCTCTAACTTTATGAATAAAGTCGTGGAGCTCTGCTAGAGGCTGAGTTCTTCGAAGAAGAATGAAGAACTCAAATCAAGAATTGGGTTCTTGATCAAGATGCCAATCTCTGTCTATAGATATTTCTAATCTCTTCTTCTTCTCCAATACTTTTCTTCTTAGAAATCCACAGAGAGTGTTTTGCTAAGGTCTGGGTTCACTCGCTGCAATCTTCAGTGGAGATCTAAGATGCGTTGGTGAAGACGATCTCTTTGTAGATCTCACGGATTTTTATGAAGAGGTTCTTGTTGCAGGTATCTTTGATTCATGATTAAATCGTTCGTCAATCTCACATGTTGAATAAAAGGAATGATTTCTTTTATAGATCGAGGAGTTTTTTGATCATTGAGATCTGTTGATAGATTTCTTTATCCGTTGAGTGATTTGTCTTTGAGGACTGATGGATAAAGATGTGGTTCGATAGATCTTTAGCTATTGGGTAAAAGACTTTGTTCTTTAGATCTCCGAATTGTTACCCTGTCAGGCTGTATGATAAGTTTCTGAAGGATAGGTCTGATTCATTGATGCACTGTCAGGTGGTCTGTCCAATAAAGTAGATTCTTTTGACTTTTCTAAACCACGTAAGTGAGAGAGAGAGAGAGAGTCTTCCAGCATCAGAGATGTTAGGCTTCATCAAGATTTGAATGACTTTTGAGGCTTGGACATTTTTGTCTTGTCTTCATCGACTGCAGTCTCGTTTTTTTATAACACATGCAGAGCCAAGTCTGCTGGTGAGATGTTCAGTCCAGAGGAGTGAGTCTTCTGCAAGAGAGGACTACTGGCTGCTGGTATAAACAATCAAACCGTAGCATGTTTGCTGGTGGCGAGTCTTCAAAGTATTCTTTGGTGCACATGACAAATCTGTTGGTGACGAGTCTTTCGAAGACTTTTGACGCTACAACAAGTTTGCTGGTGGCGAGTCTATAAGGTATTCTTTGGTGCATATGACAAGTTTTCTGGTGATGAGTCTTTCGAAGACCTTTGACGCTACAACATGTCTGCTGGTGGTGAGTTTTCAAGGTATTCTTTGGTGCATATGACAAGTCTGCTGGTGACGAGTCTTTCAAAGACCTTTGGCGCTATAACAAGTCTGCTTGTACTGGTGTATATGAATTGCTAGTCTGTTAATCATCATCAAGAAGGTAGGATTAGATTAGGACAACCTAACCTAAGACCTATGTGTTTTCAAACAAGCTGCCACACTAACCGGTACCCAGATCTGTTAGTCACTTGTTATGACACACGACAATGGGAACAAGGAAATCAAAATATTCAGAATATGCAAAGTGATAAATTATTCATCAACGAGCATATTCCAACAATCTCCTCCTATTTGTTTGGAATCATTACAAAATGAATTATACAAAGCACTAAAGCATTTATCAAAACATAAAAATAACATGCCCACAATGAATAATCATTTTAACTCAAGGCATGCCCTATGTTGATAATCACAAGAGCGATGGCTTTAGTATAGACTACTATTGGTTTTACAGACTCGATAAATCAAAGTACTGAACACGTAAAGCAATAGTGAAAAACATTTTAGATCACTTAGGATATTTATATGTGAAAAACAATTATGATCTAAAAAGTTTTGGGGTCCGTATTTGCACAAAGATTTTTATATGTGAAAAGAGTATTTGGCAAGCAAGAATAGCAAATCCTTAAGTAATTAAGTATTTGTTTTGAAGGCATTACAATAAGGATTGCGTGATACCAATTTGAGAAAATACATGATATCAATTAAAGAATGTATGATGTTTTTTGTTGAAAAATATAGGATCTTTGTTGAAGGTAAGACTCAACAGAGATATTTTAAGTAAAAGAGTATTTTTCAACAGAAGTGCCACAAAAGCTTATTCAAAATGAATTATAGAAAATCATTTTAAGGGGTAAGTGTCACATTATATTCTTCTTCCAAGAGTAATTTTGGAAAAGGGGAATTTTGATGATTTTGACCCTTGGTATGAACTTTCCTACTTCGGTTCATGAATTCTCCTCCTAAGGTTGTTATTCCTCTATGTTTTGTTCAGTTATGTCATAAGCTCTCCTTCTAAATTAATAACTCTCCTCATGTATGACAAATATGTCATAACTCTCCTCCTTAATGGTTGCAAGCAAGAGAGACAAGAGAGAGAAGAGGATAGAAAGATAGCAGACACAGATGACTTAAGAGAAAAGAAGGTTAGATTGATAAAGTGCCAATTGAAAAGAAGTGAATACAACTTAATTGGAATCCCCAAAGCTTCCAGTACTAGAATCTATAGAGTACACTTTATCATCATTAGAAAAGCTTCGATTTTCAAACAACTTTTGGGTTATCAGCAAGTCTCTAGTGACAAGAAGGCATTCATCCTCTTGGACTGTGGAAAGAATGGGCTGATAGGAGCAAAGAAAATGGCATATGATCTTAGCATGCTTTCGAATGCTAGACCCATTCAATCATCTTTGCAAGAAAGACCGGCAAAGGAGAGAGAAGATGATTTCAGACCAATTCAGGTCATGAGATTCGAGAACAACAATGGTGTAGTTTCAAAGTCTTCTGGTGTCACTACTTGAGCCTACTTCGTGAAATAGAAGGCATTAACTCAGAATTTCACCAACACAGTACACGTCTAAGGGATAATTGTTAATATCCCAAGTACTATAATCATCTCGAGAATGGTAGCTAGTGTGCTGGAGTCATGATCTGTTGAGGATAAAATCATCTAGAGAGCAGGTCCAACAGAAGGAAGTTGGAAGACTCGTGATAGGCTTTTGACATTGAGGACGACGTCAATACCGCGAATGTGACCAATGACACTCCTACCATCTCTAGCCAGTTGCATCCTTGAATAAAGTTCATCAACCAACTGAAGGCTGTAGAATTCTTCGCAAAATGTAAGAATGGAAACGAGTCCAGAACTGTGAAGAAGATCGATTATCGTTCCTCCAACAGTATTGTCGAGGAGAAATTGTTCTACTTGAATCGTGTGACCTAAAATGTAGGACTGAGAGCCTCTTCTAATAACGAAGGGAGATACAGGAAGAACGGGATGACTAGAGACACTGTTAGACGACGAGGTGGCCATGAAGATATTTCTGAGGGAAGATTGCTAATTGTTGGTTGTTTAGAAGATTACTACAGATAGGAAGAAATAAAGACTTGGTACTTTCGGAGGACATATTTATTGGAAGAAGATAATTATCAGGAATCAAAGTTTTGGTATCCAGTTCAGAGCAGTAATGACAGCCATATGAAATGGCGAGGAAGTCATGTCGAAGCTTGAATTTTAACGAACATTTGATTTTTGGTGGCAGCGATTCAAGATGAAAAAATTAAGTCTTTCTTGAAAGTAGTTTTCATTGACATATTTTGACTTATTTCGAGGTTTTCTAATACTGATTTGGATTGGAAATTAAGTCTTTTGGTATTAGGGAGAAGGGTAGTGCTGATATTAATGACTTCTTGTTGAATAATAATAGTTTTAAAAATGCATACCAATAGGAAATAAGATAGATTGAATTCTAAATTTACAAAACATATTATGAGGCATTTTGACAATCCTCAGCAATTTCTCAGATCTTTTGAATTTTATTTTTTTAGAATTAAAAATGATTTTGAAAAATAACTTTATGTCCCAAATAGCACGTGGATAGTTTACGGGGCTTTCTGAATCATCTACATAATCCTCAACAATCTCCCAAATCCCTAGAATTTTAGAACATAAATATATTTCAAAAAGAGTTTACTGTTTCTTTCAAGAAAATGTTTTGCAAAATAGCAGTGATTTTGTGTTCTTTATTTCCAGAAGATATTTTACGGGGCTTTCTGAATCATCTACACAATCCTCAGCAATCTCCCAAATCCTTTGAAATTTTATAACAGAAACACAAAAAGCTTTTGAGATAAAATAATTTTTGAAAGAGTTTTGAAATACTTCTTGAAGATCTACCGATATTTCCAATGGTTGTTTAAGTCAAGAATATTGTGACGAGAAGGTGATCAGCAGAGATGAAGATCTACTGAAACCAGTTGTTGGTTTAATAAGTTCAGTAAAGACGAGAATCTGTTGTTTATGAGGGATGAAGTATGCTGATAAGAAATAGTGACCCGCAGTGATGAAAGTCTGCTGATACTAATTGAGAAAAAGAAATGTGAGCAGCAGAGGTGAAAGTCAGCTAATACCAATTGAAAACAACCATGTGTTCAGCAATGATTGAAGTCTGCTGGTTCCTGAGAATATGATAATAGATGTAATCAGCAGTGTATGAGGTATGCCGATACCAATTGATATTAAATGATGAAAGGGTCGGCAGAGATGAGGATCTGCTGATAGATGGTGATCAGCAGGGATGAAAGTCTGCTGATACTGGGTGTAACATATGAGCTTAGCAGATATGAGGGTTTGCTAATAATGATGGAACAACAGACATGGAGGTCTACTCATACCAATTGATTGAAGAACATTTCAGCCTTGGCTTATGGAAGGAAGAACTATAAGTTTTATTGGCAAGATTAACTGATGTCTATGCTCCTCCTCAACAGAATCCCAATTAATTGAGAAGAACATTAGAGGCAAAATGGAATATAAGATCCATCTTAGTCAGAGTACTAGTATCATAAGGAAGCAAGTAGCTCATTCTTAATTTGGCAATTAAAAAGATTGAAGATATAGATTTCGCTTCTTAATCAACAGCTAAGATAATGACGATTCTTATCAAATGAGATAGTCATCTAACCAAGACAAGAGAATAAATAGATTATTGAGCAGAGTTGTCTTGATGAGAGGAAACAAAAGATGCTCCTAGTTCCTCAAAAGGTCATCATGCCAATAGCAGATATGAGGTCTACTGTTGCGAAACATTTTGCAATGAGACCTGATTTTGGGGAGAATGAAGATTTACCAGAATATCATGGGTTAAGGTTGAATCTTACATTCATGAGAAAGGGGTTGCATTTTGAGCATCGACCTTTCTAAAGAAATCCAAAACTATAGTACTTCACATTCCAACATTGTTTCTTCTGATGAGATTTCTACCAATATTCTAGACGTTTTGGAGCAAAATAAGGGTTCTGTTCAACTGAGTTAAAATAAGTTTTTTTTAAGATACCAGTTGATCTAGTTATAATGACAACAGTTGATACCAGATGAGATCGAAAGATTGTCATTATGATAAGAATCAACATAGTCTTTTGAATACTAGAAGTTTTTGATGGGTATTAAAAAATATAGATCCTGGTTTTGTTTCATCAAAATTATATGTTGTCGGATAAGAATACTAATGCTTAAGGATTGATTTGCTGTTGGGTTAACAGCAGAGTTATGTTTGCTGTTGAATTTAGAACATAAGATATCCTCATGAAAGTACGAGTACTGAATCCAAACCCAAACATAATATTTCATGCTATCAAAGAGTGAGCAAACAAAAGCAGATAAACATGAAGTAAAGTTGTCTTAAACAAGTTCTCATTTAGATCAAGATATAATAGATTACAACGAGGATCTAATGATTACAAGATTCGATACAACTTTCGGTGACTTAACTACTCTAACTAATCTAAACACATGATACATTTTTAAATAAAAATGTTACAATGAGATGTCTATGAGTACCATGGACTCAAAACTATTTAAACCGGATGGCAAATAGAATATAGGTCCGGTATCAAGTGGCTGGACCAAAGAGAGAGCGGGGTTCATCTTTTTCTCCTCATTAGCAGGTTTTCTCTATCCAAGGTGCACTGTATAAACACATTCTAGATTTTCTAGATATCGATTCTGATGCAGGCACTCATCCTCTGAAGTTTGAGAGGATAAATATGAGGAGAATCACGTTTGGCTCAAGGAAGATGATATATCTTCACAAAAGAGAAGGAGCATTCAAACGTGATCATGGATGTAGAGAAATTAAAGAGGTGTGCTAAAAGGTTGTTGAGGTAAATCTTCATGCAAGAGGAATCCTCAAAACTAACCAAACAACTTTTGGTGGATACGAAAGGTAATACCAAGTTGTTGAGAGAGAAACTTGATCGAAGACTAAGAATACTCCTAAGTACAATTTTGAAAAGAAGGAATATTGTATCAGTCTCTATCATAGTTTTTGGAAGTAGTTTGCAAGGAATAGAGAAGAAGTGAGAAAGTCTCTATAAATACTTGTAGAGGCAAGACGAAGGACCGGTTAATGAGATGGATTCATTAAGTTCTAGGTGTCCTTTCAACCACTCACAATAAAGTCATAAAGGGTAGTGTGAGAGATGATTTTAATTTCTAGATATCCGGTAAATACCTCTTCTTGGAAAGCCAAAAAGTTTTTGAAAAGACAAAACAACTTTCTTGAGAAGGTAAAAAGTTTTCAATATGACATATAGCTTTTTCAGAAAGATTTTGTCGAAAATGACTTTTCAGAAAAAAGGTTTGATTTGAAAAGACGATTCAGAAAAAGTGTTTGATTTAGAAATATGTTCACTTTTTAAGATATTTTATCTTTACCAAAAATCTAAGAAATTGTCTTTTACTTTAGGAAATAGTTGGTTTCAAAAAGTTTAACCTCAACCTTTGTAGAAAATAGAAAGATACCCTTGTATATTGCTTATTGTCTACTAAGGTGAAAACTTTTATAAGTTAATACATAGAACTGAGCTTATGAAGTGCTACAACGCAAGACTGTTCGGCAAAGATGAAGGATTGATGTTCACGAAGACAGAACATGTCAAAGATAACTTAAATTAATTTGATAAAATGACATCAAACAAGTTGAGTAAAGTAAATCATACCTAATAGAGTAGATAAGGAACATTAAAGCAAAGTATGATAAGAAGCTATTCAAGCATTATATTTGTAGACATAAATAGAGAAAATAGAGCATGCAAGTATAAGGCTATGTAGTGATGATATATTCATTATCCTTGTTAGCAAGAAAAGAGTAGAAACAGAGAGAGAGGATCAGATATCAAAACCCAAAGGGAAGAAGATATGACTAAAACAAATGAATGGAATCTTGCAAGTCAGCCAAGCATAATATCTTATGTTGTTAGAGAGAAAATAAAATTTGCTTATTGATCTTGAGAGGATTTGTGTTCTTGAACAAAAATCAAGAAGATCATTAGCAACATTTTATGAGCTTTAGAAAGCTCCAAAAAAATCTAGATACAGGAATCCGTTTTTCGAATAAATCCAGGGAATGTAGGAAGAAGGATCTGGATTTTGAATATCTTATTCTTCCTTGATCTTATGTGCTCGGAGAAAGGAAAAGATCAAATGGAAAGTATAAGCACTAGTCATGGGATGTAACTTAAGTGACAGTTATGTTTGGATCGAGGTAGATGTTCTTCAGAACGAAGCTTGTGGAATCTGAGCTAACGTGTCTGCACTACTTGATAGATGTTGCTTAACGAGTAGATTTCCTTTACAACAACTTATAAAGTCTTTAATTCGTATCTCTTAGAAATTGATTGCAAATAACTCTTTGAAATATAGGCCAAGTTCCTAGAAACTCAATATCATATAACAGGGATCAATCAATGTTTCATGATATGAGGTTTTTGACTCTTAACCTTTTTCATAAGAAATAAGAATCCTTAAAATTCTTTCACTCTAAAGTTGCAAAAAAAATTTTAACTAAGAGATTTTTCTCGAGAGGGTGTTGGATTGATAACAATCGTTAGCCTTATGTCAAGAGAATTTGAATCAAATCATTTAATTTGAAGTGAAGCATCCAATAGAGTTGTTGTACATCGAGAAAATTTTATTCATGGTGTCAATTGAGTGTACCTGCACTTCACATGAATAAATTTTCATATTCAAGCAATCAAGCAAGGAATCATCATATGAATTGTCAAACTCAAGAAGATTTTTGAAAACAAAATAGTTTTTCAAGGTGAACATGTTTTCAAAAATATCATGAAATCCTTGTCAAAAGAGTTTTTGAAATAAGAAAGAAAACATTTCTTTTGACAAGCATTTGGAGTGAGCAATCGAGGATCAAACTCTCAAGTGGTTAGACTTGGCATATATCTTATAGAGCTAGGCTCGATACCAAATGTTGGTCCACAAAGTGATGCACAAATAGGCTAGAGGTGGTCAATAGCCTATGATGTCATTAAAAACTTTTCTTCTTGAATCCATAAAGTGTAGGTTTTAACGCAAGATAGGCAGCTAACACGATAAGCATGTCTACCGGTAACACGAAATAATGAGACTTGCTCTTAGCGTAGTAATGAACTCTACCGGTGAACCCGCCAAGAAATCAAGCCTGCTTGAAAGAGTTTAAGAAGCGGAAATTGTAAGGCTTAGATTTAGAGAAGTCGTGAAGTGACTATACGAATATATGCTCGTAACAACAACACACTTAATCCTTCATCTAAATGCATTTAGGAAATCATTAGAGAATTGCTTTCCAAGAATAAGTACTGCAAGCTCATCGAGAGGTAAAGGCTGAATAATGAAAGATGAATCATTTGAAATAACTTCGAATTCATTCAAAGATAAATTGCGTATACATCAACCTAGACTCTCATGATTTTTCTATGTCCTCGCTGCCTTCAAATCTTAATCTTTACTTAATCATTCATAGACAAATTCTTAAGTAAAGAAAGCAATAGGAGACTACAACGAAACAGATATGAGAAGAAAATTTTCAAGGTCGCTCGTATAAAAATATTCGAATGGATGAGTGCAGCACTCGACCTTCTATGATGATTAAATATTGCACAATCAACAAGCATTTCTAATAGAGTACAAATCGAAAATATGAATGCAATATATATTACTTCTTCATTTTCCTTGGGCAACATCCTGAAAATCTATCTTCAAATCGATCTAAGAGCTTGACCTCTAACTTTAGGAATAAAGTCCGAAGCTCCTAGAGGCCGAGCTTTCTAAAAAGAATGAATAACTCAAATCAAGAACTGGGTTCTTGATCAAGATGTCGATCTTGGTCTATATAGATACTGCCCTGTAGATCTCACAGCTTTTTGACGAAGAGGTTCTTGTCAGTAGTGTCTTTGATTCAGATTAATTGCTCATCAATCACTTCGTGAAAGAGAAGGAAGGATTTCTTTTATAGATCGGGGAGTTTTTGATCGTTGAGATCTCGTTGATAGATTTCTTTATTCGTTGAGAGATTTGTTTGAGGACCGATGGATAAAGATTTGGTTCGATAGATCTTTAATCGTTGGGTGAAAGACTTTGTCCTTTAGATCTCTCGAACTCCCCGTTGTATGATAAGTCTCTCAAGGATAGGTTTGATTCATTGATGCACCGTCAGTGGTCTATGTAATAAAGTAGATTCTTTTGACTTTTTCAAACCACGGAGTGAGAGAGAGAGTCTTGGCAAAGACGAGATGTTAGGCTTCATAAAGATTTGAATTACTTTTGAGGCTTGGACATTTTTGTCTTGTCCGATCTATTGATGTCTCGTCTCTTTGTAGCACGTGCGAGCCAAGTCTGCCGGTGTGATGTTCAATCCGAGAGGAATGAGTCTTCTCGCAGAGAGGACTATGTTGGTTGTTGGTATAAACAATCAAACCGTAGCATGTTTGCCTGGTGGTAAGTCTTCAAAGTATTCCTGGTGCACATGACAAGTCTCCGGTGACGAGTCTTTCGAAGACCTTTGACGCTTCTACAAGAACGCTAGTGGCGTAGTCTGCAAGGTATTCTCTTTGGTACATATGACAAGTCTGTTTGGTGACGAGTCTTTCAAACACCTTTGACGCTACAAAGAAGTCTGGCGGTGAATCTTGGTGCATATGAATTGCTCGTATGTTAATCATCATCAAGACGGTAGGACTAGATTAGGACAGCCTAACCTAAGACCTATGTGTTATCAAACAAGCTGCCACACTAACTGGTGTGCAGACCTTTTAGCCACTTGTTATGACACACAGTAATGGGAACAAGTAAATCAAAATATTCAGAATATGCAAAGTATTAAATTATTCATCAATGAGCATATTCCAACACTACCAACCAAACCAAGAGGTTGGTAACCATTCAAGGAAAGACAAAGAAGTCAACACTAGGGTTGAAAATATGAAGGATGTTTTGTTAACCCAAATGAAAAAGACCCAAGCCAACATATCCATATGGCTCTTACTGTGTGCATCTAAGATCCATCGTGACACTCTAGCCAAATCTGATACTTGTATCAAAACCTACGATACTTGTATAGAAACCTACGATGCTCGCATCGAAACCTAGGATGCTCACATCGAAACCTACGATGCACGCATCGAAGCCTCCAATGGCCGCATCGAAACCTCTGATGCCCGTATCGAAACCTACGATGTCTGCATCGAAACCTCTGATGCCCGCATTAAAACCTACGATGGCCGCATTCAAAACAACTGCAACGGGGCAATGTCTCTTTGAATCTGAGATTGGTCAATCATTTTGTTCCTTGCCATTTTTATCTACTTGTAAGAACTTTAATGCATTTGCAAATATGTTTGTCGACTACCTCGCGTGTAGTAAATTCCATTGATAACTCTGCTAGCCATTAATTTCCTCATGCCTTGTTTCGTTGTAAGAGGTTCCTATCGTGATGAATCACTTGTATATTTGAGGATGTGAGACCTTGAGTTATAAGTGAGTTATAATCGAGAGATAGATAATGAGGGGGCGTGACATTGAGACCTATGTGTGAGAGAGAGAGAGCAAGGAGAGAGAGAGAGAGAGAGGAATGCAACTATGCAAGTAGAAGAAGGTGGTTCACAAGAATCAAAAGTTTTTCTTCAATACTTACTGTTGAGTGTTGGACTCTTTTATTATTCTTTCCAATGTAGTGGATATATGCTATAATAATAAGGGGGCAATGTAAGCTTCGACGCAAATTTGGGCGAGTAGCAGTGTATTTTGTACATCACGATGCACGGTCATTGCAAAGCCCAATTTTTGCATTGCGATGCTCAAATTTGGATAGATTTCAATTATGTATTGTGATGCCCAATTTTTGCATTATGACACCCAAATTTTGACAGACATCAATTGTGTATTGCGAAGCCCATTTTTTTCATTGCGATGCCCAAATTTGGACAGGGGCTTTGTGCGCGTCTTTTCTTCATTAAGGGTATCTTCGTTATTTCCCCCCCAAAAGTATACTTTAGCAGTTTAAAACAAATATAGGGGACCGGGGAAGTTATAATTTCACCAAAAGGTACCGGCCTGAATTTTTCCAAATTAATTAAGGCTCGCAAATAGTTTATTTTAAGTTGAACGCGTAAGTTACAAGACATGGGCTAGACTTAGTCGGGTCTAACACTGCTATTATAAATTATCTTATATACAAACTCCATCCAAGTCTTAGGGCCAATGTATGTATAAAATAGGTAAGTGCAAAGTCCAAACCTATTACAATCAATGTTCTAAAAATTGCTTGTGACACATCAGCGCCTAGGGACCTAGGCGGTCGGGTCAAGAATTAAGACATAATTACACTTTTTTTGTTGACAAATTTACAACAAATATCAAACTCATTGACTACAAATTTAAAATTTCTTAAAATTTCTGATGTTTGTCATTTCATCAAACACTTGTTTATATTTGTAAAATGAGAAAAAACATACAAACTTATCACTAATCTCAATTCCCATAACCCCCAAAGCAATAAACTAATTAGAACTAAAAAAACAGAAAAATATTAAAAAAAATATAATTAAAATGGATTTCTCCGCATCACAATTCTCAAGAAAATGCTCCACCTAAGAAGAGAAGTAATGCAATGGGAGGAGTCTTCTTAGGCTAGCCATGTAAGAGAGAGTTTTTCTTCTTCCTAAATAAGAAGAAAAGAAGAAAATCTTCTTGTGTGTGTGTGACCGAGTGTGGGGGGAAAAGTGAATTTTTTTTTCTTTTCAAAATTAAAGTTTAAAGTTAATGAGTAATGCTAGAGTCACTCAATGAACACTTAAATTTGTGTACCAAATGATATGGTTTCCAATATATCATCTTATTTGGCATTTTATGGGCTCCACTATAAGTTAAAAAGTTATGTTAACAATATGACACATAAGATGCCACGTCATTTGATACCCAAAATTGAGTGTTATTAGAGTGGCTCTAGCATTACCCAAAGTTAATATGGTGGTAGTGGAACTCAACTAATAAGATGTGTTAAGAAGATTATGAATGAGAAAATATATTCTTAAAAGAAACATATAAAAAAAGTGTATAGGTGGCGATGAGAGCCAACTAAATGGATGTGTTAAAAAGAAGGGTAATGCTAGGGCCACTCTAATAGTACTCAATTTTGGGTATCAAATAATGTGGCATCTTATGTGTCATATTGTTAACATAACTTTTTAACTTATAGTTGAGCCCATAAAATGCCAAATAAGATAACACATTGGAAACCATATTATTTGATATACAAATTTAAGTGCTCATTGAGTGGCTCTAACATTACTCTAAAAAGAATTGGGTTGGAGATGCTCCGACCCAACCCCTCTTTTTTCTCTCTTTTCTTTCTTCTCTCTCACTCTCCGGCTCTCCTCTCCTTTTCCTTTAATTTTCCTTTCTTTCTTACATACTCTATCCTCCTCTAACTCTGTAACTCTTTCCTTTCTTTAATTTCTTTATTCTCTTTTTCTTTTGACAGTATCCCCTCTCACCTACCAAATACCCACAAAATCAAACAACCCTCTTTCTTTCTACCTCCCTCTCTTCCTCACCATCACCATCACCACTCCCCATTGCTGCATGCGCACAAAATCAAACACAGACCCACCAGCAAAACACAAACTTAAAAAAATAAATTAAGTTGGGTGAGGTTAGGCGTAGGCAACGACTTGACAGATTAGGCAGCGACTAGGATGAGAAGGCGACGATTATTTTCTCAGGTGATGTAGCAAAATGCACAGCTTGGGCCGTCCTTGAGATGGGTAGGATATCTGGGCTTGTAATCGTCCTCCTTGAGCCTGTTAAGATCACAAGAACACCTGAGTAGAAGTGCAAGGCAAGGCCTCGCGAAACCCTCCTGGCGTGAGAGTAAGTATCAGTGATTGTCAAGAAGTAAATTGATGAGTAACGAGGCTCAAGAAAGTGTGTGTACCTTGTTAATGGTTATGGAGGGGTATTTATAGGCCCTCAATGTGGTTGAATCCGCCTAGGATTCGGTTTCTTCATAATCGCCGAGATAATCAAGGAGGAGATCCCTCGATTCTAGGCGAGAAAGGCGGTTGACCGCGAAGTTATAGGAACTGATAAGGCAAGTAGTCCGCCTACACAGGGAAACCTTTGACTTGCCTTTGGAAAGCAAGCTACCAGCGTCTCATGTTTCATATGTGCACGGGCGGGCAGGGCTCTGTCCGGCTATTCTGTTTGTATTGATCCCTGGACTTGTCAGTCTGAAGATCGGCCCCTGGTCGGGCAGGCAAGGCCGGTGCCCGACCAGGCAAAGTAAGTTTGATTCCTTTGCTAAGCATGGATGAGTCCCGATCATGGCCCCTGGTCGGACAGCTGATCGATGTTTTATTTTATCTATTTCCTTGCAAGTGTACAAGACTATTATAGAATAGACTCGGAAGCAAGGGTCGAACCCACAGAGACAAGTGATCACGAACAGTGCGAATATAGATAGCAAATTATTAACCTAAGGGGGGTTTTTATGTTTAATTCTACTCTAAACTACTAGTTATAGATGTTTAACTAATTAGACAGTAATAACAGATATGAAGATCTTATGGTGAGTGGAAATCTAGGATTCTGGGTTTCACTTATATCTCCTTTATGTTCAATTCATAATAATGTCATTCAGTGTCTTGGGTTCGTTCACTAAAAATAGATATGGTCTGTTGAACAATTGGTTCAGCCTCCTCCCCGCATAAAATTCACCCATTCCATATCCTAAGCACAGAACTGTAATCTAGTCGTCACCTAGATTTATGATCTATCTGTCACCTAGATCATGTAAGAACACGGTCCTAACTTATCACTCGTGCTTCGATAGGTCCAATTTATTGTGTTGGTGAGCCAGTGTACGACATATGCACTTGGTCATGCAGGTATCCGCACCTCTAAGCCTTTATTATTTGCGATTACATTCATTTGTTCAAAGCGAAATAATAGAGGGATTGATAAACAACACAATCAACAAGCATTGAATAAACATATATATGAGAATCAAAACATAAATTCGATACAAGTTACCTCCCACCTCCTAGATTAGGGATGATTTAGTTCATCATAGACGATGAACAGCACATGGAGATGATGGAAGACATGATTTGATCTTCAATACTTGAAATTACAAAACCTAATTATGTTATACAATCTAAAACTACCTAAAATCTATGTAAAGAGAGCTTCCAGCCGTCCTCCTTATGCTTAGGCTCGGCATCTGACTTCTATATATACTTGGGAGTTGTGATTGAATCGAATGACTGTGTGAAAACCCGAATTTTGCGCATTCTGCCTACCTTGCGGTCGCAGAGTCTTTGCCGGATACCTGCCCCGCAAGGTCTCCGGTGTGTGTGCTTCTTGGCTCTTCGATTCTTCGGCCGGGGACCGATATCGCCTACCTTGCGGTCGCAGTGCGAGGCACCTTGCGTCCGCAAGGTGTCCAGAATGACAGCTTTCATTTTCTTCAATTTTTCTTTCTTTGTAATTTGCACTTAAAACCCTGGAGTTTCGCGTATTTTCACGAACAATCCTGAAACTTACAAAACTCACCAAAAACATATATTAGTACTCAAAAGACTCGTGAAATAGCCTAATTCAAGTCACAGAAGCATATAAAATCGACGTATAAAATACATCGATCAAATACCCCAAACTTGAACTTTGCTCGTCCACGAGTAAACAAATAAACTTATAAATACAAAAACATCTAAATAACAAAAATTAAAATCTTTTTGTGAGGGTGACACTATTTACACTCCTCTATAAACCCACAAACTCAAGGAGACTCTTTCGAGTGACTCGACTATGCAGATAAATACAAAAACAGATAAATATAAAACTTGAAATACAACTACAAACAAACCATAATTAAAACATAAAATCTTTTTGGTTTCATCCTCAAGTTATAAGCATATGGCATGCATGTAATCTCAGTTTGGTGCTCACCACATATATGCAGGCTTAGTCATATAAAACCAACTAGTCTTTTCTTAATACTGCTACTACTTTTAATTTCTCCGTGTGTGTGTGATCACCAGTCTTAAAGAATATCTTGACTAAAACAGTTTTATTGAGCTAAACACCACATTCATATGAAAATTACAGTTTAATAGAAAATCATGCATTAAGAAGTATGAGATCTACCATTCAAACCTGGTCAGTTACAGACAGAAAGGTCCCAAGGATTCAAAAGATTTACACATCCATCCCATGCACTTCTATGTATGTATACAATGCTCTCCTATCCCAATGACTTGTAATAGCTAAGATTATGCTAACACAGTGAGCTTTAAGGTGAATAATAGTGAATATGAAGTGTGTGATCAATTTCATGTTACATACTTGACAATAAAAACAACATAAGCATTGGCAAGAAGATCATTAGGACTTTTTAAGCTTGTAATGTAAGGCCAAGGTGTTGGGGGATTTGATGGAAAGGTATTGGAATTCAAAGTGAGAGAGTAAGACTACCCTTTATCCCTCATACTTCCAAGCAAAAGGAAGTTTTCCCTATTTAGGCTAGGACCTGCAAAGACCACAAGTGGAGGGGTACTTTGTGTTACTTTTCACTTTTCTTCTTTATCCCCCCAAACTTGTTTTGGGCACTAGATTTTCTAAAAATATCACATTCAATCGTCAGAATTTTTCTAACATATTTTCTCTTGAAAGCTATGCTTCCATTTGAATCTTTGTTAACACTCTTCTTCTTCCGTTTCATTTTTCGTCGACACATGATGATTTTTTTTTTTTTCGACGACGGAAAGAAGAAGCCTTCTGAAAAATAGCCTAACTGAAAAGAAGTGGTCCTCCTAGAATCAATTTCCCACCCAATCCTACTCTCTCAAAAGGGTAGGCTAAAAGTGTATAGGCTTTAGGGTTAAGTTAATGTGGGTAAAGAAACGATGTCGAATGGGGGTTTAAATAGTGTGCTTAGCACACTCCATTCTTTTTTTCATTAGGCTCAAAGGGGACACTAGGGATATATTTAGTATAGGTCAGGGAATATTTAGGCTCTAACGATCCAAAGATGGCCTAAATCATTTCTTAATGCCAAATGCTCACATAATATTTAAAGCAAATCATATAACACAAAATATCATATCAACTATGGGAATTGGGATTGAATGTTTAGCATCACTGGATTTCACATAAGCATTCGCTAAGACAGATGGTAGGGACAATTGAGACTAACATGCAGACACGGTTCGAAAGTGTGCTTGAGATATATAAATGAGAAAAATCCAAGGGATCTAACTAACATGCAATTGACCCTAAGTTACAATTTAATGCAACAATCATGTTCGAATGGCTATGCATCATATTCTTGTGCATATCCTGTTGAAGATAAATCGGTGTTATAAACTTTATAAAACTATTCTAATCAATCCAAAATTATGACTGGTGTGAGTGCATGAAGAATTTGGAGAAAAGTAAAAGTTTCGCAAAATTAAGTAAATTCCAGGGGGATCTACGGACTAACTATGCGGTTCATTGCACTAATCTCCTCATGGACTACGACTAGCATTACCACACCTAAACTCGAGGATGAATATTTTGAATTTAAATATATTATTATTATTTTTATTTTTTTTAAGAAATGGAGAAAATTGGAGGTGATGACGATGACACAATTGATGATGGGTCCCCATAAGAGGAACCCACGAGTATCTAATGTAAGTGTATTCTAGTCAAGGCAACACCTCCGAAAATCAGAAAAAATAAAAACAGGATAAATAGGGTGAAGAGTTAAATGGTCATCAAATAAAGAAATTCTCTTTCACCCTAACGACATAGCCCAACTCCATTCTTCGTTAAGTTTGGGTAGGACTGCTAAGACCTAAAATTTTCAATCCCCCCAAACTTAAGTTCTATTTTGTCCTCAAAATAGAGGAACATATGAGAGGATTGATGGGGTAGGACAAATATCAAAAGGACATAGCGGTCCACCTAACGAGCGAGGATGGAACTTGGGCCTCGACTCAAGGTGAGTCGGGCGGAGATAACGAATGAGGATGAAA
Source organism: Codonopsis lanceolata (assembly GCA_013146195.2). Lineage (NCBI taxonomy): Eukaryota > Viridiplantae > Streptophyta > Magnoliopsida > Asterales > Campanulaceae > Codonopsis > Codonopsis lanceolata. The sequence goes on from CM028379.1 coordinate 8,345,167, forward strand.
CTCGGGGATCGTGCCGGTGGCGAGCTCATAATAGTTGGACAAATTATGTCCACTCCGTTAACTTAGATAAAAATTCGGTTGGTCGGTCAAGCGCGCATTTGGATGGCTAGCCAGCTATTTGACTCACCATATCGGTTTGGAGGATAGGCCTCCAACTTGCTTGTTGGAGATCCCAACAGTGGATCCTCCTCTTCTTCGGGTTCCTCCTCTTGAGGAACCCTCACTCTTGGCTGCTATTGGTGATGTTCAAACAAAATGGCCCTAGTAATGACCGGACCACCTTCACCTCTCGGCGTGTTTGGGCATTCACGTTTGCCCCCTACACAAGTCGGTAATCAAATGCGGGGGCGAACCCGCATTCGTCCTACCTCCTAATTAGGGTCTTGATTTGGCCGTTGATCAGCGGCCAACATCAATAGACCCGTTAGTCATGATGGTGTAGGTCGAATACTCTCTCCCAATTCACCGTGTTTTGGTGACTTGAGGGCATGAGACGGCCACAAAACAATTTATACACCGGCTTCGTCACACTACGAAGGCTCTCTCTGGTGCGAGGTCCATAGGGGGTTACTGGTTATAGGACCACTCCACACCGTGGAGAGCAATGACAAAGATTCACCACCTCTCGACAGGATACTGGCCGAGGTACAGAAAATCATCTGCACCAACCGCAAAGTTGGAGGTGTCAAGACATGTTAATGCTTTCGTGATGAAAAATTAACTACTTTATTCCTAACATTAACAAAGGTTCAGCACACCGCTATCCATGCCAATGTCGCCATTGGCGTGAATTTTCGACATTAGGGACTATGGCGTCCCTAAAGTGAGAGTCTAACAAGCCCCCACCTACGAGCCATCGAATCCTGACGATACCAAAGTCTTCACATCCCCTTTGGGGCACCAAGGACTTGAGAGTTTGTTATGTATTTTTCTGATGCTTCGTAGGACACCTAAGCGGTGATGTCAGGGCCTTTGTTCTTCCTCCCGAATCGGCCGGAGGATGAAGAAGCCGTATTTCTACGCTTAAACATTTTGTTTGATAAAATTTTAAAAACTAAAAAATATAACAATTAAAATGTGTTTTAAAAATTTTAAAATTAAAATTTAATCTAAAGCATGCAAAATATATCTACGTTAAAAATTAACTAGCACCCTAGCATGCAAATATTTCACATATAAATTAACGAGGTGTTAGGAAGTACTAGTTTGCAAACTGACCGAATTAATGCAAATTTAAGTGAGACTGATCTTCAAAAGAACAATGGTGGTTCTTCTTTTCCTCAAAAGCTTCAACTTGGAATGGAGTGTAATGGAGATGGGTGGGGAGATGAAGGGTTTGGAGAGAAAGAGAGAAAATCTTGGAAGTTTATGCCGAAATTCTGAAGATCCGCCGGAATTTTGGAAGAATTTGACCGCCGCCGCATTTTAAGAGAGAGATGAGAGTTTCGTGTGATCTGAAGAAGAAGACCCCAGTGTGGGTTTTAATAAAGTGGACCTTAAGGCCGCAGTCTTCCCACACCTTGCGCTCGCAAGGTGGACAAATAAAGCGGGCTGATTCCTTCATTCATTCCCCATGTCCGACACTTCACGCCCGAGATTCGCAAGATTGATTGGACCTTTGCGTCGCAGTCTTCACCTTGCGTCCGCAAGGTGGGCGAAACTTCACTTTGTTTTCTTTTCCAACTTTTCAACGCTTTGCGTTTAGTCCTTTCTTAACTCCGTTATGTCTTGATAATTCCCCAGATGAAAATCTAAACAAAAATTCTAAACTAAAATTATTAGCAACATATAAATACAACACTAAGATGTTTTTTCCCCAAACTTAAATTTTGGCATATTTAATTAAAATTAAATGTCCAAGAATAGAATTTAACGGAGAAAACATATCTAAATTAACTAGTTAACAAATAACTTTCAAATTAGTGGTTGCCTCCCACTTCTTTTGCTTGTTAACGCTGGCTCGACCAAACCGGCAAGCCTAGTTCTTAGGTTCATTGTCACCAAACGGATTAATTCAATTGTTCGTCAACCGACATTGGCTCAAAATACGGCTTGAGCGGTGTCCATTCACTTTAAACACTTCATTATTTTGGGGTTTTGTATATCAACAAATTCCATGAGGATAAATTGCACTATTCTAAAAGGACCGCACCATTTGATTTTAATTTACCTGAATAACCTTAACCTAGAGTTAAACAATAATACTTTCATACCGATGAAGCATTTTGTTGGCTAATCCCATGTCATGATACTTTTTGGTCTTTTCTTTATAAGTTTTTGCATTTTGGTACGAATTGAGTCTATGTTCTTCTAATTCATTTAACTGGAACAATCTTTCTTCTCCGCCTAATGTCAAATCTAAATTCACTTTAATTGCCCAATAGGCTTTGTGCTCAATTTCCACCGTAAATGGCAAGCTTTACCGTATACCATCCTATATGGACTCATTCCTATGGGTGTCTTAAAGCGCTCGTATGCCCATAAAGCATCCTTAAGTTTAGATTCCCAATCT
>CM028379.1:8347778-8394986 GCA_013146195.2 Codonopsis lanceolata
GGTAATTTTGGAAAGGGAATTTTGATGATTTTGACCCTTGGTATGAACTTTCCTACTTCGGTTCATGAATTCTCCTCCTAAGGTTGTTATTCCTCTATGTTTTGTTCGGTTATGTCATAAGCTCTCCTTCTAAATTAATAACTCTCCTCATGTATGACAAATATGTCATAACTCTCCTCCTTAATGGTTCAAGCAAGAGAGACAAGAGAGAGAAGAGGATAGAAAGATAGCGGAACAGAATGACTTAAGAGAAAGAAGGTTAGATTGATAAAGTGCCAATTGAAAGAAGTGAATACAACAATTGGAATCCCCAAAGCTTCGAGTACTAGAATACACTTTATCATCATTAGAAAAGCTTCGATTTTCAAACGACTTTTGGGTTATCGGCAAGTCTCTAGTGACAAGAAGGCATTCATCCTCTTGGTGTGAAAGAATGGGGTGATAGGAGCAAAGAAATGGCATATGATCTAGCATGCTTTCGAATGCTAGACCCATTCAATCGTCTTTGCAAGAAAGACCGGCAAGAGAGAAGATGATTTCAGACCAATTCGGTCATGAGATTCGAGAACAACAATGGTGTAGTTTCAAAGTCTTACGGTGTCCTACTTGAGCCTACTTACGTGAAATAGAAGGCATCAACTCGAATTTCACCAACACGATTACACGTCTAAGGGATAATTGTTAATATCCCAAGTACTATAATCATCTCGAGAATGGTAGCTAGTCTTGTTTGGAGTCATGATCTGTTGAGGATAAAATCATCTAGAGAGCAGGTCAAAGAAGGAAGTTGGAAGACTCGTGATAGGCTTTGACATTGAGGACGGCGTCAATACCGCGAATGTGACCAATGACACTCCTACCATCTCTAGCCAGTTGCATCCTTGAATAAAGTTCATCAACCAACTGAAGGCTGTAGAATTCTTCGCAAAATGTAAGAATGGAAACGAGTCCAGAACTGTGAAGAAGATCGATTATCGTTCCTCCAACAGTATTGTCAAGGAGAAATTGTTCTACTTGAATCGTGTGACCTAAAATGTAGGACCGAGAGCCTCTTCTAATAACGAAGGGAGATACAGGAAGAGCGGGATGACTAGAGACACCTTTGTTAGGCAGCGAGGTGGCCATGAAGATATTTCGAGGGAAGATTGCTAATTGTTGGTTGTTTAAAAGATTACTACAGATAGGAAGAAATAAAGACTTGGTACTTTCGGAGGACATATTTATTGGAAGAAGATAATTATCAGGAATCAAAGTTTTGGTATCCAGTTCAGAGCACTAATGACAGCCATATGAAATGGCGAGGAAGTCATATCGAAGCTTGAATTTAAACGGACATTTGATTTTTGGTGGCAGCGATTCAAGATGAAAAAAATTAAGTCTTTCTTGAAAGTACGTAGTTTTCATTGACAGATTTTGACTTATTTCGAGGTTTTCTAATACTGATTTGGATTGGAAATTAAGTCTTTTGGTATTAGGGAGAAGGGTAGTGCTGATATTAATGACTTCTTGTTGAATAATAATAGTTTTAAAAATGCATACCAATAGGAAATAAGATAGATTGAATTCTAAATTTACAAAACATATTATGAGGCATTTTGACAATCCTCAGCAATTTCTCAGATCTTTTGAATTTTATTTTTTTAGAATTAAAAATGATTTTGAAAAATAACTTTATGTCCCAAATAGCCCGTGGATAGTTTACGGGGCTTTTCGAATCATCTACATAATCCTCGACAATCTCCCAAATCCCTAGAATTTTAGGACATAAATATATTTCAAAAAAGAGTTTCTTGTTTCTTTCAAGAAAATGTTTTGCAAAATAGCAGTGATTTTGTGTTCTTTATTTCCAGAAGATATTTTACGGGGCTTTCTGAATCATCTACACAATCCTCAGCAATCTCCCAAATCCTTTGAAATTTTATAACAGAAACACAAAAAGCTTTTGAGATAAAATAATTTTTGAAAGAGTTTTGAAATACTTCTTGAAGATCTACCGATATTTCCAATGGTTGTTTAAGTCAAGAATATTGTCACGAGAAGGTGATCAGCAGAGATGAAGATCTCTGAAACCGGTTGTTGGTTTAATAAGTTCGATAAATAAAGGCGAGAATCATTGTTTATGAGGGATGAAGTATCTTGATAAGAAATAGTGACCAGCGTGATGAAAGTCTGGCGATACTAATTGAGAAAAGAAATGTGAGCAGCGAGAGGTGAAAGTCGGCTAATACCAATTGAAAACAACCATGTGTTCGGCAATGATTGAAGTCTGCTGGTTCTGAGAATATGATAATAGATGTAATCGGCGGTGTATGAGGTATGCTGATACCAATTGATATTAAATGATGAAAGGGTCGGCGAGAGATGAGGATCTGCTGATAGATGGTGATCAGCAGGGATGAAAGTCTGCTGATACTGGGTGTAACATATGAGCTTAGCAGATATGAGGGTTTGCTAATAATGATGGAACAACAGACATGGAGGTCTACTCATACCAATTGATTGAAGAACATTTCAGCCTTGGCTTATGGAAGGAAGAACTATAAGTTTTATTGGCAAGATTAACTGATGTCTATGCTCCTCCTCAACAGAATCCCAATTAATTGAGAAGAACATTAGAGGCAAAATGGAATATAAGATCCATCTTAGTCAGAGTACTAGTATCATAAGGAAGCAAGTAGCTCATTCTTAATTTGGCAATTAAAAAGATTGAAGATATAGATTTAAACTTCTTAATCAACTTGACTAAGATAATGACGATTCTTATCAAATGAGATAGTCATCTAACCAAGACAAGAGAATAAATAGATTATTAGGCAGAGTTGTCTTGATGAGAGGAAACAAAAGATGCTGCTAGTTCCTCAAAAGGTCATCATGCCAATAGCAGATATGAGGTCTACTGTTGCGAGACATTTTGCAATGAGACCTGATTTTGGGGAGAATGAAGATTTACCAGAATATCATGGGTTAAGGTTGAATCTTACATTCATGAGAAAGGGGTTGCATTTTGAGCATCGACCTTTCTAAAGAAATCCAAAACTATAGTACTTCACATTCCAACATTGTTTCTTCTGATGAGATTTCTACCAATATTCTAGACGTTTTGGAGCAAAATAAGGGTTACGTTCAAGCGAGTTAAAATAAGTTTTTTTAAGATACCGGTTGATCTAGTTATAATGACAACGATTGATACGGATGAAATCGAAAGATTGTCATTATGATAAGAATCAACATAGTCTTTTGAATACTAGAAGTTTTTGATGGGTATTAAAAAATATAGATCCTGGTTTTGTTTCATCAAAATTATATGTTGTCGGATAAGAATACTAATGCTTAAGGATTGATTTGCTGTTGGGTTAACAGCAGAGTTATGTTTGCTGTTGAATTTAGAACATAAGATATCCTCATGAAAATGCAGTCTTGAATCAAACCCAAACATAATATTTCATGCTATCAAAGAGTGAGCAAACAAAAGCGGATAAACATGAAGTAAAGTTGTCTTAAACAAGTTCTCATTTAGATCAAGATATAATAGATTACAACGAGGATCTAATGATTACAAGATTCGATACAACTTTCGGTGACTTAACTACTCTAACTAATCTAAACACATGATACATTTTTAAATAAAAATGTTACAATGAGATGTCTATGAGGACCATGGACTCAAAACTATTTAAACCAGATGGCAAATAGAATATAGGTCCGGTATCAAGTGGTTGGACCAAAGAGAGAGCGGGGTTCATCTTTTTCTCCTCATTAGCAGGTTTTCTCTATCCAAGGTGCACTGTATAAACACATTCTAGATTTTCTAGATATCGATTACGATCGCAGGCACTCATCCTCTGAAGTTTGAGAGGATAAATATGAGGAGAATCACGTTTGGCTCAAGGAAGATGATATATCTTCACAAAGAGAAGGAGCATTCAAACGTGATCATGGATGCAGAGAAATTAAAGAGGTGTGCTAAAAGGTTGTTGAGGTAAATCTTCATGCAAGAGGAATCCTCAAAACTAACCAAACAACTTTTGGTGGATAGGAAAGGTAATATCAAGTTGTTGAGAGAGAAACTTGATCGAAGATTAAGAATACTCCTAAGTACCATTTTGAAAAGAAGGAATATTGTATCAGTCTCTATCATAGTTTTTGGAAGTAGTTTGCAAGGAATAGAGATGAAGTGAGAAAGTCTCTATAAATACTTGTAGAGGCAAGACGAAGGACCGGTTAATGAGATGGATTCATTAAGTTCTAGGTGTCCTTTCAACCACTCACAATAAAGTCATAAAGGGTAGTGTGAGATGATTTTAATTTCTAGATATCCGGTAAATACCTCTTCTTGGAAAGCCAAAAAGTTTTTGAAAAGACAAAACAACTTTCTTGAGAAGGTAAAAAGTTTTCAATATGACATATAGCTTTTGAGAAAGATTTTGTCGAAAATGACTTTTCGAGAAAAAGGTTTGATTTGAAAAGCGATTCGAGAAAAAGTGTTTGATTTAGAAATATGTTCACTTTTTAAGATATTTTATCTTTACCAAAAATCTAAGAAATTGTCTTTTACTTTAGGAAATATTTGGTTTCAAAAAGTTTAACCTCAACCTTTGTAGAAAATAGAAAGATACTAGATTTGTCAAAAGCAGGCAAGCAGGCGGGCTTGTTTTCGGGCTAAAAAGCCCGTGTTCTTAACGGTCCTCAAATCCCTTGGCCCAATCCGCCGTGGTAAAATGAGGTTTTTAATATTTACGTAATTACATTCATGATTCATACAAATATACAATACACCGAAAATCAATATATTGTCTACTTACTGTATTACAATTTTCAAACAAGAAATAAAGAAATCAGGGGATCTTGCTAACTTCAAAATCAACACCGACGAACATCTCGTTGATGAAGGGTACCGGCATTCCATTGGGAAACAAATTAGGATTGAGCGCTTAGTTGCTTGTGTTGTGTAATATAGACTTCAAAAGTTGCTTCTTGAATTGAATACACCTCTCTTCTAACAATTTGCCGAGAATGTAAATCATTGCCATAAATCATAATGGAGCGGGCATGCGATGTGGAAGAATAACACACAATTCTCGAAAGTTATCTAACCACTTGGCACTTTAGAGCGGCAAGTTCATTTTCGAAATTCGAGGCTTGAGATGAGAGAGTTGAGAGTTTGAGATGGAAATGGAGTCGGAGGCCAAGGCCGAGGAGGCGTCGCCGGAGGAAGAAGGTCGTCGAAATCTATAAGGTCGTTCCATGCAATGAGCGTGAATGAGGGAGAGAGAGAAAGTATTTTCAAAATTTGTTTTTTGAATTTTGACTACTAACAGTCTAACCCTAACCCCTAATTTGACTATTTGAGTTTAATGGAAAACAGGAAAAGGAGTGGGAATGGGTTGGGCCGTTTGGAGCCTTGGATTGGGCTATGTGCCTATGTGTAATAATGTAATTTATGTAAATGATTTTTAAAACTTGTAAGTATTATAAGAAAATGCGGGCTCAAAAAGGTTTTTCAAGCGGTATCTAATACATCAGCCCAACCCGCCCCTAATGAGTGGCGGGGCGGGCATGCCCGCGGGCTTTTGCCCTATTTGACAGCTCTAAAAGATACCCTTGTATATTGCTTATTGTCTACTAAGGTGAAAACTTTTATAAGTTAGTACATAAAACTGAGCTTATGAAGTGCTATAACGCAAGACTGTTCGACAAAGATGAAGGATTGTTGTTCACGAAGACAGAACATGTCAAAGATAACTTAAATTACTTTGACAAAATGACATCAAACAAGTTGAGTAAAGTAAATCATACCTAATAGAGTAGATAAGGAACATTAAAGCAAAGTATGATAAGCAGCTACTCAAGCATTATATTTGTAGACATAAATAGAGAAAATAGAGCATGCAAGTATAAGGCTATGTAGTGATGATATATTCATGATCCTTGTTAGCAAGAAAAGAGTAGAAACAGAGAGAGAGAGGATCAGATATCAAAACCCAAAGGGAAGAAGATATGACTGAAACGAATGAATGGAATCCTGCAAGTCAGCCAAGCATAATATCTTATGTTGTTAGAGAGAAAATAAAATTTGCTTATTGATCTTGAGAGGATTCGTGTTCTTGAACAAAAATCAAGAAGATCATTAGCAACATTTTATGAGCTTTAGAAAGCTCCAAAAAAATCTAGATACATGAATTAGTTTTTCGAATAAATCCAGGGAATGTAGGAAGAAGGATCTGGATTTTGAATATCTTATTCTTCCTTGATCTTATGTGCTCAGAGAAAGGAAAAGATAAAATGGAAAGGATGAGCACTAGTCATGGGATGTAACTTAAGTGACAGTTATGTTTGGATCGAGGTAGATGTTCTTCAGAACGAAGCTTGTGGAATCTGAGCTAACGTGTCTGCACTACTTGATAGATGTTGCTTAACGAGTAGATTTCCTTTGTAACAACTTATAAAGTCTTTAATTCGTATCTCTTAGAAATTGATTGCAAATAACTCTTTGAAATATAGGCCAAGTTCCTAGAAACTCAATATCATATAACAGAGGGATCAATCAATGTTTCATGATATGAGGTTTTTGACTCTTAACCTTTTTCATAAGAAGAAATAAGAATCCTTAAAATTCTTTCACTCTGAAGTTGCAAAAAAAAATTAACTAAGAGATTTTTCTCGAGAGGGTGTTGGATTGATAACAATCGTTAGCCTTATGTCAAGAGAATTTGAATCAAAGATTTATTTAAGGTGAAGCATTCATTGGAGTGTTATACATCTGTGAGAATTTTATTCATGGTGCCAATTGAACTGTCATATGAATAAGTTTCTCATAATCATCAAGGTAATTGTCTGACTCAAGAGATTTTTGAAAACAAAATAATTCTTAAAGTGCTTATGCATTTCAAAAATATGTCTCCAGTGAAATCCTTGTCAAAAGATTTTTGAAGTGAGAGTGAGGAAAATTTCTTTTGACATGCATTTGGAGTGAGCAATCGAGGATCAAACTCTCAAATGGTTAAATCTAGCATACAACTTCTAGAGCCATACTTTGATACCAATTGTTGGTCCACAATGATGCTCAAATAGGCTAGAGGGGGGATGAATAGCCTATAATGCCAGTTAAAACTTTTCTTATTGTATTCAAAGTGTAGGTTTTAACGGCATAAGTAGTTAACACGATGAGCATGTCTGCTGGTAACACGAAACAACAGACTTGCTCTTAGCCGAGTAATGAACTCTGTTTGAAAGAGTTGAAGTAGCGGAAATTGTAAGGCTTAGATTCAGAGAAGTCTTAAGTGGATGTACACGAATATATGTTCAGAACAACAACACACTTAATCCTTCTTCCAAATGGAGATTTAGGAAATCATTAGAGAATTGCTTTTCAAAGAATAAGTTAATTTCTAAAAGCTCATAGAGAGGTAAAGACAGAATAATGAATCTTGAATCATTTGAAAGAACTTATGAATTTATTCAAAGATAAATTACATAATACATCAACCTAAACTCTCTATGATTTATTTATGTCCTCGTCGTGCCAAACCTTATTCTTTACTTAATCATTCATAGACAAATTCTTAAGTAAGGAAAGCAATAGGAGACAACAACGAGAAACAGATATGAGAAGACAATTTTCAAGGTCATTCATATAAAAATTATCTGAACGAATGAGTGCAGAGCACTCGACCTTTTATGATGATCAATTATTACACAATCAACAACATTTGTAATGGAGTACAAATCTGAAGTTATGAATGCAATGTATACAGATAGCTCTTCATTTTCCTTGGGCAACATCTGAAAATATATATTCAAATCGATCCAAGAGCTTGACCTCTAACTTTAGGAATAAAGTCCTGAAGCTCTACTAGAGGTTGATTTCTTCGAAGAAGAATCAAGAACTCAAATCAAGAACTGGGTTCTTGATCAAGATGCCGATCTCTATATATAGATATTTTTGATCTCTTCTTCTTCTCCAATACTTTTCCTTTTGGTAATCCACAGAGAATGTTTTGCTAAGGTCTAGGTTCGCTCGCTGAAATCTTCAGTGGAGATCTGGATGTGTTGGTGAAGACGATCTCTTTGTAGATCTCACAGATTTTGACGAAGAGGTTCTTGTTGCAGGTGTCTTTGATTCACGATTAATTCGTTCGTCAATCTCATATGTTGAAGAGGAGGAAGGATTTCTTTTATAGACCGAGGAGTTTTTTTATCGTTGAGATCTGTTGATAGATTTCTTTATCCGTTGAGTGATTTGTCTTTGAGGACTGATGGATAAAGATGTGGTTCGATAAATCTTTAGCTATTGGGTAAAAGACTTTGTTCTTTAGATCTCCGAATTGTTACCCTGTCAGGCTGTATGATAAGTCTCTAAAGGATAGGTCTGATTCATTGATGCACTGTCAGGTGGTCTGTCCAATAAAGTAGATTCTTTTGACTTTTCTAAACCACGTAAGTGAGAGAGAGAGAGAGTCTTCCAGCATCAGAGATGTTAGGCTTCATAAAGATTTGAATGACTTTTGAGGATTGGACATTTTTGTCTTGTCTTAATCTAGTGCAGTCTCGTCTCTTTATAACACGTGCAGAGCCAAGTCTGCTGGTGAGATGTTCAGTCCAGAGGAGTGAGTCTTCTGCAAGAGAGGACTGCTGGCTGCTAGTATAAACAATCAAACCGTAGCATGTTTGCTGGTGGTTAGTCTTCAAAGTATTCTTTGGTGCACATGACAAATCTGTTGGTAACGAGTCTTTCGAAGACTTTTGACGATACAACAAGTGTGCTGGTGGCGAGTCTGTAAGGTATTCTTTGGCGCATATGACAAGTCTGCTGGTGATGAGTCTTTCGAAGACCTTTGACGTTACAGCATGTCTGCTGGTGGTGAGCTTTCAAGGTATTCTTTGGTGCATATGACAAGTCTGCTGGTGACGTGTCTTTCGAAGACCTTTGACGCTACAGCAAGTTTGTTAGTGCTAGTGCATATGAATTGCTAGTCTGTTAATCATCATCAAGAAGGTAGGACTAGATTAGGACAACCTAACCTAAGACCTTTGTGTTGTTAAACAAGCTGCCACACTAACCGGTACGCAGACCTTTTAGCCACTTGTTATGACACACGGTAATGGGAACAAGCAAATCAAAATATTCAGAATATACAAAGTGATAAATTATTCATTAATGAGCATATTCCAACACTGTGACTTGCAAAGACCACAAATGGGGAGTATCCCCCAAATTTGTATTTTACAATACTATTTGCTAAAAATAGCTAGTGACCCATTATGTTGTTCTCTCTCCATTTTTTTTCTTCTTGAAAGCTATGCTTTGATTTGAATCTTCTTGCACTCTTTCTCTTATCCTTTTTCTCGCTCTCATTTTCTTTTTCTTTTTTTCTTTTGATTGAGAGACTACGACGAAGAAGAAGAAATCATAAGGAGATCATCTATATAACAGCGCTATCCCATGAGATCAATTCCTCACCCAAATCCTACTCTCTCAAAGGGTAGGCTAAAAATGTATAAGCTTTAAGGGTTAAGATAATGTAGGTGAAAGAAAAGAATTCGAATGGGGGTTGTTGTATGCTTAGCACATGCCATTCTTTAATTCAGCTCAAAAGGGTATACTAGGGATATATGTTTAGTAAGGTTGGGAAATATATAGGCTCAAACGATCCAAAGATGGCCTAAATCACATCGTAATACCAGAATTACTCATGCCAGTTTCAAAGAAAGTAAACATAATTAAAACATCACATCCATCATGAAAGTTATAGAATTGAAGATTTAGCATCACTGGATTTCACATAAGCATTCGCTAGAAAAGAGGTAGGGACAATCGAGGCTAACATGCAGTCACGATTCAAAAGTGTGCTTGAGATATATTAGCAAGAAAAATACAAGAGTTCTAACTATCATGAAATTGATCCTAAGTTACAATTTAATGCAACAATCATGTCAGGATGACTACTCATCATATTCTTGTGCACCAAACCAGTCTCACTAGAATAAAATGTGCACTATAAACTTCGTAAAAATATTCAAATCTTTCAATAATCATGATATGGCATAAGTGCATAAAGGTTTGAAGAATATCAAGAAATTCACAAACTCAAGTGAGTTCCAGAGTGGACTATGGGAAATTCATGTGGTTCATTGCACTAAATCATCATCGGCTGAAGTTCCCACACCATGACTCACGAATAAAAAATTTATACTTCTTTTTTTTTTTTTAAAGAAAGTTGGAGTTTAAAGACCCAATTGATGATGGGTTCCAGGAACCTTTTCCTATAGTAATCTGGTCTAAGCAACATAACTCCAAAAATAAATAAAATAAAAAGCAAGAAAATCGAGAGAGGAGAAGAGACGATAGAGGGACATTAAGTGCCCCATAACTTACTGGATATATGTTGCAACAAGTCCCCAATTCTCCTTAGGGTGGGTCCTGCTAAGACCAAATAGACCATTTTCTACCCCCAAACTTAAAAACTATTTTCCCCAAAATTAAGGGCTATCATATAAGAGGGTTTATGGAGGAAAAATATCAAAAGGACATTGTAGATCCGCCTAGTGAAAGAGGAAGAAACTTGAGCTTCGACTCATGAGGATTCGGTACGGTATAACGAAGGAGGAAGAAACTCAGGCACAGTGCCATCTGGCATGTCGTGGAAGGCAACCATATTCCTGTATACTTGGTCTGACCAGTCGTAGAAATAGTTCTGGTCAGCGCGCATCTGTGCAACTTGCTGTTGGATCATCTGTTGATCTAACCCAAACACCTCGACTCTATTGAAGAGGGCCTCGAAAGGATCCCCCTCCTCCTCAATGTTAGCATCATTAGGCTCTTCATGTGCTCCCTTCTCACGTGGCCGACACGGTTGCTCGAATAAAAAAGCTGCAGTAATATCGGATACCACACGTACCCTCTAAGAATCAGGAGCCCAGATGGCTCCGACCTCCCTGGACAAACCAGTAATTAAACTCGGGAAAAGGAATCCCGAGTTTGTTGTGCCAACGATGATGCTATGAATTTGGGCATTGATCAAGTGCCTTACATCGACAGAACCGCTGGACAAAATGGTGAAGATCAAATGGGCTTCGTCCCTATGCCATGACACAATGTGTTGGTAGCTGGAAGGCATAAGGCGTGCACAAATAAATTTGTACATGAACTTAGCCACATTAGTCAAATGGGCTTCGTCCATTGTGCGGGGGACAAACGGTGGACCGTACCAAGAGTTGTGATCATCGCATTAACCTCCTCGACAGGGATACATCGGGCAATGTGAGCATGATAGTCATCAGTTCTCTTGACATTAAGGGTTCCATAATAAGTATTAATACTATTGGGCAAAAAATTGACACTCCTATTCCAGACATTACTGGAGTTGTGCACCTTACCCGTTAGTGAATTACACCTGTTAGTGTAAAATTTACAAACAATGGCCACGATGGCCACTTTCGGAGTCGTGCAGAGATTGGCCCATCTCCGTTGAGTAAAATGTATGGGAAGGTCGAAGGTTTCATGCTGAAATCCTCTCTTAGGGACTATTCCCTTGGACAACTTCCGTATGTATCTATCAGCGGCCTCAATGAAGATGAACCTATAAATATCAAAATCAAGCTCCTCCGCGAAACGAGAAGTGGACGGACCAGTATTCCTACACTTAGCGGCCATGGTAAAAGGGACACACAAAACTCTCTCCCAAAAATTCAGAAAATCCCAACAAAGCAGAAAAACATGCAACGTACTTTAGCAATTACGTATTCTAACACCCTAGCATGCAAAATTCACTATATATTTTTTTCTTAATTGAAAATTTTCAAAGATAGAAGGGTGGAGAATACTTAGATTGCGCAAAATGAAGCCCATGATGTTGGATGCCAGATTTTCTAAGCTTCAAGTCGGTGACAATGGTGGTCCAAAGCTTCAAGCTTCCATGGATGAGCGATAAAATGGAGGTGAATGGAGTGAGGGAGTCTTGGAGGATTGCACCACGGAGTTTGATCTCGGTCGAAATTAAGCTGCTTCGTAGGAGTTTGAGAGAGAAGAGATGAAGAGGTCGGAATTTTGAAGGTTTAAGCTTTTGATCTTCTGTGCAAAATTTGAATGCAACAACATTTTTTTATATTCGCATACCTTATGGTCGCAAGATCCTTGAAGAATGTGACCGCAAGGGTCACATTTATGTTACACTGGCTGCTAAGGTAGGGTTGCGGGGAAGGTGCTCAGGGCTTGCCCTCGCATAATTACCGAAATTTGAAATACGTGAGACCTTGCGGCCGCATGCCTTGAGGAGCATGCCTTCGCAAGGTTCACAGTCTTTTTGTTGTTTTGAAAGCCAGACTCATGCGATCGCATGGTAAATATAACATGCGATCACATGCCTCCCAATTTTCAAATTTTGCACAATTTCTTCGTTTTTCTTTCCTTTTCATCCTTCAGTTATCATTCCGTTAGGATTGTCTCTTTACCTGCACTTTAAAAATTTTACACAAATAACTAAACTAAACTAAATATTAGAAAACATTAAAAATACAACACTATGATGCTTTTCACCCCCAAACTTAAATTATGCCATGAAGGGGAGACATTTAATTAAATTAGAGAGTTTTGGAATTGTTATCTTTATCCAACGAGAATCTTCATCGATCTTCATCAAGAGCTTCCATCAGAATTTCACAGTCATACAAATAGAATATGTAGAAGAGGAATATATATATTCTTAATATATAATCCTTGTAATTCAAAACGAGAGTTCGAAACGGGGTTCTCACAATGTTGTCCAATGTTAGGCCGACTGATCGCAATCCTCAAGAAGTTGCCTCAGTTCAATAAAAAAGAGTGCTTTCTCATCTATGTCTGGCTCAACTTTTTCAATTTACTGATCTGTTCCCTAGGTAAAATGTCTTTCAGTGGTTTTGCATCTATGTCCGACTCAATTTATCACGAGTGCAAGATCAGTGTATTAGGCCAAATGTCCTTCAGTGCTTTCTCATCTATGCCTGACTAAACTTTTTCCATTTCCATCTAAGTTGCCTAGCAAAAATGGACTTGAGCACTTTTCTCTGAATCGATGGATCTACAGTCACATTCCTTCCTCCTTCAGCAATGACATAAGGAAATAAAAAGTTCAGAATGACCTCGTTACGATGAAAATTTATGAGACTTTTTCATGGTATTGGATCCAGAAGGGTCGATTCATGTCCATCTTTCGGTGTGCTCGAGTGTGCTTTATGATGTAGCTAGGTTCAATATGCTCCAATCCTTTGACCTAGGGATGACTCTAATTTTGAAGGAAAAAGAAGGGCGAGGCGCAAACATGATTGGTGACACGCCCGATGCTTTTTCTGGTGAGATAGTGAAATGACTAAGCGGATTCCTTTATTCATAAGCTCCGATGGACGAAGGAGAATCCCTTTCATGTCACCGGTACTTTCGCTTATATATATATATATATATATATATATATATATATATATATATATATATATATATAATCTTAATAATCCTTGTAATTCAAAAATGAGTATTCGAAATGAGGTTCTCACAATGATGAGAGTTCAAAACGAGGTTCTCACTTTCAACATCTAGCTATCTTTTATTAAAGAGTTACTTAAAAATCAGTAAATATCCTTGAGATAGAAAGGGACCTCTCAAATTATATCCTATTAGCAACATCAAAACGTAATATATACAACTGTACTAACATTTGTTTTATACATTCTAAATTTAGCTTTACTAAAAAAAATTGGGTTTTCCCTTTATTTGTGCAGGCAGAAAAAGAAGGGAAAATTCAAAGACTTGATGCTGAAAGAGCAAACCTAGGAAAATCAATTATATATATATATATATATGTGTGTGTGTGTGTGTGTGTGTGTGTGTGTAAAATAAATAAAAAGGAATAAGGAAGTCATGGAGGTCATTCATTCTTTGGTTTTATATTTTCAAGTTCTTAATTATGGTAAGTAGACCTCAATCAAAATGAGTTTCAAATAATAACATTATGTAATAACACCTCCTCATCCAATTACACAACAATATACTTGGATTGAAAATAAATAAAAAAAATTTGAGACAAAATCTATCCATAGAATATAGGAAAACAATTCATCAACAAAAACATTTAATGACTTTATTTTTATGTTTTCGAATTATCAAAAGGCCGTCAACAACTGTTGACACACTTTCTTCTAAATGATCTCCAATGCAATACTCCCTTCGCCCCCAAAATCAAATTTCTATAGTTCCCCTCTCCCGTAAATGACCTAATTTTTTCTACCTAGGGATATATTGTATTGTGGCTTATCTTTCAATCTTCGACAATCGAGATGAAAGACTAATTTTATTCTTTTGGTCTGCATCATCTCATTTATTTCCCTATGTTTTCTAATTATATAAAACATTGTTTAGCTAATCGTTTTTCTTCTTTAAACTAACCTTAACCTATAGCCTACCTCTCTATACATTCCATGTTCTTTTCACATAAATCTTCATCTCCAGGTGATTGTGTGTGCATGCGCGTGTGTGTACGCGCATGCGCATGCGCGTTTACTTGTATAGGTTAGAAATGGAAAATATTAGCAAAGGAAAGTTAGTAAATGTTAGTAATCCAACTCATTCATTCATATTTATTCCATCTCTCTTAATTGATTAATTCTTGCAATCTTGAGCATAGTTTTGTCACTCCAAGTCCATATTAAGCAAGTAATTTCTTAATAACACATAATCTGGACTGAATTTAATGCACCTCTAGACAATCCCTTATATAAAGGGCTCCAAGCAAGGAACGAAAGGCCCTCACATAGATCTGGTAGAGAAATGGAGGCTACGAGTGGACAGGAGAATGAGAGGCATGAGAACAAAAATACCCGCATTCCCCCTCCTCCACCGGAGCCTCCAAAGCAGTGCCCTCGCTGTTTTTCCTTCGACACTAGATTTTGCTACTATAACAACGGCTGCTCTTCGCAGCCTCGTTATTTATGCAAGTCATGCAAGAGGCACTGGACTGTTGGGGGAGCTTTACGAGACATCCCTATTGGGGGTGGCTCCCGTAAGGGTTCTAAGAGGCTCAAAAGCTGCCCCTCTTCTCATGATCATGCATCCTCATCTAATCTTAGAGGGGAGTCTTCTACTTCTCGTGAACAGCTTCAACCACCACAACCATCTTCCTCTCCACCTCCAGCTCCACTGCTGCCGCCACACATTAGTGGCTATTCGAACATGAGTTTGCCTCCTGCGAACTCATTATATTCCGTCCCGGGTGGAAATTTCTCTTCATTGTCAAGAATACTGAATGATCTGAACCGTCCACAAGGGTTCAATCAAGCGCCACTCAATGGTGTAGGCAGCGTTGGTGGCGAGAGTTCGACTAACTTTTCTTTTTTGCAGGGATTCACTCGCAATCCAAATCTGGTCAGTCAACAACAGGCTCAACAGTCAAACAACCAAACGCTTCAGACCGAAGAAACGATGGCTGAGCCAAGCTTTTCTTCAAACTTTTGGTCTCAAGGGTTAACCAACAACGTTGATTGGGCGGAGAACATGCTTCTTCAGCCAAGAAACAACTTTTGGTCTGCTAGCCTAAACCGAAAGCCTGCTGATGTTGACGAGGACGATCACCTTCCGGGCGGCGGCACACCACCTCCTTCTTCCTAACTTTCTTGGATGAAGAAATTATACAAAAATTTCCGTGTGGTTGGCAGTTTTCAGGACTTTGTTTTCATTGCTTGAGAAATTTAGTTGAATCATTTTTTTTTAAGCTTGATCTTTCAGGTAGAGAGGTGTTTGTAATGTTGGTTTTCAGGTAGAAATTCTCCGGCAGGATGTCAACTTTTTTTTCTTTCTTTTTTCTAAGCTTGGTCTTTCAGATAGAGATCTTGCATTATTCTTAGTAAGGTGAAAGTGAGAGTAACACGTTGTTGCTCTCTTGTAGCGAATTATTATTTTTATGATTACTATTGGTTTTTGTTTCTCTTATGGTGAATTATTTATTATTATTATTGTTATTGTTGTTGTTATTATTATTATTATTATTATTATTATTATTATTATTATTATTATTATTATTATTATTATTATTATTATTATTATTATTATCTAGACTTTTCAACTAATTTAATTTGTTTGTAAAATGATTTTTTATGTGAACGATGTACTAGTTTTTCAAACTTCATAAAATATGATATTTATATTATATTTATTGTTGTTTATACAAGTTAATTTTTTTACCAGTTATAACTAGGTTAGAAGATACTTCATCTACTCAAAATTGAATGTCCCCTTTTTAGAATGTTTTGTCATACTTCAAACAATCATCTTCTTTCACCCGACATACCGTTTAAAAAAAATAGTTGACTGTATTATAAATATTTGTGTAATATTTAATTTTTTTAATACCCTTGAACATGACACCATAATCAAAGTATATATAAAAAGTAAGGTTAAAGTGATAAAAGTATGCTCCTAAAAATGAAAGTTTTGAAAGACAACAATTATTTTCTATGAAAGCAAAAACTTGTGTAAAACAATCTTATAGATATTTTTTATAAGACGGATCATAATAAGGTTATGCATTGTTTGATATCAAACAATACACACATTTGTCAATGTGATGCATCGATTTTGCATGATTCATGAAAGTGCACATTAGTAGTTTGATAATATTATCGCGGACTAATGCGGTTGAAAAAACCACTAAAGTGTACCGGTTTGCAGTTTTCTCTAATTTCTTTCCTTTTGAGTTTTTGGTATAAAAATCTAATTAGATTTGAAATTAAAAATAAAAGAACTTATGTTGTTGTGTAAATATTCACATTAAAATTGAACCAATTAAAAATATAGTCTTTTTGGTAAAAAAAAAAAAACACTACCATCCAAAAATTACTATCTTGTTTGTAACGTTCCTATTTAGAACAACAATTTTATTATTTTACTCTTACTTTTTCTTTATATTTTTATTTATCGGTCACATACACATGTATTTTATTGAAAATTACACATTATACATATATTAATAATCAAGTCAATTAATTTTTCTTAATCTATGTGCTTGGTCAAACATGACAATAATTTTAAGACAAAGAGAATACATATTTTTATCTCTTACGAATATGACTTAAAAGGAAAGTGCTTATAAATAATTAAGAAAAGAGATAAAACAAATAGCGTAATAAAATGAACGCATTATAAATAATTAAGAAAAGTGATAAAACAAATAACGTAATAAATTGAACGCATTATAAATAATTGTAAAAAATAGATATAACAAATAACGTAATAAATTGATCGCATCGTCCTTTATACTAGAATTCCAACTTGCTAGGAATCCAAATACGACCATTTTGTTGAGGATAAGGATTCAAATCATCCGAGTCAATTCATATATAATATCAATCGAATACCTATTACGGTATTACCAATTCAAATATTTATGGTATAGCAAATGCTAATATCAATTACATGGAATCAACTCAAAGTACAAAATCGATTCATTTTCTTGTACCAATCAAAGCCTTGGTGTCAAAATTATCATGCTTCACTTTGACATTATAAAGATTATCGAGATAATTTTGTTATGAACTTGTAGATCATAGTAATCACCACTTGTGATAAATTGCAATGTAAATAATAAAACGACCCAATTTATTTTTAATCATTTTTACCATTTTTCTGGTTTAAGTAAGTTTAGTTAACCCCTTACTCTTTAACTTAAGTCTTAAGGCCGTTAGAGCAATTACATAGAAAGCGGATGTGGCCTTTATCAAATCACATGCCAAATTGCTAGGATAAATTTTGATTTTCTATTTTTAGTACTATCTTGCATATATGGGTAGTTTTCAACATTAGGGATTTCTTGTAAAGTAGGTAACCCAGTCTTTAGCCAAAACTTTAGGACCTAGTCCTCGTAAACCAATAGGTGTCACTATTTGGACCCTCAAATCGTATAAGTGTACCTCTAATTATACAAACTTCTTATTCTACCAAACTCCTTCTCCAATCCTTCTTTTATTCGTAATTCTCACAATGAGAGCCCTTCCCTCTCCTCACTTCATTCTCCCCTATCCCTCCAACCCACCCCTACCTCCCTCCTCCTCCCTCACCGTTCTCCCTCTCTCCCTCCCTTACACTGTTCATCCCTTCTTCCTTAATTCCCTCATCTTGTGCGTAACTTTCCCCCCACCCCCTCTTCTTCTTTCGTCCTCCCCTATGTTGCACGGGCACGGATACGCGGATACGGAGATACATGATTTTCAAAAAATATAGGATATGAGTAAAGTGTAAATATTCAAACTATAAGGACCAAACTATAAATATTCAAAATATAAAGACCAAATTATAAATATTAAAAACTATAACCGCAAAATAAATATATACTTCCAACATACCTAAATGTTAATATTCAAAGTAGCACAAATACTCAAAACATAAGTAAGACAAATATTCAACATAAGTAGCATCAAATATTCAAAACGTTACCAACGAGCTCTAGCTCAACTGGTACTGCTCACTTCTCCTAACGAGAGGTTGGGTGTTCGAGTCTCACTAGAGACACCCTGGACTTTACAACTCTCAGTAGAGAGATCGGGTGTTCAAGCCTCTTCAGATGCATCGTTGTTGTTAAAGCCTTATCCAAAGGCCTCATTTAGCTACTCACTTATCTTAACGGATAGGTTGAGTATGCAAGCCCTACCAGAGGCACCCTGGTACTTAACTACTCTCAACCGAGAGGTCGGGTGTTCAAAGCCTCGCCAGAGGCACCATTTGTTCGAGCCACACCAAAGACATTATATATATATAATTGTAGCCTTTCAAGGCATTAAAAATAATAAAAAAATGTAAGGGTTGGGGTACGGTCTAATGTCCCCTCCAACCTTTTAAAAAAAAATTCAAAACGTTTGTAGCAAACTTGTTCCATGCTTCCAAAGTCATCTCTACCAACATCCGACATCTTGGTCTTATCAGTTTGGTATCCCGAATTGTTACGTGATAAAAGACGGAGATTGTTATGCACAAATACCAAATGCTTAACACGTTTTGGAGCTAACTTGTTCCTTCTAAGTGAGTGAACAAAGGAATAAGTGCTCCAATTTCTTTCACAACAAGAGGAGGAAGATGGTTGTCCAAGCACTTTCATAGCCAATGCCTGAAACAAAGGTGCACCGAAACCATAAATTGACCACCAAGTCCGTGGCTCCATATAACCCATCGCCTGAATGACGTCGGCATCATTAAAATGACCTCCACTCATGGCAAATAAGCCATAATCAGTCGTATCAACTTTACAATCTTCGGTTTGAAAAATCCTCTTAAAACACGTGTTTCTTTCAGAGGTAACTTCAACATCCTTATTAGGACGAACTCTTCCTTTTCCTTCTTCAAGTCATGTCCTGCTATAGAACCTACATGAAAAATGATTTTCATATCATATCCATATTCATAATGTCTAAAGTAAAACAAATGATAACTATAAGTCTATTATTACCTTGGATTCAATGAGTGTGCTAGACAATGGAGTGGAGTATTATTTTTTGTCCATCTTGCTACTAGAATGCCATAGATCACATCATAGAATGAAGATTCAATCATGGAATTCCACATCTCATAAACAAGAGGAAGACAAGGTTTATCAGTATCACAAGCACGAAGCATGTCATAAATGGGGCCAGTAAAATCAATGATGTAACTTATCTTCCTCCACCATCCATCATTCAGCACCATCTCATGAATCGATTCAGCAGCTCCTCTATCCTCATCATTATAGTTTTTCCACTCATCACTAAGCACCATATTTTCTAAACCGCGTCTAATGAGTTTAAACCTTTTAAGCATCACAACAATAGAAGCAAACCGAGTATCTGCCAACGCAATCAACTTCAATGGGCTAAAGTGATTAAAAATAGCCAATCGCATCTGATGGTTCATCACAAAAATTTTAACAAACAATGCATCAACATGCACTTTAGTAATCCAACCACATTCCTCGTACACATGTTGGTTGCTCTCGACATTTCTCGCTGTACTTATATTTTTCAATGCAAGACTAAGAGTATGCACAACACAAGGAGTTCAATAAATTCCTGAAAACTTGCCTTCAATTATCTCACCAGCTGCTTTGCAATTAGCAGCATTATCAATGATTACTTGAACAATCTTGTTGTCCCCAACCTCATTAATCACTTCCTCCAATTTTGCAGCTATAAAATGTTTGTCTTTAACCATACCTGAACAATCAACTGCTTTAATAAAAATAGGGCCACCATCCGAGACAACCATGAAATTAATAATTGGCCTACGTACGTTGAGGATCACTCCAACCATTTGACACAATAGTCAACCCTTTCTCATGACATACGCTTTTTATAGGCTTTAACAATTTCTCCACATGTGCTTTTTCTTGCAGCAAAAGTGTTGTCCTAAGCTTATTGTACTTGGGAGGAACATAATCACCCAGATTAGCATTAGCTGCAAATGAATAAGACGGCACAAAATGTGGTTTCCTAGCCAAGTTAAAAGGAAAACCCCCAGTATAAAACATCCTAGCAATTTCAGCATCCAATTGATTCCTCGTTTGCAAGTCAAATTTTTTTCAATACTAGAGTTTCCTTTTTTTTTTATGTCAATTGGGCGAGTGCTTGGGGAAATTCAAGACGGGGTAAAGAAGTGGAATTAGGAAATGAAACTGTCTTTGATTTTTGTGAACCCTGTATTTTTTCCGCTTCTTCATCAACCTTCTTCATTTCTGATAAATCTTCTCGAGTCACACTTTTACATGTTGCAATCCCTTTTCTACCAATATTTAACAAATGAGCTTTAACTCGGGTATAACTGCCACAAATATCTTACTACAAAAATTACATGTCCATTTCCTATTACTACCAACATTTACCCATTTTTCTATGTTTAAAACATACTTCCATAAAGGACTATGTTCTTCATCATTTCCGGCAACAGAAGAAGTAATACTAGCGGAACTGGAAGCGAAATATGACATATTTAAAATCAAACTGAAAAAATAAAATAGAAATTTATTAAAATTTTATTGTAACAATTAACAGGTAACATTTAATTTATAATTCAATTTTATAACAAAGTACACAAATTTAATAAAAATTAAAAATCAGAATCACAAACACAAAGTATACAAATTGACTCAACAATCAACACTACAGTCCACACTACAAAATTAAAATATAAATTATGAAACCCAAACCCAATCAGTTCAATGTTCACTGTTCAGTGTTCAGTTGACAAAGGACATCGAAGAGAGAGGAGAGTGGCAACTGGAGAGAGACTTAGAAAAGAGAGAAGAAATGCAGAATACCTAGTTTTGGCCGATTGATTCAGAAGAGACGAACTGACGAGTGAAGAAGACGAAGAGTAGATCGACGAATACGATCAATCGAAGACTCGAAGAGAAGATATACGCAGTCACGTAGGTCGCGCACAGGGAGAGAAGGTCGCCTTCGAAGGGGCAAGGGGCCCGGCCGACGGCATAGGTCGTTCGGTGGATGGTCGACGTCGGCGACGAGGGAATTTGAGGGGGCTAGGGTTGTTTTAGATAGGGGATTTAAGGGACGAAGTGAGAATGACGATTACGATATTAGTAGTCAACAAATATACCCCAACCATGTCTGAATTCCAGGTGTGTATCCCGACTCTCTAAGCCTTGCACCTAGAGTTGTTAATCGGTCCAACCTTAACGGTTTCGATCCAGCATAGGTTCGATTTAGGCGGTTAGCGATATTATCCAGTAAAAAAACCTAACGGTTTCAGCCTGGCCCTAACGATTTCGGTTCAAACCTGTGGTTTCCATCTAACGATTAAGCTTGTACGCTTTTTCCCAATTACGAGGCTTGTACGTTTTTTCAGCGTATTATACACGTCCCGTATATTATACTAACTATATTAAAGTTGTTAATCGGTCCAACCCTAACGGTTTTCGGTATTATATATGCATGTCCCGTATATTACTAACTATACTAAACCGTATGAAAACTTGCTTTCGATTCAACCCTAACGGTTTTTGGTCCAGCCCTAATGGTTTCAGTCCCGTTTAAACGGTCCATCTAGATTTTCAACCCTAACGGTTTCGGTTCGAACCTGCAATTTTCAACTTTATTAACATCTCTACTCGCACCTGTGTTCGGAAGTTCCGAAAATCCAAATTCGGCCCCAAAATGTGTTTTGGGCCGAATCTGCCGTGTCCGTGACATGTCTGCGTCCCGGTCGTGTCCGACTCAGAATTCTGTACAACCTGTCGTGTCCGTGCAACATAGGTCATCCCTCTTGTGCGATGCGTCCCCCTCCTTTCCCATCACTTCTCCCTTCCTCCCTTATTTTTTTTTTCGAAATTCCCCTCAATCACTTGAGTAAAATAAAAAAAAGACTTTGATTTTGAGTGTTCGTTTGGCCACGATTGACCGAACATTCAAAATCAATATTCTTTTTATTGCTAAAGAGTGTTTGATTTATCAATGGGGTTTGGGGGATGGCTCATGACAGGGAGAGGAGGAGGAAAGAAAGTAGAGGAAGAAGGGAGACAATAATGGGAATTAAAGGGAGGGAGTGTTGGAAATGGACAAAAAGAAAAGAAGAAGAGGACAATGAAGTGAAGGAGGGCAAAGGAAGAAGAAGGGGTGGGGGGAAAGTTATACATAAGTGGGGAAGGGAGGAGGGAGAATAGTAAGGAGGGAGGAGGAAAGGGAGATCGGTGAGGGAGGCGGTGGGTGGGAGGATGTTGGTTGCAGAGAGGGGTACGCTTAGAGATAGTTTGAGGGGAGTATATATGAAGGGTAAAATAGGGAGTTTGGAAAGTAAGGAGTATGCTTAAGAACTCAAGTGGCACATTTGGAGCCGGAAGAGGATTCAAGAGATACACGAGGATGAAAAGGTCTTTTATTTTATTAATGGGGTTGAATGATGCATTCAAGATTGGCGATTCCATCCTAGATTTTGATCACTAAGCCATTGTTGGGGCTTGGCAAGGCATATGTTGTTGTGTCGTAGATGAAAAGCTACCTAGTATAGCAGCTGCTCGTGCTTGTGTTCCGGTTATTAAAGCAACAACCTTATTGGCCAAAGCAATGGTGGGTCGTGATAGCAAATCGAATTGAACATGCTTTATCATTAGGGTAAATTATAAATAACTCACTCAACTATGGATCGAGTTTGAATTCCCCCCTCAACTATCAATTGAAATCATGTATCCCTTTCAATTATAACATTTTATTAATCAAGGTCATTAAACAAGCACACATCAAATGCTAAATGTAGCATACAGATTTTTTTCCCTCTTCCCATGTTACCCTTGACCCATTTATATACTTTTGTTTCTAAGATCTTCTAGAAAAATTTGGAAATTTTTCTTGAAGATCTTAGATTTTTTTAAAAAAAGATCTTCACATGAAGTGTGCTTGATTTTTTTGAAGATTTGTAAAAAATAAAATAAAAAGAATTTCTTGAAGATAAACAAAAAAAAGAGGAAGAAATTGCAGACTGGTCCACTTTCTGAAGATTTTAATCGCTCCACTATCGTGCGTTCTTTTTCAACCAGAAAATAACACTTTTGGGGGTGAAATGACTGTGATGCCCTTAATGAGCCTGAGACATTCTACGAAATGAATCGCGTTGCATAAATATATGAGTCGCGATTAATATATATTTAAATACATTCATTTTGTGAACCACGGTGTAAAATATTTTCTTTACATTTATTTGCATCGCGATATATAAATAAGTGAACCGCGATACAAAATACACGTTTTACTTCAATTTCTATATTTAATGGTAAATAATGTAAAAACTAATAAATGTTATTCCCTCCATTTTCAAAATATTGTCTACTTTGACCCGACACACAGTTTAAGAAAAAGTAATTGATTGTATTATAAATATTGGTAAAATGTGTGGTTCCCCGTAATGGCCTTG
Organism: Codonopsis lanceolata; assembly: GCA_013146195.2. NCBI lineage: Eukaryota > Viridiplantae > Streptophyta > Magnoliopsida > Asterales > Campanulaceae > Codonopsis > Codonopsis lanceolata. The sequence goes on from CM028379.1 coordinate 8,371,684, forward strand.
AATATGTGGTTATAACTAAATTAGGTAGAAAAAGTATGGGTAAAGTGGTAAAAATATTTTCCTAAAAGGGAAAGTTTTGAAAGAAGACAATTATTTAAGAACAGACGTAAAAAGAAAGGTAGACAATAATTTGAAAACGAGGGGAGTAATATTATATATCAAAATATATCGAAATACATGGTTCATTGCAAAATTAATAAGAAATACAGAAAAAGTTAAAAGAGTCGTTCAAGATAGGATCAGTAAAAAGACTACAGGAGATATCAAGGTCTAGTCATGGATCAAACTGAAAAAATAATTCATCTTGAGAAATCTTCATAGATCAACTCCATGTGGTTGTTTATCATCAAGTTTCTTCTCAAACCTTATCATCAAGTTCATAAAGATGAAGGAAGAAAGTGATGCTTTTTTTTTTTTTTTAATCTAAGATTGGTATGCATTTGAGAATCATAATGTTTGATAAGAAACTTGATAATAAACAATGACTGGAAATAAAATATTTTGAGGGAGTTATTGATGTCATGAATAAGGAATGAAGAAATGACAGTAGATATTTTAAAACGAAATAAGCAATAAGAAGGGTTGTTGTCATTAAAATATGGGTTTTGATATAAGTGTTGAATAGTTTGTCTTTTAATGGTGGCTATTGATATTCTGTTCATTTTATATATTGCGGTTCACATAATGTTGCACCATGGTTCACATATTTATATACTGCGATATAAAATAACTTTTTTATAAATTGATAGTTTTGCACCGCGATATATAATTATGTAAACCATAGTGCAAAACCATGTGAACTATTATATATGTTTTTCAAAATTTTGACAATAAAATAAATAAAATTGCTAATTTTGCACAGCGATATATATGAACCGCGGTGCAAAAACATGTGAGCCGTGATACATCCAGTCATTCGTAGTACGCCTCTTACTTATTAAGGGTATTGCAGTCTTTTCGTGTCAAAAAACTGACTTTTTCCGATTAAAAAACGGTACTTAAACGATTAAAACTTCAAAAAATGGATCGGTCTGAATTTTACCCAAAAAAGACAAAATTAGAATTTATGATGGTTTGGTCGACCGTTAAACCAACCCATCACTCGTAGGGGGATTGTTGCATGGGCTGGCCTTGTTGAGTGGATGGCAGGTGATGGACCAGGCCCAGTTTGGTATTTTGGGCTTGAAAAGAGGGGGGGTTATTGGGTTTTTAAACAAAAGGAGGGTGGCGATTGGGATTTCAACAATTGCAGGGGTGAGGTGGTTGGAATTTTACAAGGGGGAAAGTGTTGGTTAAATATTGATGCTTGGTTTTGTTATTTTCTTCTTCTGAAAAAGGTGCGCATGTGCCACGAAACTAGGCGCAGGCGTTCCCGTCCTATATTCTTACACAACATGTATTGCCACTCTTCGAAGGTAGAGTGCAAAATAGTTATGGCATGACATGGTGTGAAAGCGGGCGTGATGGCATTGCGTTTTCTAGCAAGTTCAAGAAACAGTGTTAACATTCTAAAAAAATTAGCCACGTCGGGTTTTCTCGTACATAACATCTATTGTCGCTACGCGATGGCGGCACTATGGCGCGGCGTTTTCCATTAAGGTCTATAAATGGCACTTACATGCAACATGTAGGCATGGGCACGTCATGCACTGCCGGCCCTAGGTGAACTCAAAAAACGAGGTCCCAACCATATACATGCATATAGAAAATATTAAAAGATTTCTTTGAGATCAAATCAATTATTTTTCTTTTTGTTTTTTTTTATCAGATCCAAGTTTATTGGTGCTTTTAGAAGCTAATTCATTAAGCACCTGAAAATAAATCAGTAAATAATATCACTCTTACATAGACACACTAATAAATAAATATTTAAACACAAAATCATTCATAATAAACAATACACCCTCCGTCTCAAAATTATTGTCATGTTTAACCCAACAAACATATTAAAGAAATTTTTTTGACTTGATTATAATATTGATAAAATTTATAGTTTTTTTTAAGGTTCATGTTTATGAAACTCATAATTAAAGCAAGAAGAAAAAAGTAAGAGTGTATTGGTAAAAATATTGTCTTAAAAGGAAACACTAAAACAAGACAAAAAAATTGGGAAAGGCAAAAAAGAAAAATAAAACAATAATTTTGGGATGGAGTAAACAAAATCTAAACAATAAACTATTGATTAATCAACAAAATAATCATCCATAGAGAATTAACGAATATGATATGCAAAACCTAACATGAGATGTGAACTTTATTTATAATTGAGATAAAAACTTTAAATTCAAGTAATATTATATCTTGGGCCTTCAATTGAACTTTAAAATGTAGGCTTATGATTTATATATATTATATACTAAGCTAAAAAATAAGATTAGGGAGCCCCTTTTTTGGTGTAAAAAATCGGGTGCCCTAGGCAGCCGCCTAGTGGACCTATGCCTGAGGCTGACCATGACGCCATGTCGGATTTTGATAAACAGGCGCGTGTAGTCGTTGCATGAAGGCGAAGTGCAAAATGGTGTACTGGCGTGACATGGCACGAAGGCGTTGCATTTCCAGTATGTTCAGGAAATGGCACCAACGTTCCACAAAGCTAAGCGTGAGCGAACCCCCTCGGGTTGTCGCTCACGTCTATTGCCAATGTGTGAAGGTGAATTGTAAAATGGCACAAACGTGTGTTCCATTGCAATGCATTATCTAGTAAGTTTCGATCATGCTTCTCATCGAGTTTTCACACACAACCTATATTGTCGCTACTGATCCGTTTCCAGAGAATTTAGGAAATGGTGCGAACGTGCTAATTGTCACGCCCCAAATTTGTCCCTATGTGGGACCCAACTCAGGCATGAGACAAGCCAACCTGCTATTAACACAAACCAAATCCACTATAGAAAAGAAAGATGGAAAACTCTGAAAACTAAATTGTCATAATAACACAAGTTTCAAAAGACTACCAAGAGTTACAAAAGTACTAAAAGTTTACTAAGCGGACAAATTACAAATTAAAACAAGAGAAGACTATAAGTCTCTCAACACAACCCTATAACAAAATAACTACTAGGGTACTACCCAAAAGAAGAACGCCTTCTAGCACTCTGAAGCACTTCCCACTTCACATGTACTAACCCTCGGCTCGACTGCAATCTATGGAAAACAAATAATAAATGGTAAGTCGAAACTCAGTAAGATATACTAAACTTATGCCTATTATGCATGTATGTAACATAAGGCGTGCCATGATGAGATTTGGAATAATTTATACACATTTAATAATTAATTATCAATTATCACATACGAGCTGAAAATAAACACTTTTAAGTATATAGGATCGAGATACATCTCCGATCAAACCACGTTCCGACCTTATCACCCCCACTATTGTTGTTGAAGCTCGTTTATCGTGATCAATCTCTCATACTGTTCATCATACTAGTCAATTTACACTGCTCGGGCACAAGTCATCACGAGGCTAGATCCCTACAACCCTAGACAAGTCATGATACTTAGGTGTTGTTGGTGAAATTTGCCCCACTTGGTCATAATGGAAGGTTCTATGTTGAGTTAGGGTGCCACTGCTAACTAGCACTACACTCCGCCCCGTGACTAATTAAGTCAGAGGTATCCCTAACTCTCCCTATAGTTGATTATTATCATGCACAAGTAATTGTTAATCACATAGATGTTGTTTATACAAATACCCCCTTGTTGTTCAATTTAGGCACCGATGAACGAGGCATCCATATTTTCCGGTTGTCGATGTTGTTCACATACGAGACATTCTCAAGTTTCGGTTGCCGAGATATTGTTCACATACGAGGCATTCTTGAATATTGATTATTTATGCCCTTGTTATTGTAAAATTATGAAATTAACACATATAGAGAGTCAACGAGCTATAAAATAAACTCATTGATTCTCCAAAGTAATAAGTCCTACTAATAAATATTATCACATAATCATTAAATTCAATACAACAACAATGGGTCACAAATATTCATAACATCACTTCAACAAGTTCACAAACCAAGTATTCAACACCAAGAGACACGTAATTAATTACACATAACATGGAGACATGAGGTTTAGAATATATTTCATATAAACAACCTTCAACAGATAATTATATCATGATATTATGAACAAACATAACCTAGTAGTCCATTACCTCAAATGAGGAGCACAAACGTCAATGCATGTAGGAGAAGATTAGACCACGGTGAAGCTCTTACCAAGGGGAACAAGATTGATGAAGACTCTAGGCACAAATTACGAAAGATGGAGCCTCAAATCCAAGCTCCAAGCAAAGAAAACCCAAATCTCCCTATTCTTACCTTCAATAGGTGTATTTGTGTTTGGAAATCTAACTTCTCTTAGTCAATCCCGGGTCAGCAATCCTATATATAGTGGTTTGACTATTTGAGAAAGGACCAAAAAGGGTTTAATGAAGTCGGGTCGATGCAGTCACTTTGATCAACACAATGCGACTGCTATGCTACAATGCGGTCGCTCTCCAATTAAGGAGCAATGCGGCTAGGAATCCAACAAAATCCTGGGTCTATGATGTGGTCGCTTAGCAACCACAATGCGAGGACATTGCTGGACAATGTGGTCGCCCTCCTCTTTTTTTTTTTTTTTCCAAAGGTTAGAGGGGACATAGACCGTACCCCAACCCTTAATTTTTTTTTAATGCCTTGAAAGGCTACAATTATATATATATGATGTCTTTGGTGTGGCTCGAACAAATGGTGTCTCTGGTGAGGCTTTGAACACCCGACCTCTCGGTTGAGAGTAGTTAAGTCCCAGGGTGCCTCTGGTAGGGCTTGAATACTCAACCTCTTCGTTAAGATAAGTGAGTAGCTAAATGGGGCCTTTGGATAAGGCTTTAACAACAACGATGCCTCTAAAGAGGCTTGAACACCCGACATCTCTACTTAGAGTTGTAAAGTCCAGGGTGTCTCTAGTGAGACTCGAACACCCAACTTTTCCGTTAAGAGAAGTGAGCAGTACCAGTTGAGCTAGAGCTCGTTGGTCCCTCCTCACTCATGATGTGAGCGCATCAATGACTGGGGCTTCTGCAAAAATCAGACCCCTTGATGCGGTTGCTTCCCAAAGTCGGATGCGACCGCATTGGGTCCTACTACAAAATTCTACCAAACTTCAACAATAATTAATACCCAAAATCCAACAAAATATACCAACACATAATCAACCTCAACGAAGCCATAAAACACCACATTGAGACCAAAACTACTAAGTGCTTTGGTTGAACATTTTGGCCAAAATGTTGGCAAAAAAAAATTCAGCGTTTTCTCTTTTAAAATATTTCAATGCATCGTTTTAAAACGATCCAATTTGGAGTGTTTTAAAAATATAATGCGTTTACAACTACTATGTTGATGGAAATAGGGTTTTGAAATAGTTTCTCGAATGTGTTTAAATAAATAAAAAATTTCGCTTTGAAAACACTGCGTATTGAAAAAGATGTGTTTTCAAAACGCTGCACCGAAGGAGGCCTAAGTCTACCAACATACTCAACATGCTCATATATCTTTTTTATAGAGTCAAATCTCAATTTATCCAACTAAAACAATTTTAACAATTACACTATTTCAATAAAAACATGAACACATAAACTATATCTCAAATGATTTTGAAAACTTCTGGGTGCTACACTAATACTTTTTTTTTCTCTCTCACTACCCAAACTAATAACTACAACAATAAAACTTCTAATGGCGCATAATGCAAAAATTAAAGTCCAATCCCCAATTCAATTAATATACAGTGCTTCTAACAGTGACAATTAGATCAAAATATTAAAGAGAATTATAATTTTATAGCAGGTTAGAGCTTTATACTCATTGATTTTGATTTGGCGAGTCGAGATTAGGGGCTTCGAGACTGGAAAGTTTTTTCCTTCATAGTTGAAGCTGCTCTTGAATTCTATGGAAAAGGTACAAAAGATTTTGAAAACGAAATCCATTCCCTGAAATCTCATTGATCTTTCCTTTGGTTTCAAAAACCACTGATACGATGGATGATTGTTTCTCTGTTACTCCGTTAACGTGAATTTTACAACCTGATCCGACAAAGTAATTTGATAATACTTTGGTTTATTAATAATGGACAAGTGACAATCATCCAACGGTGGAATAAAAGATGGAATAGGGTCTTAGAATGGAGGATCCAAACCGCATTGATCCGGTCTAATATTGTGACAGTGCCATAAGCACATACACATATACCTTGTTTCATTCAATTATTATTGTACACCTATCTAAGCACTTTGTATTATGTTAATTACTAAAAATCAGTTTCCGGGTTTATACATTAGAAATCTGTGGAAAAGATTAGCAATATTTGCAGGTATCCTATCATTCAAATGTTGAATCCTTTCAATGAAATGATAATCGAAGTTGGTGCAGTTCTTCAAAGAGTAGCCCCAAAAGAAATAAAGGAAAAGGAGAGAAAGAAATGGTCAAAAATGTCTTTTAAAATGCTGTAGTATTTTCCAAGAATGATCTTCCAAGAATTGATGTCATAGAACAAACAGAAAATAATAGAATAGAAGATGACTCAAACAATGAAATGGAATTGGAATGTTTAGAGAGAGAGAGAGAGAGAAAGAGAGAGAACTGATCAATAAAGTACAGAGAGCGAAGAAAGAAAAACAGAAGCTGAGGTCTCACACAACCACCGGTCCACTACCGCACACAAACCGCCACGCCACCGGGGAGTTGGCCACCACGGGCCTTTGTAAAATCAAAGCCTCTCTATCTCTATCTCTTTCACGGATGTTCTTTGTTTAAAACTTTTTTCATTTCATATTTTCGATCTCCTAAATCTTTTCATAAATATATCTTTTCTAGTCAACGTCGTTGACCATAAAATCTTCTTCATGTTTGATAACCTTGACAAAAACCCTTTTCTCTCTCTCTCTCTCTCTCTCTCTCAGTTCCATGTTCTTAAATTCACTAAAATCATGATCAATATGTTTGTGTGTGTGTGTGTTTTCTCCCTTTCTTACAACAAAGGGGTAGGTAGGTAAATTCCTTACTTTGTTTCTCTATCCTCTTTCTCAAGATCTATCTCTAACAAAACTTCATATATACACGATCGAGCCTAGGAAGTGAATCTGAGTAGATTTTGTGGGACTCTTTGGTTTGGTTGAATTTTTGGTTGTCTTCATTGAATTAAATTCAAGGAAAAAAATACTAGTGGGTAGGTGGAAGAAGGAATTGAAGAAATCAGCAGTTCTAGTAATCTATTTCATTCATTCAATCAATCCCATCTCTCTGATCTCTCCATTTGATTCTGGCAATCTTGATCATAGTTTTCTCTCTTACGCAATGAAAACTGTTTGAAATTAATGTTGATCTCTCTCATTTCCTCATTCTTAACAAGCATTCAGCTATTCACACACAATCTGGATTGAGTTTAATTCACCCTCCAAGCAACCCCACTATATAAAGGACTCGAGGCAAGGAGGAAAAGGCACAAACAGATTTTTGAGAGCGACAGAGATGGAAGACATGGGTGGGAATGAAAAGCAGCCTGTGAATTCTCCGCCGGAGAACAACAACAACCCTCGTCAACCACCACCAACTCAACCTCCGCAGCAATGTCCTCGCTGCAATTCCTTCAACACCAAGTTTTGCTACTACAACAACTACAGCCTTTCGCAGCCTCGTTACTTCTGCAAATCTTGTAGAAGGTATTGGACTCAAGGCGGAACCCTACGTAACGTCCCTGTTGGGGGCGGCTGTCGCAAGGGTGCTAAACGCCTGATCAAAGGCGGCCATGCCACGGGTGCTAATTCTTCCTCCTGTTCATCCTCTTTCATAGGGGAATGTTCAAGAGCTCATGAACAACTCCCACCACCACCACCACCTCCACCAACACTGCCACCGCTGCCGTCTAGAGGCTTCTCTAACATGGGTTTGCCTTTTCAGAACTCATTCTACTCCCAAAGTGGGCTTTTGTCCTCATTTGCAGCCATGCAGAATCTGAACCGTCCACAAGGGTTCAATCAGGTGCCACTCAATGGCGGTGGTGGTCACTTTTCCGGCATTGGCAGCAGCAGTTCTTCTAATCTTTCTATTTTGCAGGGATTCTCTGGAAATAATCCAAATATGATGAGGGCACCACCACAAGTAGTACTGCAGCACCCAATTTATCGATCACCAGATGCCCAAATGATGGTTCAGCAGCCAAACAGGCCCTTAGGCTCTTGGACTCAAGGATTCATCAACAACCCTTCTGCCTCCAACACTAATGTTTCTTGGGCACAAAGCATGCTTCTTCAGCCAAACAACAACATTTCCCCATCTGAAGCTGCCATGAACAATCCGAACCAATGGCCGGATCATGATGTCCACGAGGTTGATCACCACCTTCCCGGCTATGGCCCACCACCTCCTTCATCATAAGTTTCGTCTCGATCGGGAAGAACAAACCCTTCATCGCTATGCCATGCAGCAGCAGCAGGTAGCAACATCAGCAGTTTAATTTCGTTGGGTTTTCAGTTGGTAAGTGTTTGTTATGTAGGTTTTGATCACTAAGAGAGAGAGAGAGAGAGAGAGAGAATAAATGCGTGAGAGAGAGTGAAGGGGATCTTGGTTCTCTTATAGTGAGTTTCTGCAGGAGTGGGAGGATTAGGTTTGTGTATTTCGACTTTTGTTTAAAGTTAAATGGAGTTTGTGCTTTGGTTTTGTAGATTTTAATTTTGATTGATTGATTGATCAAATGTTTTAGTTGTGGCTGCTCCATTATGTTGTCAAAAGGAAGAATTAAGGCAAAAGAAAAGACTTGTAATCAGCTTTATGACTTGTAAAAGAGCACTAAGGTAAGTAAAGATGAGTATATGAAAATGGTGAGCTCATGTGGTTTGTTAAAGTTGAAAAAAGATAATATTATAATTGGTATTTGGTTTTGTCAAACTAAGGGTTCTCGGTACTTTAGTTCATCACATGCACCAATATTAGTTTGATTACTTTTAATAAATCAATCAATGTTGTATGTTGTTTTGGTAAAGTTCATATTTACATCACCACCATTTTATTTCAAATCATTTAGGTAAGTCGATTTAGTCGATTTTACGTACATATTTTATAAAATAATTTTTTTATACTCGATTCATCATGTGTTATAGTTGAATTGTGAAAGAATGAAGAATCGTCTTACTAATTAAAATTTGTAAGACCGTCTTGTACTTGCTCGTTCTTCTATCTGGTTTGTGTGTGCATTTTCAATTTACATTTTTTTTTATTTTTATCAAGTGATATATTAGACCTTTTTCTAAAGTTAATGAAATTGAAATATTATTGATCTTTTGGCATGAAATGAATTCACTATTTTTGTTGTTTAACATAAAGGAAATTTCTCTCTTTTCTTCTTTAATTTTTCAATGAATATGTCAAGCAAACATGGTGATAATTAATAGCTTAGAATCTCAATTCAATCTCAAATAGAAGGATTATTGAGAGGAAAACATGTAAACTAGAATGTTTTCTATAAATTTGGTTGAGGCACAAAGTTGGTGGCCGGCTGGTGCTTTCTTGAATGACTAGTCTTGAAATTCTTATGGATGTTGTCATAAACTTTGAAGATTTGAGATTCTTTGGAGGGTAAATGTTTCAAAAAAAAATTAGTAAGGTATTTTGAAAATGCAATTTTTTTCAAAATGCAGAGTTTTTAATATGTAGGGTTTTCGTTTTTATAAACACTTTTGAGAAACTATTTCAAACACCATTTTTATAAACAAAAAAGTTGTAAACGAATCACATTTTTAAAACACTCCAAATTGAAGCGCTTTAAAACACTGCATTAAAACACTTAAAAAGAGAAAATACTTCATTTTTTGTCAGCGTTTTGGTGAAAACGCTTCACCAAATTAACAAGCACTAAAGTTGTAATTTTGAAGGAGGATAAATGTTTCAAACAACTTGCAGTCACCCTTGCACATTCATTTGATGTCATTGTGTTCTTGTCTCTAAGATAAGTCTATTAATTTGATGCATCTCGTAGTAGCCAAATGATTGTTGAGGAATAATTTTCCCATGATAAATGATCAGAATGATAGTTCTTTGTTAGTGTCAGTTTCAAATATCGTTGTTGTAATTTTTGACTTAGAATAACTATTTCTAACATATTAATGAGTTAACCTCTGAATCCATGATCGACTTAATCATTTGCATCAAGTTCCTTTTGTTCTTTTGAAGTGCTATGGAGTTAGAAACAACAATGAGATGGCTTGGATACGTTCAAATAATAAATAAAATAAAGTAAAAGGTAAAAGTAGAATATGGAGCCTAAATAATTTTCAAGCTTCAAAAGAGTTGGCTCCTTTTATTTGCTACCCGCTAAGAGCATCCACAATGGTGGACTTTTATCAACACTTTTGCTCATTTTTAGAGTTTTTTAGTCATCCTTGATCCTACAATGGACATTTTACCACACTCCCTTCCTCTAAAACCAATTAAACATTCCTCTAAATTTAGAGGGAGGCTTAGAAGGAATAGTAACATTTTTTTTATGTCCTACCCTCTCATATGCATGATACTCATGTTTGTTGTTTACATATATTTTTTTTAATGGAGATATTTAATTGAGATTATAGCAAAATAATTAGTTTTGTAAACATATATTTTTTTAGATAAAAGTAATTGAATTTCTTAAAACATAAAATTATTTCAATAGAATATAAAATGTAAAAAATACCTCCTCCATTCTGGGTAAAATTATTATTAATTTAATATGTTTTATTTGGTGCTAATTTTTTTTTTCTTTTCTTCGGTAGGAGTTATGTTTAGATAATAATAAAACTGTATTTTAAACATAAATTTCCCATTAGATTGATATATATTTTGAGATAAAAGTAATTTTAAAACTTATTAAAACATATATTTCTTCCATTTTCAAATAGTCGTTCTCTTTGACCTGTCACACAGTTTAAGAAAAAGTAATTGATTGTAAAATAAATATTAGTAGTATAATATGTGATTTCCTTTAATTATACTAACTTTGTCATCTTAAATTTTCCTACCGTTGCAAGCTACTGATATACATATATATATTTTTTACATTATTATCGTACTACATTATTATCGTAAACTTGTTCTATTGATCAAATTGAAAGATTTCTATTTTTTTATGAAATTTGTGTATTAATTGTGAATTCTTTTCAACCAAAAGAAATCATTTGTGTCTTGTTCTTAATATATAAGAGGATAAAATAATAATAATAATAATAATAATAATAATAATAATAATGATAATAATAATAATAATAATAATAATAATAATAATAATAATAATAATAATAATAATAATAATAATAATGTATTATAAACATAAATTAACCATTAAAATGACGTATATTTTTATATGAAAGTAATCGAAATAATTAAAAAGTATAATATTTTTTCATAGAATATATAATATATAATATAAATATTTCATTATAATTGTGTTGGGAAAATAGAAATAAAAAAGATCACAAATATGGTGGTAGTTAAGTTTGTTAGTTGTGATGAAAGAGATTTGAGGTTTTAAAGGATTGTATAGAGGGTGATTACTGGAGTGAAAATATTTTTAAAGTGTTAAAAAAGTGTAAAATGAACAAAAAACGAGGTAGCTAGAGGGAGATATAGAGAGACACCATTGGAGATGCTCTTAGGTGTATAAGCATTTATAAATTGATATATTTCAAAAAGAATTCCTTACATTTTTTTAAAATTTAATTTCCAATTTATATTCCTTAAAGATTCCTAAATGAATCAACACTTTCTCTTAAAAATGTTCAAGCGATAAAAAATATAAATTCTACTCATAAAAATAGTCACGAATGAATCATACTCCCTCTATTTTGGGAAAAGAGTCATCTTTTGAAAGTCATTTAAAAAAAACACTTTTAGTAGTTCATTATTAATAAAATGACACTTTTATTCCTTAATTTTTAAAAATAGATTTTTTAAATTAAGCATTCAAAAATAGAATAATGACATACTTTCCCAGAAGTGAGGAAGTACAACTTAATTTAACTCTAAGTAAATAAAGAAATAAAGTAGGAAACTGAAGATATTTTTTATGTATCTTATATTACTATAAAGCATTAGCTTTGTTCCTTTTTAACAAGTAAACTAGTTTTACACCCGTGTGTTAAACGCACGGTCATATATTTTTTCAATTAATTTATGCTCTAGCGAAACAAAAAAAAGAAAAACAAAATTTCAAAAATAAAGAAAAAATAATGTTGGAGGTAACTACTTTCTATTAAAAAAAACATATTTGTTTTGAATTAAAAATTAGAGACTTGTTTATTTAAAATCTGAGAAAATAAAGTCAATTTTTTAGAAAAAAAAATTGGGGTTTAATAGTATGGTGTGTGTTTCAAGGAGTTTTGACTATTTAATGTTATAAGGGATGCAATTGTAAATGATAAAGTTTGCTGTAAAAAAATGATGAATGTTTCGAGGAATATTCAAATCTAATGAAATCACATAAAAACATTGTGTTTTATTTTTTTGTATAATTTTTTTTTTTTGACATTTAGATCCACTGTGAATTTATTAATATTTTTTATACATCGATTTTTGGATAAATTTCCGAACTGTTTTAATCATTTAGAATTTTCGAAATATATTTTTTCTCGTGATTTTTATTCCATAATACTTCTAATTTGTCAATAGTTTTTTACATCTCAAATTTTGGGAATTTCTTGATTTACTTGATTTTTTTAGTATGATATTTCAATATTTGATGAGTTCATGTTATGAAGAATCACTGTTTAGATGAGGAAGAAGACTCTGAAATAAATGTGGAACAATATTTGATGGGTTCATCTTTCTTGCAAGTAGCTCATCATATACGAAGGAAACGGTGATTGTGAATTAATCTATATTCATTAATCATCATTTATAATGTGTTGATTCATTTCCGTTTGACACAATCGAGAATTGGAAAACTGTGCAAATTAAGATAATTCATGGTGGAAGTTCCAAGGAGTTTTTGAATTATTTAATTAAATAATTCATTAATTGTTTCTTGTTAATATATAGGAGTTTCTATTTTGAAAAACAAATTTTTGACGGAATTTTTCCTTATATAAACTACCCTGCTTATATATATATATATATATAGATTAGCATGTCCGATGCGCTAGGTAAAATTTGATTTTAATGACTTAATTTGTGAGAAATTTAGAGTGTTTAAAAAAAATTGCAATATTCAAGTTTGACCGGCCCATTGGTAATAATCTATTCATTTTTGTTTTTCAAAGTCAAAGTGACCGTTTTTTAAAGGAAAATTTGAGGTAGATTTCCTTTATCTATTTATCACAATATGCGACCATAGTATTTTTTATGGCATTACAAAGATTATATTTTATTATCTGTAAGTCAATAAAAATATATCAAAAATTGATCCAAAATTGTCAAATTAATTTTGTAAAGTCAAAATGCAATTCTTTTTCGAGTAAGTTTCATGTAAGATAGTTTTATGAAGGCAAAACACATATTTGGGCCACTGTACTTATACAAAACTTGCAATTAGGCTACTGAGACTTCAAAATTTTCGGTGCGGCCACTCTACCAGACTTATCTTGCATGTTAACCCTATTTTTGGATGGACGTTAAGTTTAGCAGTTAAGTTATGTTAAATACATATTTTGCCCTTATAAGTTCTAAAACTATGTAATATTAGAACCCCAAAGGGGTCCAACTGAAATAAAATAAACCCAAAGGGCTCTTGGCGGCGTTGATATTCTGCAGCAGTCTTGGTGATAACATCAACACCGTACTTGATACCGATTTTAGCCAAGAACAAATCGTCAGCTAACAAACGCTCCTTAAACCCTCCAAATTGAAGCAACCACCGCATTAAAGGAGATATCTTGAAACAATAGATTCAGGTATCCTCCCATTCTCAATCGCAGCCGCCAAATCCTTCGGTAGGCTTTCCAACGACCTTCCAATTTGAGTCAATACGAAAATGACCTCCTCCTTGTTCTTATCGCCACTATCATCTCCACCTCCCCCATTACCGGAATCTCCATTTCCTCCTCCGCCTCCACCGTCGTTGTAACTGTTTCCACCGTTGTTGATGCATTCATTGCCGCCGGAGAATAATAGGACGGGGAGTTTACAGGAGTGGTTGTTGTTAGTGGAAGAGAAGGAGAGTGGTTTGGGGCCGGAAATGGGGCGGAGGGAAATGGTGATAGGTGGAGAGGAATTGAAGAGGAGACGGTGGTGGTGGTGCTTGGAGACGGTTTTGGAACGGGTGGTTGAAGAAAGTTTGATGCTGGTTGCGGCCATTGGTAGACCTAATTAGCTAACAACTATCTGTCAGGCACTGCAAAAATGTCTCTCTCTCTCTCTCTCCTCTTTCGATCAGATCAAGAGTTAACAAAAACAAACGAGTAGAAATCCTGAGGGGAAAATATTCGATTTTTGGGCAGAATTAGCAAAAAATTAGTCGCATTTGCCCCACCTACCTCGACTACGAATGACCAAAGCAGAATACCTAGTAGTAGTTCGCTCCCAAATTTTCTCCGCCAATACAAAGAAGCAGATACTAATACCGATGTACCAACCACCAACCAAGACCAACTTACTCATCCAAATCCCAATTAAACCCTAGCGAAACCCCGCCTAAACACCGCCACCGCACCAAATTCAAAGACAACGGCACTATCATCGACGCCGGAGATTGGAACACCGGGAAGTCCTCGCAATGGGCGGAAAATAAGAAGCAGAGAGTTCTTCAACTGGAGGATCTGACGGCAGAGGATAGAAGGAGAGATCGGAGGTCGGAGAAGATGAGATAAGAGGAAGAAATAAGATGTGGAAGATGAGGAGGGGTTATTATAAAAGTGGGGAAATGTCTTTGGGGTGTTTTTGAATTATAAAAAAAGACCTTTGGGTTTATTTTATTTCAGTTGGACCCCTTTGGGATTCTAATATCACATAGTTTTAGAACTTATAAGGGCAAAATAGGTATTTAACATAACTTAACCGGTAAACTTAACGTCCATCCAAAAATAGGGTTAACATGCAAGATAAGTCTGGTACAGTGGCCGCACCGAAAATTTTGAAGTCTCAGTGGCCTAATTGCAAATTTTGTATAAGTACAGTGGCCCAAATATGCGTTTTGCCATTTATGAATATTAATTCGGAAAACAGAGTTCCACTCTTTCAAATCTCAACCCATCAACACACGATGGGTCAGGTAGAAGAATCTGTCTCAAAAAAAATATCCGCAAAACCATATTACATTTTTTTTTGTCTTTTTTCTAAGATAGAAGGAGTAGTTTTAAATATTGAATTGAAAGATAAATTTAAAAGTTAATCCATTTCACAAATCGATTTACAAACGAAGGATGCCATGTATAAAAAAAATGATCGTCTTACGTCTATGAAAATCAACTATTTAAGATATATATATATATATATATATATATATATATATATATAAATAAGAATAGTTAATATTTTATCTCGAAGGGAGTACTGTATATATGAATTTTCAAAGTAACTTATGATAGTAACTAATAGAGGAAGTAGAACGTAACGCCTCAAATCTGGCCCGACCACGTTAGCCCACATCATGGCCACACCACCAATCATTTATTTTAAACATTACTAAACGCAATAAATATTTAAATGTATACATTGGCTTTCACTAACCTGATCAAATACCCATACGAATCAAATCATTAATAGTTTGCTTACAATATCACAAATACATAACTTAATCAAATCACAACTTCAATTTAAAGATTACAAAGTAAAATTCCATAAACATAATATAATCTTATTCTCTTTAACTGGCCCAAACGAACCACACCAAAATTACCAATCTTTACTTCTGAAATAAAAGAAGTAGGAAAAAAGATGAGCCAACAAAAGTCAGTAAATTCATATATAGCCCTTCTGGTTTTTAAGAATAAGTAGACCAAAAAGAAAGTCAAATAAAAATAGTGTTGAATATGCAATTATCAAAAGGAATGATTATTTTACATCTACAATATTACATATTCATTTGTGAAGAATCAAATACTAAGCTCACAAGATAAAATCGATATCCAAAATTTCAAATGAATGAATAGGACGCAAATACTAAACGAGAGGATTAATTACTACCAACAATCCAATGCCAATTGAAGACAAGAGTCAACTCACTCACGGATATTATGATTATGTATGCGGTCATTCTAGACCTATCAAATAAGTAGCTCCAAGAAGCCTTTAGTTTTAACTCTCAAAGTACCCCGTAGGATTAAGTGCTTGATGGTATAATTGGATTACCCCATCATAATTCATATGATGTAGTGTATTGTCACAAAACGCTAAATGGCCACTCTATACCGAGTATTGGGTTGTCGTTTTAGTGATCATAACGGAACCTTAAGTAAACAAATAAATCGAATTAAAGTTGTTGAGACAACTTAAGAAAATTTTCAAATGAATCGATATCTTACGCCAAAACAAATTAACACGTAAGATTTACGAACAAAATATGATTTTTCACGATGAATTTCGCTCAACGGAGAGGCAAAGCAAATACGGACGCATACATATTTTTAACTGAGAAAATTCAATCCCCATCCATACATTACAATCTACGCACACTGCCCTCTTTCCCTTCTTTCTCCAGCACTCTCTTCTTCTCCAGCTCACACAGGTCCCTCGGACCCTCACTCTATTTCCTTTTTTCTGTTATTCTATTCAATCACTTCTTTTTTTCTGCCATTTTCCTTTTTTTCCTCTCTACATTTGCCGAACACACACACACAACGTACACACAGACAAATTATTACTCCCCCTGGCCCTGGCAGATTACTCTTCTCTCTCTCTCTATCTTTCTCTTCATCTTATCTATTTCCATAATCACACAATCCCTCTCTTTTCAATTGAAATCCAAACACCCACACACCTCAAGCACTCACACACACAAACACGCATAGCAGCAGCAAAAGCATACACCACCAATTAAGCAAATTAGCATACTTTATTCAAAGACTAATTACGAATGATAGGCTTACCTCAATTTGCCATTACCATTGCTGCGATTTCCCTTGTCTTTCTCTCTTCAATAATCGGCGCCTTCTATCTTTTCTGTTGCCACCTCTCTCTCCCCCGCCCCCTTCTATGATTCCTTGTTCTTTCTTTATGATTCAAGAATACACCACACCTTCTTCTGACTCCAACCCCAACGAAACAACTTCACCAAATCGCTATTGGATGTTGTCAATAAGAAGTAAAGAAAACAGTTTCTGAGCATGAAATAAAAATGAAACTTTAATAAATGGATTGTGTTGGTATGACATGAACAAAAGAAGACGGTATTTTGGTTTGTATAACCTTAAATATTTAATCTAGGTAATTAACTTGGAAGTCAAATGATGAGTTCACTATTTCACTTCCTGTAAAAACCTATACCTAATGAATGATGTCATTTGTTTGGAACGTCTGTATGAAATGATGATATTCATATGACTTTCTCCACAATCATACTTAAGTAATTAATAAAGTTAGTGATTGTGGATTTAGCAAAACTAATTAAGTAGTTTTCTTTTTTTTTTCTTTTTTCTTTTTTCTTTTTTCTTTTTTTGCTGATAACAAAACTAATCTGTGAAATCTGCCTCCCCAGAATAAATTTTCAGTGGCATCAGTTTATTGGCATATACTCCCTCCATTCCATAAAAAATATCCATCTTTGAAAAGTCTGGATATATAATTAATGTTAAAGTTAATTGGTCATAAATAAATAATATTTAAGCATAATGAATATATTATAGCAAATGTGAAAAGTAATGTTGAAATACTATAAAGATTAATGTAAACGTGATTTTGAATGTGGAATGTTAAAACGTGCAGGCTCACGTTCTTGCTCCACGCTACCCAAACCAATGAGCTGAGTCCATGTTATAAGCGTCAATCCCAGCTACACGGGAGGGGACGTGTTGAAACACTAAACCTACCTCAAGAATAATCAAACTTAGCAATCACTTAATAAACATCATGGGACCACACCTCTCATAGTCAATTGGTTTTGAGATGATTCTCAGACTTTAACAAAAGTAAATATCTCAAAATAATATAACGATACTCTTCGTTCGAAAAGAATCGCAGTATATCCCAATCAATCTTCCTCTCCGCATAAAAGAGATAGTGATGAGAAATGTAAAGGATATTTTGAAAATTATTAAACGAGTAATATAGGAAACATGTTTATAGAGATTGCAAAGTGGTTACGCGGTCATGTCTCAAATACATAGTAGGACCATGGGGCCAAACCAAATACCACGAGCTGGCCTTCCAACACAAGGCACTTTGTCGAATTTTCTGTTTTGTTTGTACTAGATGCATGCATCACACATTCCACTATGAGAATCATAATTGAAAATTAAAGCAATAATAAACATCCCCAACTTTCCTTCCTATATTGTGCTTTATTTCACTCATGAGAAACAGAATTTATTTATACATTTTTTTAAAAAAAAGAGGTAGAATGAGCTGTGCACGTACGACCAATTCTAACAAAATTAGATGAGTTGGTCAAAGAATCAAAATCTTGAGAAATATTATTAAGAGTTTGAAGCTCAAAACGAGTCAAATAAGATGATAATAACACATAGAAGGTTGCATCATTTTATGCACAAAATTAGATGAGTTGGTCGAATAATAAAAAATCTTGAGAAATATTATTAAGAGTTTGAAGCTCAAAACACGTCAAATAAAATGACAATAACACATAGAAGGTTGCATCATTTTATGCACAAATAGGAGTAAGGATGTGGTTTTCGTATCGTTAAATGTTAGTAATACCACCAAATTTTCACTTTTCGTTTTGGGCGTTAATTAAAATAGAAAAAATCGTGGGTAAGACCATTTCCTTTAAAGTTTTCAACCAATTTATATTTTTATAATTTTTTTAACTGAAAAAAGACAATTCATGTATCGCGAGGCATCATTTGTACATCATGATGTATGAAAGTGTCTTATTTAGGGCATTGCGATATATGACATGTCTTTTTCTGATTACGAAAAAAATATGCTCCCTCCATTTTCAAATTATTGTCCCTTTTAATCTGATACACCGTTTAAGAAAAAAATAATTGATTGTATTATAAATACTGGTAAAATGTGTGATTTCTTTGAACGCCCTTGAACATGTGATCATAATTAAAGTAGGTAGAAAAAATAAGGGTAAAATGGTAAAAATATTTTTCTAAAAGGAAAAGTTTTTAAAAAGGACAATTATTTTAGAACGAACGAAAAAAGAAAGATTAACGATAATTTGAAAACAGATGGAGTATAAATTTAAAGTGATTGAAATTTTTCCAAATAGGGATCAGCCCGCAGGAGTGTCAATCCGAGTCGTCAAACCACCAAGACGAGTCAAACCATGCAGTTTAGTTCGGCTTTGGGTGCTATATGGTTCGGCTCGGTTTGAGATTTTGGGAAACCGAACGGTTTGGTTTGGTTTGCGGCTTGACGTGTCGAGTCAAGTCAAACCGAATCGAACCAAACCATTTTGAGCCGAACCACCAAAAGTGTGATAAAATTAGTCGGTTTTATGATTATTTTAGAGCAAAACATTACACTTTTGGTTGGTTTTTGTGTTGATCATGATGCAACCGCAACCGTAACCGAACCGAGGAAAGTGCCGATTCAAAGCTAAGAGGAAAATTTGGGAGGTCACACGGGCATGTGATATCCACGCTTGAGTCGAGCTGGGGCTAGTCACCAAGTTTCAAGCGTACTTTTTAGACGCTAGACCATACAATTATTTGTCTAATTCAGCTTTATGTATTAAATTGAAATATTGATTTGCAAGTAGTGGGAGGTTTTTAGAAGTTACCGGTAGTTTTAAAACTACCAAATAGTGGAGTTAGTGGGAGGAGATAGTGATATTTATGGAGGTATTTTCTGAACAGAAGAGGGAGATTCGGCCAGGAGGTGAGGAATTCATTCAACAAGAACTTTGGAGAAAACAAATGAGAAACAATTGTTAGGTAATAGTAGAGAGAACTTGTAATCTTCTTGAGATTCTTACCTGCTGAGAACAAGTCATTTGGTATTCTTGTAAGTTGTTTTAATTATGTTTGTTAACTAAGTTCCTTTTTCCAGTTAATGAGAGATTGAGTCTCAAACCTTTTATTTCGTGGAGATCTAATTGATCTAATTTTGTGTGGGTTTTGAATATTTATTTGTTCTCCGCTTTACACGTAGGAAGAATATTGTGTCTCATTAATATTTAATGGCCGTAATATTAATTAGTATAATATTCTAAAGTTAGTTAACACCGTTGATCCGTAATTGTCCCTGCTTTAACGGTGGCAAGTAATACACCTTTTAGGCATCACAAGCATAATCGGATCAGTATTACGGGAATAAATAATCATTGTTACATGCTATTGCTTGAATATGCGTGGCTTTGAATCGGCCTCGCTTTTAATGCAATCGAAGTTATTAAATCTACGAGCTGCCTGAGGTTGTAACTCTGTTAGAAGGTAATTAACGAGCATCTCTTAATTATCAATACTGGTAAGGAGAGATTGAGTGTTAGGCGTCGTCGACACTTTTAACCGGTTTATTTAAAATCCCATAAGATATTTTTGCATCGATGATCAGAAATAAAGTGCGAGATGAAATTGACTCATTGGCTGGAATTTTTTTTTATTAAGTAAAATTAATTGTTAATCTGAAAAGCTTAGTTACGTTAGTTTTTAGTTTTTAGTTAATCGCTTTTAAGTTAATCGTAGTTAATTAAAAAATACAAATTTTGAGTTCAATTGTTATTTATAAAATTCTAAAAGAAATAAATTCGACGCTCCTCTGGATACGATCCCAACTTGCCTTATACTCATTATTAAGGAAGGAGGAAAAATTAATTTTGACGATTTGACATTCGTCAAATTTTGGCGCCGTGCCGGGAACTAAGTTCATATTTATTCTTCGTTAGAATTTTATTGTTGTTTTTGCTTTTTATGCCTCAATCTTCTCGCATGTGAAAATTGATTTTTGATCCGGAGATTGAGAAGACAACTAGAAGATTAACAAAACAAACCAAGCTAAGTCGGCAAGCAAACATCTCTTCGCCGGGACTGAATCAAGGAGCAAGTTCAAGCGATTCAAGTGTCGAAGAGCTGGAAGAAGGAGAGCAAGTGAAGGAAGAACAAGAGGAAGTCGGTTGAGGAAGTTGCTCCCTTAGCCGAAATGGCGCACCCTCATCGAACTTTGAGAGAAATGGCTACACCATGAATCGCCCACCTCTTGGTATCACTTTTCCCGAAGTGAATGCTCCATTTGAACTCAAACCTCGTTTCGATCCAATTGCTACCCAAGTTCCATGGATTGACGCGAAGATCCTCACAAGCATCGATGGCTTTTCATCTAGCATGTTCGAGTCAAAGGCCGCAAGGAATGACTCAAGACAACATGAAATTGAGGCTTTTCCTTTCACATTGGCTGACAAAGCAAAAGATTGGATGTTTGATTTACATCCGAGCAATCAAGACGCAAGTACGTGGCCCGAAATGAAGAAGAAGTTTTTGAGCGATTTTTTCCCTCGCTTCACGAGCAAAGCAAATATTCGCAAAGACATTTTGAATAAGGCAATTTGTGGGAGAAACTTTGTACCTAATATTGGGAGCGATTTAAACAATTGTGTGCGAAGTTGTCCTCAAGACCAAATTTCTCGATCGCTTGCTAATCCAATATTTTTATGAAGGTTTATTAATTGCAGATAGGAACATGATTGATGCCGCGAGTGGGGGAGCTTTCATGAACAATACGCTGGAGGAAGCCAAGCTGTTAATTAATGATATGGCCTGAAAATGCTCAAGCACTGACAAGGCAATCGGAGGTTCCAAGTAAAGTGAATGAGGTAAACGTTTCTTCTATTGATCGTAGACTTGACACTCTAACTTCGTTGTGGAGAAACTTGTTTCGTGACAAATTCAAAGAAGTGAAAGCATGCGGCATTTGTTCGAACGTGGTCATCCGACGATATGTGTCCAACATTGCAAGAAGAACCCAAGGAATTGGTAAATGCCGTTGGTGGATTTCAAGGGCAGAACAAAGGAAGTATGACCCATACTCTAATAACTATAATCCGGTTGGCGCGATCATCCGAATTTGAGTTATGGCCCAAGAAATCTGAATTTCTCAGAAGAAAAATCGCCTCCATTTCTCCGCTCACCGTTTCAAATTCACCTTAATACCTGTGGACTTCACTTGAAACTTTGATCAAAAGTTTGGCGGTGAGACAAAGAAGATCGGCAAAGAAACAAAAGCTAGTATCAAGTCTTTGAGGATCGATTTCACAATTGGGTCAGATCAATGAGCAAAATGGAAGTCAATCAAGGTAGATTACCGCCTCAAGTTGAAAAAATCCAAGGGAGAATGCGTGCAGAACTCTTAGAGTGGTAAAGAGTTACGGGATTTTGCAAAAAAGGAAAAGGAAGGTGAAACTAGCAGCCAAAATGATGAGAATGTATAGGAGGAGAGCTCAGTGAAGGAAAAAGCTGGAGAATCAGGTTCAGAAATTTAGAAAATAATTATTTCTCCACCTTTTCCGTGAAGATTGGCAAAGGAAAAGAAAGAGCAAGATGACAAGGCAATTTTGGATACTTTTAGCAAAGTAGAAATTAATATTCCTCTTTAGAGGCTATTAAACAAGTGCCTAGGGTATGCCAAGTTTCTTAAGGAGTTGTGCACGAAAAAAATGAAGCCGCGACAGATGAGAAAGTGTTGGTAAGTGAGAATGTTTCACCCATGATTCAACATGAATTACCTCGTAAATGCAAGGACCCTGTATGTATACTATTCCTTGTAATATAGGTAATAAAAAGTTGAAAAGCCATGCTTGATCTAGGAGCATCTATTAATGTCATGCTCTTTCTGCGTGTATAAAGAATTGAATTTAGGCCCATTGCGAGATACAAGAGTAATCATACAATTGGCTGATAGGTCTAATTCTTATCCTGAGGGTGTGGTAGAGGATGTTTTGGTGAAAGTAAATGACTTAATTTTTTCCTGGTGGATTTCTATGTTATAGATATGGATGATTCATGTTCTCCTCATCCTTCTCTTATTCGTTAGGGAGACCATTCATGAAAACAAAAAAACAAAATTGATGTAGACAAGGGAACTTTGACACTCTGAATTTGATGGCAATGTGGTAACTTTTAATGTATTTGATGCCATGAAATATCCAAGTGATCTCGGAGTCCGTTTTCATGTGAGTGTTATTGATTCAATCGCAAGTGGATGAATTTGAGTCTAATGTTCTTGATG
>CM028379.1:8395086-8440373 GCA_013146195.2 Codonopsis lanceolata
ACCTATGATATTTCTGGGAGAAATTGTGTTTATTTGGTGAAAGAAAATGAGAATTTGAACAATAAAATCACGATTTTTGGTGAATGTGATTTCCATTGTTGCAACATTGGGAACTACAATCAGTTATCTAGACATATCACTTGTGTGTGCGTTCTTTCTTTTGATTTTCTCTTGCATATTTTAGAAATCTTGTGTAGGTCATATAAATCGAGCAGGATATCGCCTCCTTAGTCTCGTCCTTCAAAATTAATGCTGTTTTGCCTCTTGTTCTCAAAGTCATTATTTTATGTGGTGTCTAAGCTATTTAGCTGTGTTTGTTCTTAATGATCAGAACTGGGTTTATTGTCTGTGTTTGACTATCTTGTGTGGTCTCAATCTTGGTTAAGTATGTTTTGTGTAGCCCCGAAAATACCGATAAATTCCAAATGTTTTTGAAATCGACAGGTATCTATTTCTCCTCATATCTCTCATGTTCATAACATCGACTTATATCTTAATTCTATCAGGTTGGTTGAGCATGTGTTTTTTTGAATTTTGAGTTCCTGGTTTATGGGCTTGACGTTTCACTATCCATCATTAATATCCAACGACTAATTGCATTAGTGGCGTGGATTAGTGGAACCTTCTTGCGAGAAAGTACGACATTACTCATTAACATCCCTCACAAATCTCAAAGTAATTGCTCAGGTCTCCGTTTTCTCTTAAAATTTCGGTTCTCAGTCTCAATCCTCATGTGCTCTTCTCCCATTCGTCTTCGCCAATTCTCATAATGGCTTCATCCTCAAAAAGCCCCAAATTGACAAAATCCAATGCAGCAACAATGAAAGCAACATTGAGCCCCAATCCATCCACTGATAATTTCTCTACAGCTATGGTTGTATTTCAACCGTTTCCTGAACCTCTCACGGTAATTCTTCCTGGTGAAAAAGGAAATGAAATTGATGTTGAAAACCCAGGAGATTTGTCCGGCCTTCCCACTATTGGAAACCCTAGCACTCGCCGGTCAAAGCGGCAAAGAGGAATTCCGGCAAATTACGACGATCCCTCTGTTGCCGACATCCAAGCGGCAAAGAAGAACAAAGTAGGCACGGGTTTCTTCAAAGAATCAGTCCATCTTGACAGTGATTCAGATGATGAGGACTTTGTTCCTCCAACCGGCTCAATCCCCCCTGCTCGCGAGCCATCCTTGTCACCAGTATCTCCTCCTCCTTCTCGCGTACAAGAGACTGCTCAAGATGATGACTATCCTATCCCGTCTCCTAGGGTTGTATTCCATTCCGACTCCTCTCCTCCAAGAAGGACATCTTCCATGGCTGCAAGTTCTTCCTCTGATGATGAAGTTGCACAGAATCTAGTCAGGTTGCGGCAGGCTTATGCATCTACCTCTGGTCCTTCTTCCACTGCTCAACCTCAGATCGTGCTTAGTCAGCCAAGTTCTTCGGAATTTGATGATAGTTCTGATCATAACTATGATGCGAAGAAGGGGACCCCTGAAGTTAGTGAAGATTCTGATGTTGTTCCTGTGCGCTTCACCAGAAGAAGCTATGCACGCTCCAATGTTGCACCCATTGTTGCAACATCCAAAAAATTACAACCATTGGGTACTCCCTTTTCCTCCAAATTCATCTCTAAGGCTGCTTCTCGTCGCTATAATCTCTAGGAACATTATAGATGAACGTAATGTTGTGGTTTCTGTGTTAGAATCATACAATCTCACTGCTTACTTTTCTGATCGAAAACTTGTGAAAACAATCTCTCTTGCTGCTCCATATCTTAGGGAAGTAATTCATGAATTTTATGCTAATATTGAGAAAAGGATTTGTAATCCTTGTGATTCCAGTTTTGAGAAGGTATTTGTTCGAGGTAAATGGTACTCGTTTTCCCCGACAATCATAAATTTTGTTCTTAATACTCCTTCATCTGGCAGTCTTGATTTAGGTTTAGATCTTAATTCTTGTGTGAGTGAATTGTCGGGTGGTAAAATTTCTCTGTGGCCAGCTAAGGGTACTCCTCTTAGTACTTCCCAACTGTCTTCATTGTATGCTTTTTTGCATAAAATTTGCTGTGCAAATTGGTCTCCATCCAAAAACACCAATGTCATCACTGAAGAACATGTTAAAGTTCTTTACCTTATTGGGACTAAAGGTCCATTTGATTTTGGGTTGTATGTGTTTAGGAAAGTCTCCTCCATGGTCGAAACAGAGGAGACAAAAGGTCTCTCGATTTTCCCTCTCATATACAAAATATTGGTGTCTCAAGGCTACAAGCCATCTCCTTCTATTCGTCTCTCACCTATCCTTGAACCTCTCCAATTTTCTTCAAAACTCTTAAAAGGAGATAGGATAGTCAATTTTCCTCTCCCTTCTGCTACTGATGCCCCCGTCATTGATCCTAGTTCTTCTCATGCTCCTGCTTCCCCTTCAGTCACAGCTTCTCCTGCTGTTCCTTCCATTGTTACTCCCAATGTTGCAACATCAGGTGCAACATCCATCCTGTTTACTTCTCCTACTGCTCCCATCTCTGTTTCGTTTGTCAAAGATCAATTGCGGATGATTCGACACGCTCACTCACTCACATTTCTGCACACCAATCTTTTCTTACTTCCTTGGCTGCTCACTATTCTTCATGGCTGGATCGGCATTCTGGTCAAATAGGGGGTGAGACTGAAGATGCAAGAGTTAGAGTTGGTAGTGATGAAGCTGATGAAGCTGGAAGGGTTCCTGAAGGGTCTGAAGCTGTAAGATGTCAAGTTGAAGCTGAAGCTGCAGCTACTGAAACTGCTAAAGCTCCTGAAAGATGAAACTGCAGTTACATCTTCTCTTGTGTGGTTCTGATATTGTGTAATTTGATGATTGATGAGTTGGTTGTTATCTCTAAACACTTACTTCCTTTGGTTCTGTGATATTTGGATATTCTGGGATACATGTAATAATACTCTCTTATTTTGTTAATATTAGTTTCAGGGGGTGTTTTGTTAATAATAACTTCTTGCAGGTTATATTTGGATTTGACCAATAATGCTCAACAAAGGGGGTGATTGTAAGGGTAAATTAGGCAAAGCCTAATTTGTCTTGTTTTCACTTTCTTGGTCAAAGAAGGATTTTATTTTTGTTAATGATTTTTTAAGTGTTAGGATTTGGTTAGGATACTTTTTGTTAGATTGATTTAAAAAAATCTTTCAAAAGATTTAGGTAACGTGTTTTTGGTAACTAAATCTTTGCAAAATAATTTAGTTATTCAAGAGATCATAATAGGAAACATAATCTTTCTTAATATTGTGCTAATCCCTTTCCTAGTAGGAATTTGTTTTCCTTGTGCCGTGTCCCTACAGGTTGATGGCCTATATATGCAGACGGGACTTCATGTTTTGTGGTACGCCGAGAGCTTACAAAAAGAATTCATTCAGAGTGCAGTGTGTGTAGAAGAGAGAATCAATTCAGAATCTTGTGTGCCGAGCTTGAGAAGAAGAGATCAACAGGCCATATACGGAGACTACTCTGCAGGCAGTTTCTACATACCTGCTGCTTGAAACTTCTGGGAATACAGCCTTGTATTTCCTGAAGTTCTGATTTGTGTGCTTCCTTGTTGTTCGCTGTTTGGAAGCTGTATTTGGTTCTTTCTTCCCACGTTTGGTCTAGTGATTTATGTGGGTTTTTCGGTTCTCCAAGATTCTATATCTTGTGAGAATTTTTGTTAATTGTTATAGCATAAAAACAGTGTTGATTTTAATATATATTGTGTTGCCTTGAGGCTTGATCTACAAGTTTGATACTTGTAGATTGTTTTGAGTTATTTCTGTCTACTAAAATCTGCTTGGATTAAAATCTGAAATCAAAACTTCCGCTGCTATTATCTGTGATATACTTTCTGTTCTCATTGTCATTGTCATTGTTGCAACATTCACTGCAACATTGACAATCACATTGTCCCATATCAAGAATCCGTGCTGTCACGTTCTTTCAGTAACCCTTATATTCTGAGATTTGTAAGGTCATGAATTATATTTTAATTGGAAATGAACACACACAAAAACTTTTAAGAATTATGTAATCATATCTTTGATCGTATTATTAAGTACTCCCTCCGTACCAAAATTATTGTCATATTTAACCCGACACATGGATTAAGAAAGATTAATTGACTTGATTATTAATATGATTATATTGGGTAGGTTTCATTAAAACCCATGAGTAAGTGACCCAAGATTAAAGTACGAAAAAAATAAGGATAAAGTGGTAAAATTTATGTTTTAAAAAAACTTTCAAAGAACATAATTATTTTGGAACGAATAAAAAAACAAGACAATAATTTTAGGATGGAAGGAGTAATATTTTAAAAATAATATTATTTTAATCTAATCTGCACTTTTTATTTTGCAAAAAAAAAAGTTACAATTATAACGTAATTTTTTTTGGGTTTTATAGACAAATAAATATCATGCAAACACTTACTTTTTAATTCTTGAACGCATTTAATATAAAGAACACAACGATTAAAATATTTTTTTCTAGAAAATACGAATGAAAATAATAATAATAATCACTTTTTAATTAGTTATGTCGAGAAATAAAATGATAGCTCAAAATTAAACTATATTATTTTAATGGGTAACTAGTTAAGGGTAGTTCTTTCTCGTCATAAATTCATTGAATACTATAATAAATGTTGTAGTGAATAAGTAATTTTTGTACTAGAAATAACATATCTCTTATTATTATGATGTAGAACAAGTGTAGAAGTGTATCTAACCAAGCTCGAGCTAGGATTCTAAGAGTTTGGAAAGAAATCGAACTTGTGGGGTGCAAAGTGTTAGTTTTTGAAACTAACGCACTAGTAGAAATCATAAATTTAGGAGGCTTTCGTCGATTTGAAATAACTTTTGACTCCGTATGAATCACATGAACTACCTAATATCAAATTGAAGACCATTCAAAGTCTACCAGACACATTGAGGGTACGATGAAATGTAAGTTTTAAGGGATAAAACGTCGTTTTAGTACTGTTATGGGCCTCAAAATATTTTTAGTGTCAAGTTTTATATTTTGGTGCTTTTGCTTTAATTTTGTTTTTAGGGCTTGGATTGTGTTTAGTAGAGTCGAAAAAATGGATCAAACCCGTTGGGTTAGTCCACCCCGCCAAGTAAAAAGGGTGGACTCGGTTGGCTAATCTTAAGTCCGCTAGGAGGTGGGCCTAATGGGAGAAGGTGGGGTGGGGGCAGATAACCCGCTATTTTTATTTTTTATAATGCACAAATAAGTAACATTGAAAATATGCAAGTATGCAACTACTATAGACTTGGAGGGTGAAAACTGAAAAGGTGAAATGTCAAAAAAAACATTACTCCATGAGTTAAGTGGTTCACTACTTCACGCCAACCAACCAACCATAACCACTCAAATACTCAATGTCAAATTGTCAATTACAAACAAGTGAAATGAGTGACGAAGGGAACAACTCCCTGTTATATTATACTCCCTCCGTTTTCAAATTATTATCTACCTTTTCTTTTTCGTTCGTTCTTAAATAAGTGTGTTTTATACTCCCTGTTATATTATACCCATTAGTTCATTACCTAGCTCTACAACTTCTACCCTTCGGCCTTTGCTGTTTCACCCTTCTCGATCACTCTCTGTCTCAAGAGTCAAGCGGCACCGGCCATTGATTGTTGACCTCTTGGCTCTCTCCCTCTCAGTCTTTCAGTCTATCTTTTATCTCTCTCTCAATTTCTCAGTCCACCATCGTGTATCTCTGTCAATCGGTCTCGCACTCTCTCTCTCTCTCCGACATCGTCCGACCAGGCCACCGTCATCTATGCTCTCACAGTGACATCCTCCGGGCAGTCTGGCCACCGCCATGTATGCTCTCTTAGATTTAGCAATGCATTTCTTTTGGGTGGGTTGGTCCGCCCCGCCCCACAACCCAAGGTGGGTTGGGCCAATGTCTTCCTAGTTCGCCATTTTTGTGGGTTGGCCACCCTGCTGGTCTTTTTTTACGGTTCTAGTTTTTAGGGTATATAATTCCCTTTAAGCGTGTTTTAACATTTGACCAATAACAAAGTATTTTTCTTTCCAAAACTTTGTTTGTAGAACCTAGCTGTTATAGACTTGTTTGTGGGAATTTCTCATGACAAAAAAATTATTTGTTGTTGATTCCACTGTATCATATTACTATTAGAGCTACCAAAATTAAGTCCGACCCATAGGCCCGGTCCCGCCCACCCGACTTTTTCAAGGACCTGGTCCTCAATTTAGAAGACCCGAAAAAGGCGGGTATATTTGGCCCAGG
This sequence comes from Codonopsis lanceolata, assembly GCA_013146195.2. NCBI lineage: Eukaryota > Viridiplantae > Streptophyta > Magnoliopsida > Asterales > Campanulaceae > Codonopsis > Codonopsis lanceolata. Next base: position 8,401,372 of record CM028379.1, read on the forward strand.
CCGTCAGGCTCGTGGGCCGTGTTTGGCCCGGACTTAAAAAGCCCGAAAAGCCCAACCCGATCATAAACTTAAACACTTAAACGTAATTTAAAAAATTAAAAAACTAAAACATAAAACCTAAAAAGCAAAAACTATCAGACATTCATTTAGACTACTTTTTTTCCTTTTTTTTTTCTTTTGGTTAGATGAATTTATGACACAGTATGATCTATTTCCAAATCATTATTCTCTTTTTGGTTGAAACTCATATTTCAAATTGATGGAAGTGACACTTACAAAGAGGAACTGGAGTGGAAAAGGCTGAAGAAAAGGCTCATGATGATCAATTTCACATGAACATCGTCATGGTTTTGGCAATAAAATAGACTTTATATTTATGGTCGTGATATACGTAATTTAACATTTCCCATCAAATCATTAATAGCATCAGAACATTTTATATATTTTTTGTATTTTGTGACAGCTGCAGTATGTCTTTTTGATTGATCTCGATCGAAAGCTAAAACTAAATAAGTAGATATATATATATATATATATATATATATTATATTACTATTGATTTTCTTAAATAAGGAAATAATAATTAGTGATTTGAAATTTAAATTTTGAAACTAATGTATTAGACAGTTGTGGGTAGCAGAAAGTTATGCGAACACAACAAGAAAACAGAGCAATTGAAACAGAAAATTATGTTGCAAAAAATGAAAATCCGTTACAATTAGATGATTGAAACGGAAAGAGTTTGTTGCAAATTCGGTTTGGAAAACACTCGTTGTAAAATTTGTGCAACCGTATGTATTCCGTTGCATGATATTGCAACAAAAACCGAGTGTTGCAATTTCAAATATTTCGGTTGCAAATGTGCTTTCAAGGGCAGTTGACGTCCGTTGCAAATAGCAACTAATTTTTTCTGTTGCATTATTGCAACAGACTTTTTTTGTTGTATTTTTACAACAGATTTTTTCGTTGCATTTTTTGTTGTATTGTTGCAACAGACTTTTTCGTTGCATTTTTTGTTACATTTTTGCAACAGACTTTTTCGTTACATTTTTGCAACAGACTTTTCCATTACAATGTTTAATTGATTTTTTTCTTCAATTATTATTGCAACAAAAGATACCGTTGCAAAATTTATATATCATAAAATTTTTGTTTTTACAAATAATGGATATATATATCGTATCTGATTGAACATTTCATATTTCACATTTTACAAAAAATAAAAAAATAAATCTAAAATCAAACATTTAAAACCACTCAAGTTTAAACATTTAAAACCACTCAAGTTTAAACATTTCATTCAAAAGTCATTGTCGAAGTGTCGGATTACATGAAAGTGTGGAGAATGTTGAGAGCCTCCAAGTGACTAACAAAAGACATTGTCTTTCTGTCAAACTACATAGATGTTGGTGGATGTTGTTGGGCTCTAACTGACCGAATCTCCTCTTGCACTAGCTTGAAATCAACTTTGATTTGCTCCATTTCCGCAGGTTCCCTGGCAGCATCTCTAACTTCAGGCTTCATAGTTCTTTTTAGCAGGTTCTAGAAGTACCTTATGCATTTTGAATTGGCAAACCAGTCCCAAGGTATATTTTGCCCACTACAACGACAAAGCTCTGTCCTCATGTGGAACAACAAAATTTAATTTAGATTTGACAGAACACGGCCGTATAACTTGCAAAATTCAATAACAATGAAGATTCATGGACTCAAGGTTGGACATATATCAACATTATCTGGTGACTTTGTTTACATGAAAGTTTTCTTTGAGAGAGAGAGAGAGGCTTACCGTGAGACTGAGAGCTTCTACAAAGATTCCCAATCCTTGGTGGGGCCTTCACTTCAACCATACCAGAATAGATTAAGTGTAAGATTTACTAAAAGAAAACAAATAAAAACTTTCAAAGAACAACCAAACTTATATTGTTCCTGTTGACATGGATACTTGAGGTAAAATGGAAGTCCATGTTACAGCTAGAAAACTTTGAATTATAACCAAACATTGAATTGAGGTAAGATACTTGAGGTAAAATGGAAGTCATGAAAGTAAAATAAAAAACTTCGAATTGTTCAACACCTGCAATTCTCACCATATGCACTTTTGTAAATTATATTTCTACATTTTGTGTCAAAGACTTAAACTTCATAAAAAGATTAAAAAATCTTCGATAAAAGCACAGACAGTGACATGGACTTATTTATTGCTAGCTCTAAAGAAGTGAACTCAAAAGACCTACTTGCAAACTTGGGAGACATAAAATAAAATTCCAGATGGGATACCAATAAAAGATCAAGAAACCAACTATTCCAATAATTTCATAGACAAATATCATATTAAAATGAAACAATATATAAACAATTTCATGCTCTCTATGAGGAGGGGGGGGGGAGAAGGAGAGCAAAGTTTTGTACCACACTTCTAGAAATAGAAGAAATATTCACGACCACCAACTCTATAAAATCATGATTCAGACAGAACACAAGTTCACTTCAAAAAATATACTAGATAACACGCTTATCAAGAAAACAACAAAAACATTAAAAAAATGAATAAATAGATCAGCCATAGATGTAGCTTTACTAACCTATAGATCCCATAGGTTGACCTCATTCATTTTGTATGTTTTATAGTTTATAACGAACTCGAAATCAATATAAATAAGTCATATAACATTGGTAAGGTAACCAATTCCCCAGACATCCAAGTAATATTAGATGGGTCTAGTAACAAGTGCCCTTGTTGCATTTGTTAAGGCTTCCTAATTATGAAACCTAATTCACTTGACACCGGAGTGTCTTACGTAAAAGAGTACGCATATTGGCAATGTAATGGTCAAGGAATGAGGTTAAAAGTAGTTGATGTCCACAATGTGCAGAACCAGAATTTTAGCAAACTTTAACAATTAAACTGTATTGACTCGGGAGGTTCTAGAAAGTGTGGCCATATTCGTTGGAAAGATTTACGAGTCTACTTTAAGGGGAAAAAAACGGTTCATCGTTTCGACCTTTGTGGAGTGAGAAAACACATTTTTCGTACGAGGTGTCTAGGCTGTCTGCACACAGCTTCAACAAACTTTTTTTTCATCTTCCTTTTGTTTTTTTCTCTTGGTTTCTTCTCCAATGTAAGAGGCTGGAAGTTCATCATGTAGGATTGAGAAGATATCATGGAAACTTCAGTACAACTATATAACATGTAACTCATAAAGAAGAGCAATATCATCATGGGTGTAATTGATTACTGAACCACAAAATTTTATTTAAGAACACACCTATTTAGCTATGTTCCTTATGCATTATACGGAGATATGAATGAGTCAATTGTAGAATAATAGTTATGAAAGATATTTGTATACATTTTGCTGATACTAGTTAGCAATTAAGCATAAATCTTCAGTTTTCCATTAATGTTATGTTTGTACATGATCATGGAGGAAAAGGAAACTCATTAATGTAATGAATGTAAATTTGGATACCATGAGTACTGATTATCCTAACGTTTAGAGTTCTAAAACAGGAACATACCTCAATGATAACAATCTATTGTTTGGCTTAGCTAGGAGCTCTGCTGGAACTGAACAAGTTAAATTTTTTCCTCTAAGGTTTCTACAATGAAGCACAAATCATTTTAGTATATTTCATGCCATTAAGTTTAGAATACTAGTTCTAGAGACAAGTAACTTATAGGACCCTCATGAAGGTTAACTGAGAGAAAAATTCAGGGATAGATCCTGTTAAGTTATTGTTTGACAAATCCCTGTAAAACAAGGAAACATTTTTGTAGAACTTGAGAGTTAAAGTTTTATGTGCATAATGCATTTGAGACTCACACTTAGAAAGTTTGTAGCATCATGAGATTGGTTAAGTCATAAGTTATCTCCCCACTCAATCTTCTAGAGGACGGTTCTTGATTTCAAGTTTAACCAAGAATCTGTTAAAGGCTGAATGGAATAAAGTGAGAAAATCAATTGGTAAGTATTTGAATGTTATGCTCACAAGGATATGATTTGACCATTGTAGCTACAATTAAGACCGTTCCAAGCAAAAGCTTACGGTCCACATGGATCTCCTTGCCAGTTTTCTGTTAGTTTATAGAGGGACTTAGTGCTCCAGATTGCAGTAGCTTATTGTCATAACATGCAAAAACAGAGTATTAGCCCTAGTTCCAGATTGGTAGGATGTCCCATCAACAACCTTTATGCTTTCAAATTTAAATATATAGTCAAATTATTTTCTGCACTTTCTGTTTTGAATTGAAGATAATGTTGACATTTGTTTGTGTACATGGTATACTGTGGTCTACTCCATGATCTAATCTGGACTTCATTTTATATATTTTTGGAATTTTGACAGCAATTTAACAAAACATTTGCCATCTACCAAATCAAAGTTTCCTATGTACTTGAGTCCCTTACCTAATTATACCTTTGCATTTTGTTTACTTTTTCTTTTCCAATCAAAGAAAACCAATGAATTATTCTTAATCATTATAATATAATGATATAGTTACATGTCTATATTTCATACAAATAGTTAACAATTGGTCAATAAAAAATGATCTGCTACATGTCCATATTTTAGATTAGGAGGGTAGCGGTTCACCTTCCTATTATGAAATTTCCAACAAACAGAAAAAGGCCATGTGCATGTCACATGATTCAGGAACAATATTTACTGACTTAAAAATAAAATAGCAAGCTCTTTCTATATCAAAACTGAGGCCACCAATCTTACAAATAATCTCTGTAAGCAATTCAGCCAGTACTAATCCACAGTTATCCTATAGAGTATAGCTACGTGTCAAAGAGAGGAGCATGGAGCTAAAGAGCCGTAGGTGTTGTCATAATGAAGAAAAGGCAACATACACAAGCCTGACTTCGAACTATCTTGTAAAAAGAGATCTATTATTGTCATCTGGCGCCATCATATTTCTCAAATAAGATTATAAATTCAGAAAAAATTGTGATTTCTAAAATTTTCAAGAGATAAGGTTATAGATAACATGACACACCAGTAACTAGCAAAGTCTGGACTTGAATTGATACTAAAGAACTGTTGAAGATCGTCCACGAGCATTGGGACATAAATACCATTGTAACCCACATATCTGAAGGTTGGATTATGCAAAATAGGGCCATTGTTGTGGCTTAATGGTTTTGAGATTAGACCGAACACTTTGGTATCGGCATCTACGTATTCAACTTGATAAGCTTGTCGAAGGCTATCAAGAGTAGGCAGACCATGCACAGGATTTCCTTCTATAGATCCGTAGACAAAAACTCCCACAACATATGCGTTGAGCGGTACTTGCAGATCATACTATTAATCAGACTTGATTTGTCAAAGAAATACTAAACAAAAATAGCAATACTATGATCCAGGGTATCAGAATAAAAAATTTCATACCTGGCAATGTTAAAGAGAGAGAGAAAAATCCTTAGTCTATGTGTAATATCAGTTGCATTGGCAACTAGTTTGATGATATCTGCTCCTGTTGACTGCATACGTGCAATAAGAGAGTTGAGATTTTCTTTCGAAGAGGCCATATTGTATCCAGAAAACAAGACACAATAATTTTGCTAATCTACTGCTTCTGCTACGCCCATTCAGTTTGCATTCTTCCATGAGATTAGAAGCTACCTGAGTAATCATGGTGTATGAGCTATAAAACACAAAGGCAAAAATGGATAACAACAAAGGATTACATTAGCTTCCAAAAGGCTTCCTTTATAAAATTTTCATTTATCACATGTTAATGATGTGAATTACATCAATGAAAGTGGCCACATGCTGTAAGCCAGATATATAGGAAGTCGTGTGTGTATGCATTGTCATGTATCAACTTGATTTTTATGCAAGACTTCTACACGGTAATCACTAACCAGTAACCAGTACATACAAATGCTCAAGACTAAAGTGTGAGCGCTACCTCAAGCTCGAAGTCAATATAGTCAGCTCCTAAATCTTTAGCATATAGAATTGCTTCCAACCGCATTCGTTCATGACCTTCATAATGTCCACCTTCTCATTTTGGCCTGGAAAGATCAAATAAATTGACTAAATATAATGTTTCACTTCTGCCTCCACCATCACCCAATTAATCACCATCAACAAAGACTATTTCAAACTCAGCAACTACTAGCTATTTGTTTGTTGTTTCTCGTAATTGCATTAATGAATCAATCTATTAATTACAAACCCTTATGTGGATTTAGTCAAGAAATTCCAGCTCTTTGTTTCAATTTTGATAAAGTATGTTCTAGATAAACGAAAGCAAACCAAGATTTACATTTTTTCTGTAAGCGAAAATTCAAATGATTTAAAGTCATGGCAGGTAAGGGACTCAAGTAGTTAGATCAAACACATAGGGGGCAAAATCAAATGGGAATGTGTTAATAATTATGTATATTGCTACAAAATCTCGATGTTAGCGGCTCCATAATAAATCTTTGCCTAATTACAAAAAAAAAATGGTATAGGGTCAATCAGTGGATAATATTAATACGGGGGACTTGTTCCAAATAAAAAGCCATTGATCTCAAAGGCAAGTACAATTTTCCTAAAATCTCATCTAGTAATAGAAATATTTTCATTCTCTTATCAGTTAATTTCCATTATATGGGAGCAGTACCATGATTTAGCAGATCGGGCTTTATGTAAGCAACTAAGCATGTACAATGTTCTACTAAAAAAGTATAGCAAGTTCTACAATATTATAATGAAACATGTAGACCTAAACCAGAATATGCTATAAGATATCCTTGAGATTTTCTAATGCTCATCCTTATAAACATGAAATAGTTCAACATGTCATAACATTACTTCGAGCTCGGGGAAGAAGGAAGCTAAAAAGGCAAGAGGTCTAGAAGTTTATGCAGAGCAGCTTGAAGAATTTTGGTAAATTTCTTAATCTGAACCTGACTAAAAGCCTTATTTACTATCAAAACATAGCAACTAACATTTAGATTTAAATCATAAACATACTCCTAGATTACCCTTCCTAATTGCACGCATCAATCACCAAAAAAGAGAAGGATTCTTCCCTTTACAAACCTGTACATCGAGAGAGAAGAAAACGTTGTTCGGAGGAGAGAGAAAGAGTTGAGCTTCGTTGAACGAACTCAGGCTAGAGTAGCTTCAAATCCTTGAGTGAGATCATCTACTCTAGATTACAATTATCAACACATTATAGCTTATATACAGTTCACAAACTAAAAAAAGTAACAGATTAAAACAAGTAACAACACATTATAGCTTATATACAGTTCACAAACTAAAAAAAGTAACAGATTAAAACAAGTAACAACACAGGATTCGAACCTAAAACCTTCAACTTAAATCAAGAGCACCTTAACCAACAAGTTAAAAGAAGCAATTGTTAACCTTTTTGACACTTTAATATATATATACTAAATATAAGGTAGTACCCAAACATTTGGGGTCCTAAAAAATTGGGGGCCCATGGCGGTAGCCCCTCCCGCCACCCCCCAAGGCCGGCCCTGGTTAGACGGCGTGTGTGGTGTGGCTGTCGGGAGGAGACGAATGATTTTGAGGAGAGAAGGCCGAAGAGAACAGAGGTTGCGCGAGAGCAAGAGAGAGAGAAAGAATGGTTGAAATCTGATTGGGGTTTCTTTAATTTAGGCTAGGTTAGGTTTTTTCAATTGCAAACACAACATAGTTTCAACCGATATTACAATAATTTTTTTTAAAAGTAGAAAACAGTTGCAAAACAATGTTGCAAGTTTAGCGCCATTCTTCCCTCCTCTTTTTTCCCAAAAAGGACGCGGCAAAGATGTGTTTCCTAGAAAAATACATTGTACACTTTTCACATTGCTACAAAATTCAATTATGTTACAATATTCTGTTGCAATTGTCTTGTTTTTTTTCAATTTAATAAAATAAAATTCATATAGGATTAATTGCAACTGAAATTGAATGAGGAATTTGAAACCAATGTTTTATCTGTTTCAAAATCCCTTGCAAAATTAGGCGGGTTTCTTCCCTCCAAATTTTCGTCCAAAATAGAATGTCAATTTTTTTAGTTTTAAAATATAAAAATCTTATATTAATAAATGCAACTGAACTTGAAACGGAAAATTGAAACGGAAGCTCATCTGTTTCAAAAACCATTGCAAAATTAAACGACATTGAAACTGATTTCAATTATGTTGCAAAATTCCGTTTCAATATTTGACATCATTTTTCCCTCCAACTTTCCCCCTCCAAAAAAGGACGCGGCTAATGGGTTTCCTCGTTAAAAATTCTTTGTTCACTCATATTGTAACTGAATTCAATTCCGTTGCAATATTCTGTTGCAGTTGCCCTGTTTTCTTGTAGTGGAAGGTGATGACATGAAAAATGGCCTCAATAACTTGTAATGACTTTTGATCACTCTTTTCCAAAACGTAATGATAACAAATTTATTAATAATTGATGTAGTGAAGAACAGAATGAGTGGGAGTACAGAACAAGAGAATTCCGAGCAAATATTTGACAACTTTCTTCATCACCCATTACTTCTAGTAAGCAAAGCTATTTATGAAAGTTATTTAATTGGTGACTTTCTCATTTGATTTTCCCTAATATATATATATATATATATATATATATATATATATATATATATATATATATATATATATATATATATATATATATATATATATATATATATATATATATAGACAATATTAGAGTGCGACAAATTAGGCTACAACTTCGGTAATTACCTAAGGATATGGACATCCTAAATATAATAAGATATACATGAATAATATTTACATAATCTAACACACCCCCACAGTCAAAGCGGGAGGTTCCCGTACGCTGAGACTGGCTCGAAAATCATCAAAAAGTATGCGCGGAAGCCCTTTAGTGAAGATGTCAGCAATTTGATATCGGGATGGAACATGGAGGACACGAACTTGGCCATGAGCAACTTTCTCGCATACAAAATGTGTATCCATTTCAATATGCTTAGTGTGTTGATGTTGGACTGGATTGCGGGAGAGATATATCGAACTGTTATTGTCACAATATACCAATGTAGCCTTGCGGATCGGACAATGAAGTTCCAACTGAAGATTATGGAGCCAACAAGATTCGGAGACAACATTCGCCACCCCCTGTACTCAGCTTCGGCACTAGAGTGAGACATAGTAGGTTGTTGCTCATAAGACCAAGAGATCAGGTTATCGTCGAGAAACACGTAGTAGCCAAAGGTGGAGCGTCTAGTGTCAGGGAATCCTCCCCAATCAGTATCAGTGTAGGAAAGGAGACTAGAAACAAAGGACTTATAAATATAAAGACCAAAGTGTAGTGTGCCATGTACATAGTGGAGGATGCGTTTAAGAGCATTCATATGAACATCCTTTGGGGCATGCATATGTAAACTTGTTGCACAACATAAGTGAAAGTAAGATATTGCAGAGCGTCATCTAGACTACGATACTGTGCGGGATCGACATAAGGGGAGCCCGATGAGACACTAAGCTTAGAGTTAGTGTCGATTGGAGTGGTGGCAAGTTTACATGAAGACATGCTGACACATTCAATAATCTCCGTCGCATATTTTTTCTGACATAGAAATAATCCACCTGCATGCCGAGAAATTGAAATGCCCATAATGTAGCTAAGAGTGCCCAAATCTTTCATAGCAAACTCAGATGCAAGAAGGGATATGATAGATGTACGAAGATGTTCAGATGAAGCTGTAAGAATGATGTCATCTACATAAGAAGATATGCCATGTCGTTCCCTTTTTGATAAATGAAAAGTGAATGATCAGATATAATATGTGAGAAACCAATGGTGGAGACATAACCAGCAAAATCGGTGATACCAGGCACGAGGTGCTTGTTTCAGGCCATACATAGATTTCTTCAATAAGCATACATAGTCCGAATGAACAGGACTTGAAAATCCATAGGCTGATGCATATAAACTGTTTCTTGAAGTTGCCCATGCAAGAAAGCATTTTTCACATCTAATTGATGAATGGACCATGACTTACTTATGGCGATGCTAAGAATGGTACGAATTGTAGCTGGCTTCACCACGGGACTAAAAGTGTCATCACAATTGACACCAACTTATTGAGACCCGCCATCACCAACAAGACGAGCTTTGCGCCTTTCAAAAGAAATTTCAGATTTTGTTTTTTGATGAAAAATCCACATATAACGAATAATATTTACATTTGACAGACGGGGCACCAACTCCCACCTCTTATTGAAATAAGAGCATCGTATTCATCTATCATGGCAACTTTCCAATTCAGGTCAGATAGGGCAGCTGTGGGATTACACGGAAGTGGGGAAGGAGTGACCAAAGTGGCTAAATTGTAGTGAGATTTGGGTTTAAATATGCCATGCATGCTGCGGATGGCCATGGTTCGAGCAGACGTTGGTGGGGGTTGGGCCGAAGGATCGGAGAAGGAAGAGGGTGGCCAGTGGGCTGAGGGGATGGGGTGGGACTAGGCAACGACACAGGCTGTTGAGCTATAGGTTAGCTAGTACCGGCAAGTTGAGAAGGGGTTGGTGATTGTAATGGGTTGTGGAAAGTGTCCAAAATAATAGGATGTAACCCATCATTCAAAAATTCATATGACTGGGGGAAGGAGAATGCAGTTTACCAAAAGGAAACTGTGATTCATCGAAGACAACATGTCGAGAAAGAATGATTTTTCGATTTAACAGATCATAACATTTATAGCCCCTATGATTATTCGGGTAACCTAAAAACACGCACGGGGTAGAACGAGTTTGGAGTTTGTTGATTGTGGTGGAGGGATGAAGAGGGTAACACAAACAGCCGAAAACCCGTAAATATGTATAAGAAGGATGCCGATGATAGAGGATCTTAGTGGGAGAATGAAATTTGTGAGACTTGGTAGGTAGAATATTTAAGAGGCATGTTGCCATTTCAAGAGCATGATGCCAAAAAGAGGGAGGCATGGATGAGTGAACAAAGAGGGTTAGAATCAAGTTGTTTATGATTTGTATTTTGTGTTCCGCTTTTCCATTTTGTGGAGAAGTATGGGGGCATGAAAAACGAAATTTCATACCATTGTCACATTGGAAACACTTAATTTTCCTTTCGAAGTGTGTTTGAACAAACGCATGAAAAGAGGAGAAAATGGAGAAAACTTGAGATTTATTTCCAATGGGAAAAGTCCATAAAAAATTAGAATTAGAATCTAAGAGAAGAAGATAGTATCTATGTCTAGCTGAGCTCAAAATTGGAGATGTCCATAAGTCACTCTGTAATGTCAAAAGGCATGAAAGTGTTAGAAGATGATTGAAAAAATGGTAACTTGACTTGTTTCCCAAAAACACAAGATCTACAAATAGAAGAACGAGAAAAATGCTGACAATTAATAAATTTATTTGTGTTAAGGTAGCGTATCCCGGATGTCCTAATCTATTGTGCCATAAAACAGAAGATAAAGTCGTAAAAGCTAATGGAGAGGTGGCTCGATGACTGGTGGTGGTAAGAGGATATAGATCCACGGTGCTATCACATCTCATAAGTGGCCCCGTCTGAAAATCCTTCACAGAAAACCCAAAAGGATCAAATTCAATGGACACATTATTGTCAGTCGTGAAATGACGAACGGAAATCAAGTTTTTGATAAGAGTACGTGCATGAAGGACATTATTTAAAGTGAATGGGGATGTGGTAGGGGTAGGGAGGAGTGTCCATAACCACGAATTGGAATGCCTTGGCCATTACCAACAATAATGTTACGATTTAAGTTGCTCATATTGAAATAAGACGAGAGAGTACCTTGAGTCGCCCTGGTGTCCATGTAAATATTTTCATCAAGAACATTGAGAGACATCGTATGCATGGTTGCTTCAATGTCGGTGGGTGCATAGCTCAATGGATGAGGAAGAGGAACATTATTGAGGATGACTGAGAATGCCGGGCTGACGAACAGGAGGTCGAGGAGCCCAAGGTGAAGTCAGGTAAGGACACGGTGGGGAAGGCCAAGCTTGTTGACCCCATGCGGCCCATGGAGGGTATGAAGTCCCTTGTGATCCATTGTGCCACGAGCGTTGTTGGTGCTGGCCACTATTTTGATTATGTCCAATACGACCACCACGACCTTTACTAGAATTTCTCCCTCAGCTACTATCGTGGTGCTGATGTTGTCATTGTTGTTCTGAACAGAGAAATACCCGAACCTGAGTTAGAGAGTCGTGTGTCATTATTGGAATTGTTCAAATGGCCAGCTGTGAAAAGGGCAGTGTCAGCAGATACGGTAGTGGTCACAGTACGCTTAGCCTTACGGGTTTCTTCCAAAATAAGCTTGGAACGTGCCTCATAGAAAGGAGGCAAGGGATTACTCTGTTGAATAAGAGTGGCAACATCATCGTAATTTTCATTTAAACCGGCAATTAATTGAAGAACTAACCTTTGATTAGTAACTGGTGCACCAACGTTGGATAGTTTATCGCCAAGCATCTCGAGTTCTTGGCAATAAGCAGAGATATTGGGAAAATTATCCAACTGTACATGAGTGAATTGATTCTCCAGATACAAGCCTCGAGAGTTCTTGTTATCCTAGAAAATATTTTCCAGTCGTTCCCATGCTTGTTGTGCAGTAGTATCGGTCTCAATGATGATGTTCAAAAGATCATTAGAGATCGTACCATAGATCCATTGAAGGACTATAGCGTCCAGACGTGACCAAGGTGCTTCATCAATATCATCGGCTTTCTCCTCACCTTTGTCTGCCGCCTTAGGAGGGATGATATGAGCAATGACTTGGTATACTCGGCAATGGATTCTAAATAACTCTGCCCATGATGAGTACTGACCTTTTTCCATTTCGATAAGGATAGGAATGCAGTTCTTGATGTTGGTCACTGTAAGGGTAGGATGGAATTTTGGTTGTTCAACCATGAGAGAGTTATGTCGTAGGAGAAAAGAAGATAGTTTAGGGTTTAGGAGAGAAGAGTTACGGCCGTAGCTCTGATACCATGAAAGTTATTTAATATGTGACTTTCTCATTTGATTTTCCCTAATATATATACAATATTAGAGTGCTGCAAATTAGGCTACAATTTCGGTAATTACCTAAGGATATGGACATCCTAAATATAATAAGATATACATGAATAATACTTACATAGTCTAACAATTTAAACAACTAATAAACTAGGAAATACTAACGACATGCCCCACAGGGGGGGTGCAAATCAAGGTCCAATTTGGCTTGGACTGACGTACTCGTGTGCTTGCACATGCGGACACGAATTTTACCAAATTGTGCTACCTAGACAAACCCGCCTTTTGCACATTTTTCTTTTGAATTTTAAATTCAATTTTCGTAACTCCAACATTAAAGAGCAGATTAATTATGTCTTAATGTCTGCTTTAATTGAGTGGTTAATGGGCATAATCAAAACGTTTTAGTAATTAAAACGTGTTGATTTTCTGGCCTATATAAAGGAACCATTCTCCACAACACAGTACACACTTAACAGAGAACACAAAATTCCTCTTCCTCTAATACACTTGCATTTGCATTGCATATTGAACATCGATTCTTCTTGGCCTCCTGTTTGGTGATAAATTTCTGGCATTACTTCAGTTCGCCGGGCCTTCAGTGCAAAGCCATCCGGTACAGCCGTTGTATCCTGTGAGACGATCGTCTCGTATAAGAACTCCACGCACTTATAGAGAGTGGGACGGATAACGTTTCAAGGAAACTGTATGTTACACAGGCCTCGGTCACACTTTCCTTCCACCAGCAGACATCAATCTTCCACCGGCAGACATTAGTCCTTCCACCGATAGACCTGCAGTACTTCCGCCAGCAAACCTTCACCAGAAGACCTTCACCAACAAACTTCAGAACAAGTCACCAGCAGACTTCATCCAAAGCCACCAGCAAACTTCATACCAAGTCACCAGCAGGCTTAACTAGTCTCCTTCAACCAGAAGCTCTAACGGTTTTGTTTTCTTTATTTTAGTTCCTTTTATGTTTTAATTCTGTAAGATTGTACAAGGAAATTAGCCAACACATTCTGCCTTTACAGTTTTGTTTTACATCATATCTTTACTTTCCACGTTTACATTCTGTTTAAATTTCCGTCTTCACTACTTTATTTACATTCTAGTTTTTACAAATCTTCCTTACATTCAGTATCGCTTTTCCCATTATGGGGGAAGCACATTTAACAAAATCTATCGCTTTTCCCATTCTAAGGGAAGTACATTAAAAAAAATCCTTTGCTTTGTCCTATTCTAGTATTAAGCACATTTTGAAAAAATCTCACTGATTTTTCCTATTCTAGGATTAAGCACATTAAAAAAATCTCACTGCCTTTTCCTTTTCTAGATGAAGCATGTTTTGAGAAATCTCACTACTTTTTCCTATTCTAGGATTAAGCACATTTTATATATATAAAAAATCTCACTACTTTTTCTTATTCTAGGATTAAGCACATTTTTAAAAAAAATCTCACTATTTTTTCCCATTTTAGGATTAAGCACATTTAAAAAATCTCATTATTTTTTCCTATCCTGGATTAAACATGTTTTGAAAATTCTCTGCCTCTTCCTATTCAGGATAAAACACATTTTGAAAGTTCCCTGCTTTTTCCCTGTTCTGGGGGAAGCACATTTTGAAAAATCACATCACTTTCCTATTATGGGGGAAACAAATTTTGAAAATCCCATCGCTTTTCCTATTTCTAGGTTAATAGTATTTTTGAAAATTGCATCGCCCTTTCTATTTTGGGTTAAGTGCACTATTGGAGATCGCTTTCCCTACTCTAGGGTAAGCGCATTTTGAAAGATCCCATTTCTTTCCCTATTCTGGGGAAGTGCATTTTGAAAAATCTCATCACTTTCCCTATTATGGGGGAAATGCATTTTGAAAAATCTCATCACTTTGTCTATTTTGGGAAAACCGCATTTTGAAAATCTCACCGCATTTCAAATTACACATGCCTTTAAATTTATATTGCATTTTCAATTAACATTGTCATTAAATTTTACACAGTCTTTAAATTTACACTTTTTTTCAATATGCACTGTCTTTCAATACACGTGTCTTTCAATATACACACCGCATTTCAATATATACGCTTTTCAATATACAAGCATTTTAAATTCATAAACATTTTCAAAATCATAAACTTTCAATATACAAGTGTTTCCAAATTTTACAAGCAATTTCAAATTCATAAACATTTTCAAACCCATAAAAACATTCCAAATTCGTAAATGTTTCCAATTCATAAACAATCTTCAAAATCATAAGTAAATTTTTAAAACCATAAAAATTTCCAAATCCATGAATATTTTCAATTCATAAGCATTTCAATTCATAAACAGTTTCAATAGATAAGCATTTTCGATTCACAAAGCAAAAATTTCAAAAAAAAAAAAAAATCATAAGCATTTTCATGTATTTTTAATATACGAGCATTTGAAAAGTATGCATGTGTGTGTTTTCATCTAACCTTCGGTGTTGCAATGGATGTTGCGACATGACTTTCAAAAAATCTATATCTAACCTTCGATGTTGCAACAGATGTTGCGACATGACTTTTTAAAAAAAAATGCATCTAACCTTCGGTGTTGCAACAGATGTTGTGACTTGACTTTTAAAAATATGCATCTATAACCTTCGGTGTTGCAACAGATGTTGCGACATGACTTTTAAAAATTTGCATCTAACCTTTGGTGTTACAATAGGTGTTGTGACATGACTTTTTAAAAATATGCATCTAACCTTCAGTGTTGCAACAAATGTTATGACATGACTTTTAAAAACTTGCATCTACATCTAACCTTCGATGTTGCAATGGATGATGCATCACGACTTTACCTTCTGCACTTACTATTGTTCAGATTAGGCTGAACTACGACTCGATCTGATTCCTTTCGAGGATACTTAGGTAGCCTATGCCAGTAGGTCCGACTGTCATTTAAAAAAAAAAAACCAAAAACGAAGAGGAAAAAAAAACCTTCGGTGTTGCAACAAAAGTTGCATCACGACTATTATTTACTTGTACCTTCAGCGTTGCAATAGAAGTTACATCGCGACCTGTTATTTACTTGTACCTTCAGCGTTGCAACAAAAATTGCATTGCGACTGTTTATTTTCTTGTACCTTCGGCTTTGGAACAGAAAGTTGCATTGCAACTGTTCTATTTACTTGTCCCTTCGGCTTTGCAACAAAAAATTGCATCGTGACTGTTTATTTAATTGTACCTTCGGCGTTGCAACAGAAAGTTACATCGTGACTATTCATTTAGCAGTACCTTCGGCGTTGTTTGCATCGCGACTGTTTATTTAGTTGTACCTTCGGCGTTGCAATAGATAGTTGCATCATGACTATTCATTTAGTTGTACCTTCGGCGTTGCAACATAAAGTTACATCGTGAGTATTCATTTAGTTGTACCTTCGGCGTTGCAACAGAAAGTTGCATCGTGACTGTTTATTTAATTATACCTTCGTTGTAACAGAAAGTTGCATCACGAATGTTCAAAAAAAAAAAAAAAACAAAATTTAAAAAAAAGAGAAAGGGAGGAGAAAGAAAAAAAAGATAGGAGAAATTCACCAAGCCCCGACTTGCATCGTAAAATGCTTTCAAATTTAAAAAATCTAGCGATGTTTGTCCCGAAATTAGGAGTCTATTCTTATCAATGATGTTCGTTTATTTGTAAATTCGTGTTTACTAGTAAACTCTGTCATTGAGCAGCTCTGTAGAGACCTCAATTTCGTATCCCTACACTACAATGTCGTAAAAATATAGTTTATAAATTAAATGGACTAACAAAAGTTACTTCCGTTACGTTTCAGGGTAACCATGACTTAATGAAAAAGAATTGAGGTTGAGAAGGGACTGAAACGAAAAATTGGAAAAGGCTGGAAAACCAAAAAAGGAGTCGTTCCATGGATTGAAGATCTTTGTTGTTACCTCCAGTTGTCTGTCTGTCGGTTGCGCATCCTCGATTTTTCCTATAAATGAAGCCCTCTACCTCCTCATTTGAGCACACCTAAATCTTCTCTTTTCTCCCACTGGCCGATAGGCTGCCTGCCTCTCCTCCCTTGCCCAATAAGCGAGCCTTTTCTCCTCGTCCAAGCAAGCCTCCTCCCTTGCCTAGCAAGCGAGCCTTCCTTGCCCAAGCAAACCTCTTCCCTTACCCATGCAAGCGAGCCTTTCTTGCCCTAGCAAGCCTGCATATAGTTATTTATTCTAGTTTGTAAATAAAATATAGGTATATGTATATATTGAGTTCTGTAAATATTCCTACTGCTATATACATTATTAAAAGTTGTTGTTTTTGTTGTTTTTCTTTTATAACATAAATAAGTTATGTTTTGTTTTGTTTAAGTTTTTTTATTTTAATGTAAATAGTTGGTTTCTTTTATTTTAAGTACAGTCTTGTTTATAAAATAGTCTATCTAATGTCTATTATTACTTATTTGTTTCGTTATTCATTCTATTTTATTTTATTTTGTTTTTGTTAAATAAATAAAACCTTATTTTCTTTTCCATATATATATATATATATATATATATGTGTGTGTGTGTGTGTGTGTGTGTGTGTATGTGTGTGTGTGTGTGTTTTTTTTTTTGAACCAAAATGTATAGAAAATAGAGCAAGCATACTAGCAAACCAATTGTGAGACCAAAAGGACAAGTTGGATGCCTAACTCTTTCCCAACTCGTAACTTAGTCCTCTGAACCCACATTTTTTTTATTTTTTGGTTTTTCTTTATTTATCCGTAAAAATAGAGGTGGTGACTCTGTATATACATTTGTAGAGTTCACAACGAGGCTAAGTACATTTACGTGCTTAATGTTTTGAAACCACTCATTTTCATGGAACAAGGTAGGGTCGAAACGAGTTTCTCACAAGTATATATATATGGTATTTTGGTTTATTTTGACATGCACATTTTTCTTGGTTTGACTTTTGCTTTAGATTTGTTTTCAGTTTTGTTCTTCACCTCTCATGTGACGTGTAATCACGATCTCTGGGTTATGATAGGGGATTACTTGGGAATCAACTATATAAAAAGGTGATTGAATATATGCTTTAGATACCCAACTAGAATTCAAATCATACAAACAACCGCTCCCTCTCTCTCCAAAACAAGGAAGTGAGTTCGGCTAATTTTTTTCTTTTTCTTCGGTTTTTAGTTTTTTTGCAATTCAAATAAAAATAATTTTTTTAAAAAAAGTAAACATTTTTATTTATAAATAAAGACCTGATTTGTCTTATTTAGACACCAACTGTATTTTCTCTTAATTTTGAAGTTATTAAAGATAAAAATAGTAATATATCTAAAATTATTGGAGTTTTATGCCAAGTTGTTGGAAGAGTATTTTGTTTAGGTAACTTATGTGTATCAAATGAAATTCTTTATTCATTTTAATTGGTTGAGTATTAAATGAGAAGAAAATGAGGTACTCGGAACTTGGTCTTACTATTGCCCCGGTATAGTGGTATATATACAATTAAAATTGTAAATGACATTTTGGAGATATCAATTTTTTAATGTTTAATTTCAAACATGAAATAATTGTCCCAAAGGCCAAGAGTAGGTCTCTTTTAGATGGTTTTATGGATCTCAATTCGTAAGACGATGTCTCAATCTCTCACAGCTCAATACATAATATATCAATATACAATGAGTCGAGTAAAAAAAATGTCTTATAAAAAACATTTGTAAGACTGTGTTACCTAAGCTTTTGTCAGAACCAAAACGAAAGGAATACGAGAGAGTTATAACTGGTTGATAAATGATACTACTCGACTTCTACAAATTCAATGCTTTTGAAACGACTTAAAAAGTTTAGAAAAGTTGATTTAAAAAAAAAAGAAAATTATCCAAATAACTATCGTATTATTTGTATGTAATATATTTGATCAACTATATTATAATATGTCAAATGTGACCAATATACTTAGTAATTATGTGCGATGCGATCCTTATTGTTAACGTCACATTCAATTTTGTAACAGAACTGTTAATGTCGACTAATTAATGGATTTTATGAGGGGTATTCGTGTACATCTCCGTTGAAAATATAAAGACAATATTTTAAAATGAAAAAGGAAGAAAGAATTGTGGAAATAAAATTTACTGAAAGGACAAAAATACCCTCATAAAGTTCCTACGTTAGTCGATATTATCAACTCAATTAAAAATTTGGATGGATCGTTAACGACAAGAAAGTCGTTGTCCCAATTACTCACGACCTATTAGGTATGGGTGAAACATCTTACCACTAAGCTACACTTACTTGTCACCAAGGGGGTAAGTGAGGAACCACTACTAATCATCTTTTATAAAAAAAAAAAGAGAAAAAATAATACATTTATTACATTTGGGATATTATAATATACAAAGTTATTTGAATAATTTCCAAAAAAAAATAAAATTGAACCAACGGAGTAGACAGACCATGTACAATAAAATTACTCCTCATTTTATAGTATAAAGTTGTGCATTCCTCTTCTTCGATTGTACATACCTGCAACTAGTCTAATATCCCCTCTCTCCCCTCCATCATCTTCATGGATAAGACTACCCAATCCTAACCAAACACTAAATTCCCCCATTTTTGACCATCTTCTCCACCACCTCCATGGCAGCTTCTGCAACCTCTCTATCTACATTCTCCTCCCTCAGTCTCCATCACTCCTCCCGCCATTTCTCTCTCCCCACCACCTCCCTCTCCCTCACCTCCTCCACAACAACCCCACTCTACTACTCCCCGCTCTCTCTCTCCACCAGCACCAAACTCCACTGCAACCCACCCGAAACAATCTTTTACGAAAGCGAAGACCCAGATTACCAAATTCCCCCCTTCACCCCAGCCGAAATCCCCGACGACTTCGCCTCCATCGCCGTCCCCGCCGTAAACGAAACCTTGGAAGAAATAATCGCCGGATACGAAGAACTCTACGGCCCCGCCTACAGTGGGGTCAGCGTGTTGGGGAATGATGTCAATGTGATGGACAGCAAGAGGTCGATGAAAGTGGATGTGTATGGTAAATTGAAGAAGGAAACCGATAAGGGATGGGTTTGATGAGCGTGTGGTTCAGGTTAGGAGGGTGACTAAGGTGGTTAAAGGTGGGAAGCAGCTCCATTTTAGGGCAGTTGTTGTGGTTGGGGATAAGAGAGGCAAAGTTGGAGTTGGTGTTGGCAAGGCCAAGGAGGTTATCTCCGCCGTCCAAAAGGGCGCCGTTGATGCTCGGAGGAATGTCATTTCAGTTCCCCTCACCAAAGACATGACATTTCCCCACAGGTAATCAGAATTATATAAGCTGATTTGTTTAGTGTTTTCAATTTGTTACTCATTTAAGATCATTGTGCTGCGTTTACATTTTATTTTGGTAATTTGCTCGACGAATGCTAAATATGTTACTATGATGATTACTTGAATGTATGATGTATGTTTATTCATGTTAGTGAAATTCTGCACTGATTCTAGGAGGAATGTGATTATGACTCCCATGACCAAATACTTGATATTTCCCCCACTGGTTCTTGGAAAAGAAATATTCTTTAATTGGGCTTTTTTACGAGTTAAAAAAAGAGAATAGTATATATGATGCATCGATTGGGTTAGTGTTTTCAGAAGTTGCTATTATTAAATGCATATAGTCATATAGATGTAATGTTATCTGAATATGGCCTGGATCAGCATTGGCTTTGCGAAGTTCGTTTATACTTTCTGCAGTTGTACATTTTGATGTATGAGTGTTATTGATTTACATGTGCAAAGTGGGCTCTTGTGAGGTTCATATTAATGTTTTGTTTGATTAGTGCTTTGGGAGTTGCTAATCAGGAGAATCAGAGATTTATGCTTTATTTTTATACATTTTTTTCTTTTTGATGAATGTTAGGAAGCGACTAGTGTTACGATTACTTGAATTGTTGTTTAGTCTTGTGAACGAATAATGATAGTAAGGGTTCATGGTAGTATAAGTATCGGTGCATTCTAGAAAATTTCCCACAGGTAACTACATAATTTGTGGGCTTTTTGTGAGTTTAGAAATAGAGTAGTGTATATTATGCTTCAACTTGACTTGTATTTTGAAATTTAAGTGCTTGAGATGTAATTTTATCTGTATATGGTTTCTTTTGTGAGGGTATATATAGTTAATATGATCTAGTTTGTTTAATATCTAGGACCACTGATGATTTTCTTCTTCTAATCATTTACAAATATTAAGCTAGTCCAGACCATTTTGTTTATGAATGATTTAGGATGTTATCCATGGTACTTATTGCTCTAGATCGTTAGGATAACAGTTGGGGCATGTTTGTGATTTAAGCTAGGGTGTTATGACCTTTGCACATTACTGCAGGCGTTAGTTCTAGGTTATGTTGAAGGAGTTGACCGTCCTAGCTAGTCATGATGAAGGTTTGGGGGATTAGATGGTAGCTATCACTTCAGCTCTGTCCCATATTGAAGCCAACTGATTGGGATCAAGAAAAGGAGAACAAAGAGAGCATAGTAATAACTGGTGTCAGCCAACTAACTCAGCTTGGTATTTGCCTCATACCTATCTGCATAATAACTTGCCTCCAATGCTGTGTTGTGAGATGAACTTAGGGATACTTTGTTGACACTAGTTTCATGGAAGCCTCGTGTGTATAGGAGTGGGACTAACAGCGAAGGGGGAGTGTGCTGTCAGAGAATGGTGACAAAGAAAGCAGATTACTTTCCTGAAGTGGAATGTATCTGAAATGATACATCATACGAATGCTTTTCAGATATGTTGGAGTCATAAATCATATCATATACTATCTGTTGGCTTTAAATGTATGCCACTGCAACTGCAACCCTTACGGAAAGGGGTGGGAGAGACAAAGGGTTGGGAGAGTGATGCGTGAGACAACCCTTGAATCTTCAAGCTGTCCCAAAGAATTAAACAACCCTAAGGCTGTCCGAAAACCTTTGCAAAACAGCCCTAAAAACCCAAGAAAACCTAACCGATTTGAGACTCTCCCCAAAATCCTAGCCGAGTATTACAGCCCTTAAAACAGCCCTAAGCTGTGCCAAACAACTAATCTATTCAAAACCTAGTACCCCAAACTGCCCAACTTACCTTGGCCGAATATTCCAAGGAACAACCAAAACAGCCCACGCCTTTATGGAAGCACAAGCTGCCACGAACCAACAATAAAATAAAAGGATAGATAACGGACTCACCGATTGAGCTTCACTCACTCAACATAAAGATATCCGACGATTGATTCCCTTTAGCTTCACTCACCTAAGAACATAGTTACGAAAGGCGAGTGCCTCTTTGCCTGAGGCGAGAGGCGAGGCGAGGCGAGGGGGTTACGCCCCTTGCATGTAAAGGCGAGGCGAGGCTACAGAGGTGAGGTTGGGTGATCGCCTTTCTCGCCTTTTGACGAGGCGAGAGGTGAGAAAAGGCGAGCAAAGGCGTACATTCTAGAAAAACCCTTAAAATATGACATACTTTTTACCTTTTTAGGGTTTTAATTTTAATTTTTAACATGAGCCTATTAACCCCGACCATGATGTAGTGGATGATGATGGGTTTGATTCGGGTCTTGAGTGAGGATGTTTGATGTGTTGCTAGTTGCTACTTGTTTCGTGACTTTATTAGAAGTTTTACTTAATATGTAATTTCATCTTTTGCTATTAAATTGTAGGTTCGGATGTTGAGCAAGTTTTTTTGGATGTTGCCTTGTTGTTATTATATGTGAATTTTAACTTAATTTCATATATTATTTTCATTTATAAATGCTTTGGATTATGTTACAATAAAATTAATCTATATATATATATATATATATATATATATATATACACACACTATTTTTTCTTAATTTCTCGCCTCGTTAAGCCTTTCTTCTCGCCTCGCCTTTCCCTCGAAATGGACTTTAATAACTATGCCTAAGAAGAATAAATCGGTTTGAAAAAAGAACACAACTTGTTCTTTGAGAGCTTTTCTTCAAGTCTAAAATCTGCTTTATTCAATGAAAGTAAAGGCCTTATAAAGAAACCCTAAATCTAATGCGAACATAAAAGAAAACGTAATTCTACTAGAAAACATAAAGTAAATCCTAGTCTAATTAAGAAAGTAAATCCTATTCTAAACTACCAGCAGATTTGTTTCCTAATTTAATCAACCACTTGTTCGCACTAGTCATGGAGGTCGGCCTCCCTTCCAAGCAATGCCGTGACCACCACCTTGTATGCATCCACTCGGATCAGCCCTTTGAATCTTTTCTTGCCACGCCTTTTGAGTCTCTTCCAGCCGTGTCCTTGATTGGCCTCCTCTGTCAAGAAATAATTCCCATTCTTACAAGGCTTGAATCTTTCCTTAACATTTTCAGCCCATGCATCTTGAACAGTCTTCATTTCCTCTTTCGAGTCCGTGACCCACTCTTTCATCCATGCTTTACCATCTAAACCCGACTTCCTTGACCCAAAAGTATTCAGGCCACTTGTTACATTCGGAGTCCCTTCATTCCTAGCACTCTTAGCATCATAGTTGAACAAGCGAGCGCCTGAGGTGTGAGGCATGAGAGGTTGTCGCTTGGAAGGTCGACTCCAGTCGACGAGCAAGAGTCGCGACTTTTTGTCGGCTTTTTTCATTTTTTGGCTGGCGGAAGCAGTAAAAAGTCGACATAGGCGCTCTTTCGACTTTTTTTGTAGGGTTTTAGTTTTTTTCAAACACGCCTAGTATAAATGTATAATAGGTTGTTCAAATAACGTAACCTTAGCCCTAAAACATCGCACAGTTCGACAAAGAGAGAAACTCAAAAAAGTCGACTTCGACAGTTCGCCGCTGAAGAAACGAACTGTTGGAGCTCTAAAACTGTCGACTTTCCAAAAAGTCCACAGAAACTCAATTTCTTTGATTCTTTCTTGATGTGAATGGAGATCCCTGAATCTTCAATCGGTCCCAACAAACTAAGGCAGCAACAAGCTGTCCCGAATTTGTTTAAAAACAGCCCAAAAACTCTCTCTGAAAGGATAAAAACGAAAATGAAACAATAGTAAAGATAGGTAACGGATTCACCGGTTAGACTTCACTCGTCTAACGTAAAGAATTCCGACGATTCAATCTTTCTAGGCTTCACTCACCAAGGTAGAAGAAATCGGTTTTGGAGAAAAACAAAACGTGTTCTGTGGTTTTTTTTTTTAACGTCAAAATTTACCCTTCATTCATAAAAAATATGCCGTATATAGGCTACAAAATAAATACTAATCTCTTAATGAAACCCTAAGGAACTAGGAAAACAATAAACTTATTTAAAATGTTGGTCCACAATTATGCTCAAATAGGCTAGAGGGTGGGTGAATAGCCTATGGTGCCATTTTAAAAACTTTTCTTCTGAATATATTTAAAGTGTAGGTTTTAATGGCATAGACAGTTTAACGTGTTAAGCATGTTTGCTGGTAAAGGCTAACGGCAGACATGTTCTAAGCAGAGATTTCAACTCTGCCGGTAAACTGCTTGTTAAATCAAAAGCCTGTTTGAAAATGTTTAAACAACGGAAATAGTGAGGCTTAGATTTAAAGAAGTCTCAAGTGACTGTACACGATTATTTGATCAGAACAACAATACACTTGATACTTCTTCCAAAAACAGATTTCGGAAATCATTAGAGAATAGCTTTACAAAAAATAAATCAGTTTATAAAACTTCATAGAGAGGTAGAGACTGAAAGAAAAATTATTTGAAAGAACATCTGAATTTATTTAAAGATAAATTATGGATTACATCAGCCTAAACATTCTATGAAAAGTTTCTGTCCTCGTCCTTTCAAGCCTTAATCTTTACTTAATTATTCATAGATGAATCCTTAAGCAAAGAGGGCAATAGGAGACGAGAACGAGAGACTTATACGAGAAGAGAATTTTCAAGGTCTTTCAGATAAGGATTATTTGAACGATTGAGTGCAAGGCACTCGGCCTTCTATGATGAGTGATTATTGCACAATCAACAGCATTTGTATGGGAATACAGATCTGAGGATATGAATGCAATATCTACAAACAACTCTTCATCTTTTTTGGGCAACATCTGAAATCAACCTTCAAATCGATCCTAGAGCTTGACCTCTAGCGTTAGGAATGAAGTCCTGAAGCTTAGCTAAAGGCTGAGTTCTTCGAAGAAGGTTGAAGAACTCAAATCAAGAACTAGGTTCTTGACCAAGATGTTGAACTCTGTCTATTGAAGTTTCTGATCTCTCTCTCTCTTCTTTTCCAAGCTTTCTTCCTAACAATCCACAGAGAGTGTTTTGCTAAGGTCTGAATGAGTTCACTGCAATCTTCTGTAGAGATCTGAGATGCGTTGGTGAAGACGATCTCGTTGAAGATCTCTCCGTTTCTTTGAAGTTCTTTGTTGCAGGAGTCTTCGTGTTCTACTGCTTTTTTTTTTTGGGAAGAGAAAGGATTTCTTATATAGACTGGAGTCAATGTGATCGTTGAGAGATGAATATTGATGTTTCTATCCATTAGAGATAATGTTTCTGTTGAAGTCTATTGGATAGAGATATTGTTCACAAGATCTTTGACTGTTGGGTAAAAGCTTTGTCCTGTGGATCACAGGCATTGCTGTCGGATTGTATTGATAAGTATCGAAAGCGAGTCGATGTCGATGCCTTTGTTAGGTGGTCTGTTTGATAAAGTGGATTCTTTTGACTTTTATCAGACCACGTGAGTGAGAGAAAGTCTTGCAGCTTTAACTACGTCAGGCTTTATGAAGCTTGGACATATTTATCTTGACTTGATCTACTGTAGTCTTGTCTCTTTGTAGCACGTGCAGAATCAAGTCTACCGGTGTAATGTTCAATTAGTGAGTCTTCTTGTAAGGAAGGACTGTTGGTTGCTGATGTGAATATTTAAGCCGAAGCAGGTCTGCCGGTAGTCTTTCAAGGTATTTCCATGATGCACATGATAAGTCTGCTGGTGATTTAGTCATTTTGATGTACTTTGTCACAATAGCACGTCTGTTGGTGATGAGTCTTCAAAGTGTCCTTTAGTGCATACAACAAGTCTGCTGGTGACGAGTCTTTCGAAAACCTTGATGCTGCAGCAAGTTTGCCGGTGCTTAGTGCATACGAAGTGCTGGTCTGTTTGATCATCATATAGGAAGGTAGGACTCGATCAAGTCGCACCTAATCTAAGACCTATGTGATGTCACACAAGTTGTCACGCTAACCGGTACGCAGACCTTTTAGCCACTAATGATGACTCACTGTAATGGGAACAAGCAAATCAACATATATAGAATATGCAAGGTGATAAGTTAATTATCAAGAAGCATATTCCAACATAAAAAATGGAAACTAAAAGTTAAAACCCTAAAATACCAAAAACAGGATTTAAAATAAAATGTCTAATTAATCTAAATCCTTGAGCCTCTAGGATTGATGAAGCCGGCCACCCTAGCAATCTTCACACAGCTGCCCATCTTTTGTAATACCATGCAACCTGTGATTTGCAAGATCCTCATCTCCCACATATGGACACCCCCTCCAAGCGAGCAGCCCAAGTCTGTCCAAGCCGCGCCATTTTAAGTATTTCATTCTCTTGTTCCAGCCCAAACTCATAAGCCAAATGCTACTAGCCCTTTTAGGCTTGATCCATGTAACCGTGCCTTCCTTGATTATTCCTAGGCTGACTTGCAACCCCATAAACCCAACAAGGTCTTGAACCCACTTGGATTTGTCTCACCTGCCCGTATCCCCCTCTACTCTCTTTTCAAGCCCGGATTTAATCCCACAACCTGCTTTCCTCTGGCTAAGAATGCAACATCCGTAGACTATCCTTGGACCTATTCCTCCTATTGAGTTGTTGATCTCCCCATACGTATCAAACTCCCCTTCTTTAAAAAGAATTGACCTCAATCCTTGACTCAACCCATTCTCTAGCCCAGTTAAGTCTCCATGCTTGAACAACCCCTCCATGCTCAGTTTACTGCCCTCATCAACAACTTTATACCCCGTAGTTCTTCTTGTTTCATCACCCTAAACCAACTCACAACCCAATACCTCGGCCTCTTCCATTGCCAACCTTAAAAACCTTTTAACCGCATACACTGTCCCTCCTTGTGTTCCTTCCACTTTGCCATTGTGTTTGATGAAAGAAGTAAAATAATTACTCCCTTCGTCCCTAATTAATTGTCCTAGTTGACCCGGCGCACAGTTTAAGAAAAAACAATTGACTTGATTATTTATATTGGTTTAATGTGTAGTTTCCTTTAATATCCATGTGTATGTGGCCCATAATTAAAGTAGAGTGAAAAAGTAAGGATAAAGTGGTAAAAGTGATGTTCTAACAAGGTAAGTTTCAAAGTGGACAATTATTTTGGGACGGACGAAAAAGGAAAGGAGGACGATAATTTAGGGACGGAGGGAGTAATAAACTTTGTCCACCCTGTAGATTCTTCCTTACTTAATAACATGTGTTGATTGAACTCAACTCCTAACCTTGCATAGGAAAACTTCTGAACTGGAAAAATTCTTGGAATTGTTTTTACCTCAAATTTTCCCGCTTTGTCTTCGATATCTTGATCTTGTCGTCTACCTTGCGTGCTTGCAACATTGAGATTGCTGCCACCTTCTAATTTCTCCCCACGTTTGAGATCCCCTACTGGAATAGCCCCATATTTTAGGTTTATTAAAACAGCTCCATTGCTCTTGTTTCCTAAGACAGCACCATTCTCGCGTGTCATGAACAAAGTGAAGTTGTTTAGAAACTCCATCCATCGCCCAGTTCATTCCTTGCTAAATATCACAAGCTGACTTGGTTTTAATCCAAATTGCTCATGAGAGAAATCCCGATTTTAGGAGTTTATACCGTCATTTATCTGGAAGCCCATGTCTTGTTTTAGGAGTTCACCTCGTGTTGTGTCAGCCCCTAACCCGTTGTTCACCTCCCAAACTGTTCCATACTTGAAGCCTTCCTCAAGAACGTTCTGACTCGATGATGCTGCACTTACCGTGTTTGCATCAACAACCTTGAACTTGTCTTTGGAGCCTCGTTTGTGGCTTTTCTTTCGTGTTATTGCTGCTCCAACCCTGCTGCCATCTTTTCTCCAACAGTTTGTAAAAGTTTTTCCTCTTGCACCCAAACAGCCCCAAACCGTTTGTCACTCAATTTCGTAAACTTTCTCCTTAAAGCAGCCCCTATGTCCAACTTACTTACCTTCCATTCAGCTTTCCACGGAGGTTTACACTCGTAAGAATCCCATAATGATGAGACACCACGTTTTACCCGCCATGCTACGTAAATCACTATGAAAATCTGCTCTTGAACAAAGACAAAGAATAATACCACATACCTTAAATTCTGAAGTTGAAATCCTTGATGTTAAAGGATTGGAAACTTCAAAATCAACTACGCGTGTACTGGTTTTAAACTTTTACGAACCACTTTTAACTCCTCTCCTTCATCCTCACGAATAATTTGTTTTCTTTCAAATTCTTTTTCTACAATTTTTGGCTCTAACTTCTCTTGTTCTGCCTCGTTCTTACTGGCCACATAATCAGATTTTAATGCTGTTTCTCTCTCACGTTCACTAGCAAGTAAAGTGGATTCTTGCAAAGCTTGTTTCTTCAATTCTTGGACGGGTTGTATCAAACTCGGGCTGTCCTTACTTTTTATTGAAGCCGACGGTTTCAACCTGAATCTCTTTCCCTCCTTTCTTAACACGTAGGTATTCTCTCTCCCATCATGCATGACTAATCTGTCATATTGCCACGGACGTCCAAGCAGTACGTGGCAGTACATCACAAGTAATTTCTTCTTGGTAACTTCCTACTGAAAACAAGATAAAGGCTTGTTGAGTTACCTTGATTCCCATGCTCTCTTGGAGTCCGTACAGTTCATATATGGAAGAGGATGTGTTGAGGTCGGCAGCGCTAGTTTCTCGACCAACACGGTTGAGACTCCATTGACGCAGCTTCCTCCATCAATTGCTAGTTCACAAACCTTCTCTTGTATCAAACAACACGTTCTGAAAATCTGCTCCCTTTGATCTTGGTTCTCCATGATTGTTTCGCGAATGAGGATTCACCAAAAGCTTGCTCTGATACCACTTGATGTGAATGGAGATCCCCGAATCTTCAATCTGTCCCAACAAACTAAGGCAGCAACAAGCTGTCCCAAATTTGTTTTAAAACAGCCCAAAAACTCTCTCCAAAAGGATAAAAACGAAAATAAAACAACAATAAAGATAGGTAACGGATTCACCGGTTAAACTTCACTCGTCTAACGTAAAGAATTCCGACGATTCAATCTTTCTAGGCTTCACTCACCAAGGTAGAAGAAATCGGTTTTGGGGAAGAACAAAACGTGTTATATGGTTTTTCTTTGAATGTCAAAATCTGCCCTTCATTCATAAAAAATATGCCTTATAAAGGCTACAAAATAAACCCTAATCTCTTAATGAAACCCTAACTAACTAGGAAAACAATAATCTAAATCCTTGAGCCTCTTGGATTGATGAAGCCGACCACCCTAGCAATCTTCACACGGCTGGCCATCTTTTGTAATACCATGCAACCTGTGACTTGCAAGATCCTCATCTCCCACGTATGGACTCCCCCTCCAAGCGAGCAGCCCAAGTCTGTCCAAGCCGTGCCATTTTAAGTATTTCACTCTCTTGTTCCAACCCAAACTCATAAGCTGCTTCCAGCTCTTTTAGGCTTGATCCATGTAACCGTGCCTGCCTTGATTATTCCTAGGCCGACTTGCAACCCCATAAACCCAACAAGGTCTTGAACCCACTTGGATTTGTCACACCTGCCCGTATCCCCCTCTACTCTCTTTTCAAGCCCGGATTTAATCCCACAACCTGCTTTCCTCTGGCTAAGAATGCAACATCCGTAGACTATCTACAGACGTGTTTCCCCTCACCCTCCCTCTCTTCCAGGTATGCTCTTTGTCTTCCTCTTCTCCAAAAAGTCGACTGTGTTACACTTGAACAAACTATCGACTTCTTTTTTTTTGTGTTTTCTTAGGGGGTATAGTCTAATCAATGTATAATGTATATGAATAATAATAAACTACTCAACTACTTGGTACAATTTGTTCACTTTCTTATATGAATTGTTATCTTTCACTTGTTATTTTATTTTTTCCTGAATTGCTGATTTTTTTTGGGAAGTTTTTAACTAGTAATTACTAGTTGATAACTTGATATTATAAATTATTAAATTTTAATTCAGTTTCTCAGTTTCTCTTTTTTGCGTGTTCGTGTTTGTTAACTTTGTTTATTATTCAGATTATTGTTGTCTATTTTCCTTTTAATTATAACATATTTAGTTGAAATTTGTTAAGTACTTAAGTTATATATATATAATTATTTTTCCTTAATATTTTTTTAGTGTGCGCCTTTTTAGCGCCTTGCCTCTTGCCTCAAATTTTACCCTCGCCCGCCTCTCGCCTTGCGCTTTTTTCAACTATGCTTAGCATTCCCACATGCATACTCAGACAAAAACCTTGAGGTCCTTGGTTCCAATCCCCATACCAACAAAGGGTCACACTTACCTATAAAAAAACTGTAAACATAATTTACAGAGAAAAACAACATGAGGTAAGTAGCCAATGAAAGATTGTTCGACTTTTAAGTGACATCTTGGAGACAAAATAAGTTCTTTCAATTATTGTCAATTGGATTCATGTGTATAAGCTATTATATCTTGAGGACTTTGTTGTTATTGTGAATGGGTAATAGTCTCTTTAGAGGGTTAAAGAGGAATGTTATGGAAATGGTTTCTGTACTTTAATGCATTCCGACATATATATAGGTTATGACAAAGCTATCCGGGTTCCTGAAGATAGATGACTGTGATAAAAGGGCAAGACTTGTCTTACTTCTTGGTGAATTGTAACTGCAAAGTTGCGCCATGAAATCTGCTCATCTATTAACATGTGAATATCCTCAATCCTTCTACTCAAAGGATGATCTGAAGCTAACTTTCTCTGCCTTAATGAGATTTAGGTTCTGATGATGGGGCTAACACTTAATCTTCTTTGTACTAATGAAGCGCCCTGGGTGCATCAACATACCACTTATTAAGGAAGATGTGATCCTCAAGAGTGATTGCCAAGTGCAAGCCTCTCTACTTCAAAGGAATGCCATTGTTAGACATA
The DNA here is from genome assembly GCA_013146195.2 of Codonopsis lanceolata. NCBI lineage: Eukaryota > Viridiplantae > Streptophyta > Magnoliopsida > Asterales > Campanulaceae > Codonopsis > Codonopsis lanceolata. The sequence continues at coordinate 8,432,504 of CM028379.1, forward strand.
AGACCTTCTATTCCGCGGCCATCGTTAACTCTCAAAAATTAGGGAATCTTGGAAATGAAGGTGCTAGACTATGATTCTCTGTAGAGTTGAGTTTATCGAATTAGCGATGCCTGTTTGAGGGAGGGAGAGAGGCCTGTTTATTTATATTCGCACACAACAATATTGGTTGTTCATACAATAAATGTCTGTGCATAGTAATGTCTGAACTCGAAGCATAAATCTAATAAAGTATTTTAAACAACTTAATGGAACCACGTCTCTTTGTTAGAATCTATGTTGCACGGACACGGATACGCGGACACGGATACGTGGACACGGGACACGGGAATACGTGATTTTCAAAAAATGTAGGACACGGGTGCGGGGGTAAAGTGTAAATATTCAAACTATAAGGACCAAAATATAAATATTCAAAATATATGGACTAAATTATAAATATTAAAAACTATAACCATAAAATAAATATTAACTACAATTTTATTGTGAAATTGAGTGAATGAACTCAAATCGCTCAACATTAAAAAATTATAATATAATTTAAATCCCCACTCATGATCACCGTTGAGTCATGAGTGTAATGTTTATCGATTGTTGACTAACGTTGAAATTAGACTAACTTATGCCTACTTCCTAGTTAGTGGTTTTAGTGGAGAGGACAGAGGAGAGAGACTCGCCTCACAAACGCACAATAAAATAGACGAACGAAGAATGAAGATGGAGACGAAGAGTGAAGACGAAGAATTGTCTCGAAGACGAAGACTAGTCTCAGACGAAGAGAAGAATCATGTCAATCACGCCGTGCAGGTCGCCTTAGTAATGGTGTGACGACCGACGAGGAAAGGGGCTAGGGTTCGAACTCTCGCATGGAAATCTAATAAAGTATTTTAAACAACTTAAATGGAACCACTTCTCTTTGTTAGAATGTCACCTACTTTTGTGACTTTGTTATATGATTGCTTGGCTAGCATATTATTCAGATTATTCAAATTCATCGTTGCAGAATTGATGCCAATATCGTGTTACTGACTCTGTTGACAATGTAAATAATGGCAGAGCAAATGGGAAGTATGGGGCAGCAGAGGTGATGCTAAGGCCAGCTTGTCCAGGTACTGGAGTTCTTGCTGGAGGTGCCGTGAAGATTGTTTTAGAGTTGGCAGGTCTGGAAAACGCTTTGGGAAAACAGCTAGGAAGCGATAATGCCCTTAATAATGCAAGGGCTACATTAGTTGCAGTAATGAAAATGACATCGTTCAGTGAAGTTTCTGAAAGGCGTGGGATCCCAATTGAAGAGATGTGGAAATGATGATGCCTTGCCAACTCCATTTCCGGTTTTTAAACTTTTCTCTCTTGCGGTTTATTAATTCTTCCAGGATTCTCAAAGTCTCTTTCTTTTGGTAATGTCGATCATTGTTTGTTTCTTCAATCATTGTATTTAGAAGTCAACTGAGAACTTTTCGTGTATATGCTGTTGAAGCCATCTACGAAAGAGCAACTCAAGCAAAGGACTTGCTGCTAGAAGTAGGGTAGAAGTTGTTTGGACATTGTAATTGTAATTGTAATTGTAACTTGTAAGACACTTGTACTTTGTAAAGGTTTTGTATCAGAAAACTTTCAACAGGAAGTGTTTGGTTGAGACAGAAAAAAAAACTAATTGCTGTTAAAAAGGTTTCATGCCCAAAAAGTAAAAGCTTTGAACATGTAACTTATTTTCCCTTTCTGAACTAACGAAATATTGGAGAACTTTGGTCTGACAAATGGGAATCGGGTTACAAAGGTTCAGCCTCTTTTGGGCACCAATTAATTGCAAGATAAAGAGTCACAAAAGAATTTGGGAGAAGAAGTCTGATCAACACACCATTTCCAACACAGCATAGTTAAAAGCCACAAACTGCAACAAAGTTGTATTAAAAACAAGGCGGGTGTTCAAAGTGATGCAGCAATCCAGGATGATGAAGCTGTGTGTGTGAAGATCCCCATGGCTTGCTGTCTGTGAAAACAGTTGAAGGATGGGGTGAAAGGACAAATTTTTAATGGTGTGATTTTGATTTAAATAGGAGAAGTTCAGATTTTAAGGGAAAATTGTGTTCCTTGATACAGATTGTGTGTGTGTGTGTGAAGATCCCCATGGCTTGCTGTCTGTGAAAACAGTTGAAGGATGGGGCGAAAGGACTAATTTTTGATGGTGTGATTTTGATTTAAATAGGAGAAGTTCAGATTTTAAGGGAAAATTGTTTTCCTTGATACAGATTTGGTATCTGGTGTTCAAAACCTGCAGGCCTTACAGTTTGGGAAAATGATTTCCCCAGCTCAAGGACAGTAAGTTGTTTCTCATAGGGAACGAGTCATTTTCCATTGACCATATTTTCCAAACATTTCTGAAAAAATGTTATTGAAAATAAACTGTGTCTAAGGGCCATATTCTCAGAAGGAGCAGTCGAGAACAATGTTCCTGTCACCATTGACAAGGAAATGGAGGGAGTGAGATACTTGGCATATGCAAGGTGATCACGCCAAAATGTGGGTGACTACACGTGGAGTACACGTAGGACTGATCTAGACGAAGGTTGTCTATGTTGGAGTGGTGAGGTGGATATCCGTCGCCGCTACTACTTGGTTTCCCAATCGCTTCCCTCGTCTTCTTAAGTAAGGTCCTCAGAATAAGAGGAAAACACCGGCCGTGGAGCCGAGGTTATCGGCTAAAGCCCTCCGGCGTGAGAGTCAGTGCGGGGGTAACAATGGAGTGAACAGGCGTACCCTGTGATCACCCTTAGCAATATTTCTCTAGCTATGAGCTCAAAAACAAGGAATATCTCAAGTGTGAATAGTGTCATGCCTTGTGAAGTTGGTTACCTTCCTTTTTATACTCCTCTCCTGATCCGCTTGCTGCAAGCAAGGACAAAGACGCTGGAGAGGATCTGTTGGTCTGCCGAGGTGGCGGCTCTCATTGGTTCTCTTTTTCGGGTTTGTCGAGTATCAAGCAGTCAAGCTGTCGGTGGAGCGGCGGGCGCGAGCACGTTGGTGTTTCTCCAATCGAATGGGGCCATCGGCGTACTTTGTACTATGATGACGTTTTTCCCTTAGTCGCCGAGACTTAGGTCCCTCGCTTTCTCTTGGTGGTCGGCTAGGGTCGAGGACCGACCACGTAGGCCTGCCTCGTGACAATTGACTAGTCTAACATAATTCGCTTGTCCTTAGTTTGGCTCGGCTGGTGGTGCTCGGGTCGAGGATGGTCGCCGAGTCAGGCCACATCGGCCAGTGGCTGTCGTTGTTCCAACCACGTGTCCGCCACGTGGAGGCGAGTGGTTGAGTCCCTTCGGCTTGCCCCCGACTTTCCGAGTGCGAGGATTCATCCCAAGCTTGGAAAGTATAACTTGATTTGTCCTTGGTTGGGATCTCACATGCCGATCATACTCTCTCTGCTTTAACTTTGGGGATGAGCCGAGGACGGTTTCAACTAGTCCCTCAGACGAGCTCGTCTTGATGGTCCGATTGGTGGCGCCGGTTGGGGTCACGCCTTATTAATGGCGTGTTTCCGGCGCCATAAAGCCGACTTTCATTTAATTTCTTGAAGTGGCGGCGCCGTTATTCCCTAATTTCGGCGACGCGTCGTTTCGGGCCACGTGTTGGTCGCCTATTGGCGGATAGGTCCGCGTGCCCATCACGGTTGACCCGCTCGCTCGTGGATCGTATAAAATGAAAACTTTGGTTTCTTCTCCACACTTCCGCTTATTTCTCCGGGTCTTTTCCCGCTCAAACGATTTTCAGGCGACATTTCCTTCTACCGGTTTCTTGCTATTTGCCCTCTTTCCACCTGCTCTTTCTCCAAAAGTGGTCCTTTAGGTTCGCCTCTCCTTCCGCTTACTTTTCTCTCGTTCATAAGCCCTTCTTTGCGGCGCTGGCGGTGAGTTATATACCGCGTGTTCTTCTCCGCGAGCGGATTACATTCTCGGCTTTTTTTTAACGCCGGCGAAGTTTTCATTCGAGTTTCGTCTTCGCCCCTCGCTCTTGCTCCTCGCCTCGCTTTGTCATCATCATCCGTTGAAGGTATTCTTCTTCTTTTAGTTCGACCTCAATACTTAGGTTTTGTCAAGCTTTTTATGAGTTCCCGGTGTCCGAGTCCTCGCTGCACCCCGATCGTTCCTCCTCTAACAAGGCGCAAAACCCGCTCCTCGTCTTCTTCGCCGTCTTCCCCTAGATCCCTCTCCCACGGCCCTTTCTTCGCCTATGAGGACTAAAAGAGCTAATCCCTGGTGATTTATGCTCGGTCCCCTACCCTTTCGGGTGCATATAAGCAGATTGATGGAAATTGGGAAGTCAGTCCTTCCCAAATGGCTGAGAGGCTATTATTGGTCGGTTACAAATTAGAGGGACTTCCCACGCCGAGTCTCCCGGAGAATCGAGGACCGACCTCTGGGACTCGATGCATCTCTCGTGAGTCGAGGAGCAAGCATATTTTGACCTTTACCAAATCTTTTACAATGAAGTTCGAGGCGCATAGTATAATGAAGCAAAACATAGAGTTGGCGAAGAGAAAAGAAAGAAGGATCGTTGGCTCCTCGTCGGCACAGGTAGATGATCGGGTGAGTAAGACGAGCAAGAAAACCCGAGCTGGGAAAACCGAGAATAGCGAGGATTCCGCCGGAGAGGCAAGACCGAGGCCGTGGTTGGGGTGGTGCAACCATATTGACCACGAGGATGTAGAGGCTTGGAGCAACCGGCTTAATCACGCTTCAAGATTTCGGGGTATGCCTCGATACGTTGTCTTTGCCCGAGCCGAGGCTTCTCTCAAGTGGTGTTGGGTTCTATATCTCCTTCTTTGAGGCGGGCTTCGCCTCGACCCTTTTATATGTGAGTTATTGGATCGAAGGCGGGCTCATCCTCGATCTATCCCTTAACCCGGTGAGGTATCCGACCCGCCGGCTTTATTGCTTGTTTGCGCGAGTGCTCTGATTTGAGCCTACCCTTCCTCTTTTCAAGAATTATTTTGCTTTGTGACTATGTCCCCTGGTCGTCTTCGCAAACACCACAACAACGGGTCAACTTATTCGCTCGCCTCCTCCTAGGAAAGCAGGCATTGGGTCGATAAGGTCCTTGTTGTAGAGAGTCGACGAGGGTGGAATTTTCCCCTCCTCGCGATCTTTGTCGAGAGTTAGTAAAGTCATCCACCTGTTTCTTCATTGTCCGAGTATGAGGAGAGGGCCAAGGAGGCATCGAGGGTTATCTGGTGCGGGGACGAGAACCCGCTCAGTTCAAGTGGAGCTCGGTTTGTACTAACGAAGAATTGCTCGGGCTCGCTGGATATCTAGCAAAGCCATGAAAAACCTCCGACCTCGATGTGCCATGCCTCACGTAATTAGCACTTACCCTGCCGGGTTGGTGCATAAGGATCGGTCTTCAAGAAAGATTGCCCTTCCCGTCGCAATTTGAAAGCCGAACAACCTTGCCCCGATCACCGCGGAACACCTTCTTCCTTAATTTATTTATTTATTTATTTGCCTTCTTTTTGTTTGTTCTTAACTTCAAACTTTTGTTTTTCAATGATGAGGAGTCTTGATGCCCGAATGGGTCCGACGAGGAGCCGCAAAGCAATTGCTGATCGTCGTGTCGCGGCCGAGATCGGCCGCTCGACATGCGCGGGACCGGCTGGCGCTTGTCGACCGTGTTTTTAACCGAAGGGGTGGTCGCTCCTATCCCAAAAGTTACAAGGGTCGCTCCCACTTCATCTCTGGGAGCCGGATCGAAGAAGGCCGCTCCCATCACTATATCCTCGACTCCTCCTCCGCGGCTACCCTTAAAGCTCCTGGCCTGCATCGCAGAGCTCGGCTGTTGATCCGTCTCCTGAAAGCCAAGCCTGCAAGCGAAAGAGACCGGCTTTGGTCGATTTAAGAGAATGAAGAGAGGTGTCGGGTCGCCTCTCGCGAAAGCAAAGGCAAGCCTGTGGTCGAGGAAAGCTCGCCAACCCCGCGAGGAAGTTGGATTGCCTTGGCCGAGTGAGAACTTCGAGCCGCCGACCAACCAAGAGGTGGCCAAGGAATGGGCTAAGTGCATTGCCGATGTTGCTCCTCGCAACTTCGACTTTATCGCCATGACGATATCACGGCGACCTTGGGTCAGTGGGTGGTTGCTCGAGCCGCGCCTAAGGATTTAATTGGTGTTATGGACTCGCCAAGTATTAGGTCGCTTTTGGCCTCGATAACCCATAGGTACGTCGTTATATACTTTATATTTTCGACTGCTTTTATCTTTTGTTTCGCATTTTGATGACTAGTCGATTTTCTTGCTTGTAGGCTTGCGCCGCGGGTGAAGTCGCCGCCAACTCGCCTTGGCCGAACAACTAATAGCGAAGAAGTCGCGCCGAGAAGCCCGATCTCACGAAGATGATATGAACCTTGAAGGCTAAGGTCGCGTCCCCTCGAAGGCGCTTACAATAAACAAACCGAGAAGCCGAACGAAGTTTCCTGAAATTGAACGAGGCTTTAAAACTTTTGACGAGATGGCGGCCGCCGGAATAAGCTTTTCCTCGGGTCGAGTTGACGAAGCTTCTCAAGGAGGTCAAGTGACCCTTGTAAACTTTCTTCTACTGCTGAGAGAGGGAGACCGCAGTAAAGGAGCGAGACGCCGCCTCGCCCAAGTAGTGGGGTTCGGTGCTCAACCGAGGCAGCTCGGGTGGTCGCTGACAAGATTATAAGGACGGTGAGGATTTTCTCAAGAATTGGTGCCCTACTATACTATGGTTCTCGCCACATTCTTCGACGTGGCAAAGAAAGATACTGCATCAATGGGGAGCTAGTCGATCGGGGCTTGAGCCTTTCTCCTGGCTCGCTTGTTCGCCAAGGCCATGTCTTGGTCCCTTATCAAGGCGACGAAGCCACTGCATATGAGGATCGAGAGGTCGGGTCTAAATGAGTGGGTGCCCCCGATGCCTTCTGGACGTGAATGTGTTGTTCGCGATCGAGGCCATCAAGAGAAACGAAGATGTTCCTTTTGATCCCGAGCCGACCATGCAGTGCTTTTTGGGTGAGCAAACTAATAGGCAACAAATGATGACGTTGAGCCGAAAGCATCGAGCTTCCCTTCCAGACCTCGATCCCCACCGCCTCGAAGTTCATTACCTCGCCGCGACGAGTGGTTTTAGCCTTCGTGCTGTATCAAACAATTGCTACTTTGACGCTTTCACTTAACTTTTCTCAAGCATCGATTATCGATGATTGATCCGCTCTTTCGTTACTTTGGCTTCTTTCAGTGGTCCTTGCAATTTTATGAGAAAGTCTAACTTTTTAGAGTTTGTTTGTAATTTCGGGCCTATCTCCATGCCGAAGATAGGTCTTTTTCTCGGGCCTATCTTCGTATATCGAGGATAGGTCTTTTTCGGCCTATCCCCGCACCGAGGATAGGTCTTTTTCGGGCCTATCCCCGTACCGAGGATAGTCTCGGGCCTATCCCCGTGTACCGAGGATAGGTCTTTTTCGGGCCTATCCCCGTGTACCGAGGATAGGTCTCTGGCCTATCCTCGCCATCGAGGATAGGTCTTTTCTGGGCCTGCCTCGCTTATCGAGGATAGGTCTTTTCGGGCCTCCCCTCGCTTACCGAGGATAGGTCTTTTTCGCCTATCCCAGCACCGAGGATAGGTCTTTCGAAAGTCTTATTTTGGTGGCACTCCTGAGCATAATGGAATTTCTTCATTTCCTCTGCTCAATAATTGTCACAGTTACATCATTGATAATATTTTTTAAGGATCTGCATGCGGGTTCTTAAGTGGTGTTCCGTTTACCGCTTAGCTCTTATGTCCTTCCGAACAACTCACCCCTGTTGGTCCTTCCCAATTTGGCGCGCAGAGCTTGCTTACCCGTTGCTTCGATCTTTCTTAAGA